>CM053627.1:16215672-16230831 GCA_028646595.1 Phalanger gymnotis
TCTCTCTCTCTCTCTCTCTCTCTCTCTCTCTCTCTCTCTCTCTCTCTCTCTCTGTCTCTCTCTCTCTCTCTCTTTCTCTGTTGCTTGTGAACTTATGTCAAGTAAGTTCAACATGGTGTTAAGAGAGGTCCTAATTTGTGATTTAATTCCATTCTCTTGGCAGGAACGTGTTTCTGTCTGAATCTTTGGGGTGAAGGTTAAAAGCTACGGTAGCAATTTGTGGAAGTCATTTTTTTGCTAGATCTACATATTCGTGCTGAGTTAGAAATGTCCCTAAAAGTCCATTTGCTTTTTATTTAGCAAACTGTCCTTCTTCCAAGGAATGTTTGTGTTTGCGTTATTGAGTGAAATTCAGCCCACGGCTTTCTAGATGCCACATTCCAAGACAGAACTGGGCCTGGGAATCCTTCCTAGAGTAGTACGAACAGATATGCTACCTGGGCTGAGGGATGCTCTCATCAACTCATAAGTCTTTGAACAGACCATGGTCGCCAAGATGCAGAATTTAATAAGGCTATAGGTAGGGGCAGCTAGGTGGCGCCATAGTGCACAGAGTGCCAGCCCTGAGTTCAAATTTAGCCTCGGGCACCCCACTAGCTGTATGACACTGGACAAGTCACTTAACCCCGCTTGCCTCAGTTTCCTCATCTGTAAAATGAACTAGGGAAGGAAATGGCAAACTGCTCCAGTATCTCTGCCAAGAAAACCCCAAATGGGATCATGGAAAGTGAGATACAACTGCAAGGACAGAGCACAATCACAGAAGCCTCTCATGCAGCGGCTTCCTGAGACAATGGCTTCTTGCATTCTTCCTGGATTTGGACGACTTTCCTTGGTTCTTTAAGAACCTTAAAGGTTCTTTAAGTAAGGTTCCTTACTTTAAGGAGATGACCATTCCTTGGAGAAAGCACTTATCTGACCCATTAAGCTTGGGTCATAGAATCACAGAATTGGAGGGGATCTTTGAGGTCATCCAGTGCCTCCCCTTCCCTTTACAGATGAAGAAACTGAGGCCCATGGAGGGGACATAACTTGCTTGAGTAACATAGGAAGCAAATGACAGCCTGGGGATGTGAACCCTCTGACTCCAATATGGCGTGTTTTCCTTTTACAATAATGTTGAGGGGCTGGGATCTGTGTCAACAGTGGAGCATGCAGTAACATCGACAAACCCCAGATATTTTAAGTATTGATGGAATTTTCCAGATCCTTCTTGATGTAAGCTGCTCATATCTGTTCCCATGATTCTTTGCCTTCTTATGTGATCCCCTTGTTATTATAGAGTCCTCTTTCCTGACCCCTTTAGCCCTTGTTAGGGAGTCTTCTTCCTTAGATGGCTGACTCCACGCACCAACTCCTTTCTGTAAATTCCTGAGCCCTCTGTGCCCATTCTTCTTGCCCGGTTCATTGACTGGCTGATCGGCCTGCATCACTGCTGCCTAGACCTGTATTTCCCAACTGGAGGTGCAAGTACCTGTCCGGGTCAGCAGCAGACGTTTTCCAATACGCAAAATGTTTACTAACAAAGACCCCTGCTTCTTAAACACTAGAAAAAGTAGCTTCTTTGTACCATTGTTTCCTTACCTGACTCCTTCTTCCCCAGCTCCCAGGCCCATCTCCTGATCTATCAAGAGCAGCCATGCTGGGAGTGGGGAGAAAAGAACAGTCCACGGAAGAGATTGGAAATAATTCCCTTGACCATGGTAAGGCATGAGCTGAGAAGTAGCACTCTAAGACTGGTTCTCTGCATTCCTTGTGGCCAGCTGCTATGACCTTTGATCTCTGCTGGACCTTTAAGCTATATTTGCTTGTGTGGACCCCAAGCCCCTTTTCTGCTGTGACCTTTGCTATTCTGTGTGGCCTGACCTTGGCTTCCCTTTCTCTTCTGAGCCAGGCTTTAGACTTGGCTTTGGTACTTGGGCATGACTGCCCCCAATCCAGAAGGCTCATTTGACTCCAGACTACCTACCTGGTCTTGAATGTCGGTTTCATGGGTTCTTGTACACACACCCATATGTATATAAAATATTATATATGTTTGTATATATTATATTATAGTATGTTATAGTATATATAATAAAATCTATGTTGTGTTATTCTGGGCAAGTCATTTAACCACTCTTAGACTCAGTTTCCCCATCTGTAAAATAGATGTAATTATGGTCCTTAGCTTACCAGTTATCCTTACTTGTAAAAATCAGATGAGGTCGTATATGTATAGAGTATCTTTTACACACACACACACACACACACACACACACACACACATACATATGGTATTATATAATATAGCATGTGTATTATAAATGTGCTTATTGTCCCTCTCATCAGAATACAAGTTCTTTGTTGGTAGAGATTACATCATTCATTGTATTGACATCTCAGCACAAAGCACAAAGTAGGTACTTAATAAATTGCTTGTTGATTGATTTCTAGTTATCTGTATGTGTATGCTAATACATGTAGATCTTGCCTCTCCCATAGAATGTAAGCTTCTTGAGAGCAGGAATTTTTTTCCGTTTATTTTTCCCATGTCTTTCCAGTGCTCAGCTGAGAGTCTGGCATTCAATAGAAATATTAGCTAATGTCAACATAAAACTTTAAGGTGTGTGAAGCTCTTATATACACATTACCACATCTGATCCTATTATTGAGCCAGTGAGCTAGAGACCAGTATTATTTTCATTTTACAGATGGGGAAACTGAGGCTGATTTACCCAACGTTACATAGCTAGTAAGTATCTGAGGCATGATTTGAACTCAAGTCTTCCTGACATCAGTTCCAACACATCATAAGCTCTGTCACCCGGCTGCCTCTGTTGTTCAGTCATTTTTTAGTCATGTCCAAGTCTTCACGATCCTATTTGGGGTTTTCTTGGCAAAGGTACTGAAGTGGTTTGTCATTTCCATCTTTTTGTCAGAACTCTTTAGTATTCACTATGACCTATCTATATTGGGGTGCATGTACATGGAGAGAGAGAGACAGAGAGACAGAGAGACAGACAGACACAGAGAGAGGGAGAGAGAGAGAGAGAGAGACAGATACAGAGACAGAGACAGAGAGACAGAGACAGAGACAGACAGACAGACAGACACACACATACACACACACACACACACACACAGAGAGAGAGAGAGAGAGAGAGAGAGAGAGAGAGAGAGAGAGAGAAGCATTTATAAAGCTCTTACTATGTGCCAGAAAAGGTACTAAGAACTGCTAATAGAAAGAAAAGCAGAAACACAACTTCTGCCCTCAGAGAGCTAATATTCTAATAAGGGAGACATTATGTAAATGGCACGTACATACAAGATAAATATAGAATAGAAGGAAGGTCATGTTAGGTGGGAAGATGCCAGGGGCTGGGCAGGAGGGAGAAGGAAAACCATTCTGAATGATAGAGTTTCTATATACAACTCTATTTACTGGGAGCTTTGCTTTTTCTTTTTTTGTAATTCTTTCGATGCAAATGAAGACATTGCATTCGTTTTCAGTCATCATTATTCTCATCTATCTCAATTTTCTTGTTCTTTTTTGATCACAGGCCACAATCAGATTTTGCACAAGCCAGATTTTGGATCCATGTGGTAACAGCATAGTCAAAAAAGTGCCAATCCCAATTAGTACTTTGAATACATCTTATTACTTACACTAATACTGACATTAGCAATGTCGTTTAGAAGGGAATTACAGTCCTAGTACTCACTCAATAGCCATAAAAATGTCCTATTGCTTTATGTGCCTCTGTAAATGCATGTCGAATTGAATTCAGTATGTCCAAAATCCTTAAATATATATATATATATATACATATATATATGTATACACACACACACACACACACACACACACACACACACACACACACACACACACATATATATACAGAATACCTACTGTGTGCCCAGCCCTGTGTTCAGGTGTTGTGGGAAGGGTAGGAGATTAAGGAGCTCAGAATCTAGCTGGGAAGAGAAGGTATAAACTGGAAATAAAACTGTCTAGCACAATCGAGTTGTTGGCAACTAGGTGGCCCAATGGATAGAGTGCTGGGCCTGGAGTCAGGAAGACTCCTGAATTCAAATCTGGCCTCAGACACTTACTAGCTATGAGACCCTGGATAAGTCACTTTACCCTATTTGACTCAATTTCTTTATCTGTAAAATGAGCTGGAGAAAGAAATGACAAACACTCCAACATCTTGGCCAAGAAAACCCCAGACAGGGTCACAAAGAGTCAGACACAACTGAAACGACTCAACCATAATAACACAATTGAGCTCCAGCAGGAGAAGCTGTTTATTAAATCCATTGATGTAGCAGGGGTGGGGAACTTGCAGCCTCAAGGCCTCATGTGGCCCTCTAGGTCCTCGAGTGTGGCCCTTTGGCTGAATCAAAACTCCACAGAACAGACATATAATATCATCTATATTATAACAAATAACAAATAATACATAGTTATATATATTTTATAAGGTTCTGATACATTTAAACATATGTTTGTATATATTTGTGTACGCATATGTATAATATAATATTTTTATAATATATATTATATTATATGTGTGTATATATATTCACATATGCACACATGTGAACACATATATGTATATGTATACTTATCTATACATCACTAACAAACAATAGTGTTCCCTTATTCTACTTCCCACCAAATGGTAAGACAACTGTAATGTACTACAGAGGCTACTCCTTCAATACACACACACACACGCACACACACACACACACGCACACACACACACACACAACCTCCTTTCCCATATATAGAATATATATATATATTTATATATACATATATATACATACATATATACATATACATATATACATTTATATGGCAGAACCTTATCAAATATGTTTCATAATGAATAGTTTTCCTTATTTTCCTAGAAGCATTGATTTTGTTTTTGTTTTCAATTTCATGTAATTAACATTTTAATTTTATCTTTTGCAATCACTTCTATTTTCATTTGGTCTCCCTTAGCCATAGCTATCAAGGGTGTCAATTGTTCTTAAATTTTTGAAAAAAAATCATGTCACTTTTAACACTTAAATTGAGCTTATTATGGGCTATAGTATAAGAGTTTGGTCTAAAGTGAATGAAACGTAGCTAAGATCATGCCCTTCCTCCCCTATGGAGACTTTTAAAGATTAAAAAGGTCATAGAGACTGGGAGAGCTGAGATGTATCTAGTCATTGGGTTTCTGGTTCATTTGGCCTTGAAGATACTTCCATCCAGGACTTTTGGCCTCAAGTTCAGGGAAAGAAAAGACTACAAGAAGGGAGAACGAGTGGCCTCTAGTACATTACATCGTCTTACTGTGTGGCTGGAGGCAGAGTAGGGAGCACCTCCCTGGTGGCCGTCAGGAGGGGAAGGCAGAGGCAACAATACCAAAAGGAGGCAGGAGATGCTAACTGTAGTGGGTCTAGGCAGGAGGCAGAGAATGGCTGATCTCAGAAACCAGCTAGCAGCTGCAGTTGGGGAGAACGGATAAAGCCCAGTACGCAGCTTCTTTCTTTTCTGGCTTCCCCTGAGCTTGGTGCTCAGGAAATTTCTGCCCACATCAACATCTACCTTTTTATTGTCTTGGAGAAGAAGGAGGGGGAAAAAGAAAGAAAAAGAAGAAAAAGAGCTCTCCTGTGATGTTATGGGTTTTTTTTATCTAGTTACATTTTCTACGTTATGTGAATGTTACTCCATCACATGACTATTAACAATGAATTATCAAATCTTACGGATTTAATGGGGAAAGGGCTCCATGAGGAATAGACCTTGAGTTAAATGAAGCAAGAGTCTTATATTTTGGGGATAACTTCTTCATATTATCCAGAACATACCCACTAAAATACCTAATAATGCGTATTCGCTCTCTCCCCACCCTACATCCTCAATCATCTTGATGAGTCCCACTTCGTTGTATAATTTAAGGCCCGAGCTTGCTATTCTCTCTTCTGTCCTCCATTGCTCCTGTTATTTCCCATTACTCACTGTTCTAGATATCTCATTTTGTCTAGCTCTAAGAGGTATCACCTTGGTAGTGTGATTGGCTTAGCCGATTTTGCTTTCGTATTGACATCTTCATACATGTCCTCCTCCCACTCACCCTCCATGCCAGCCAGTAGAATGAACCTCTACAAAGAGAGGGACTCTTCTATTTTTGTGTTTGTAGCCTCAACATGAAACACAGTGCTTGACACACATAGGCTCTTAACAAATGCTTCCTGCCTTGAATTTTTAAAAGTGGTCCCTGTCCCCCAGGGGCTCCCCTTCTTAGGGGAGATGGAAACCCAGAAATAAGGCAAGTTATTCTCACCATTTAAACACACTGTACTAGACAGAATGTTATTGTCCTTGTCATTTCCTACCTCATACTAGTGTAATGTGGTGGGGAAGGTGTTAGGCACAAGGCCACAGACCTTATCTCCAGGAACTTACCCTGGACTCCACAACACACTGACCACACAGGGGAAGGAAATTGGCAGCAAGCCCTCTAGCATCAATAGCTCCTGGCCTTTGCATATTCCCTCTCTGGTCTCATGCCTAATAGCACCTGGCACATAGCAGGGGTACCATACTTATGTACTGCCTGACACACAGGCCGAAGCCATACCCCGACTGTCTATTTGCTGTGACTACTGCCTCTCCTTCCATGTGGGTCGGTTTCAATGTACCCCAATGCCACATAGGCCAAATCTCTGCCCATGTCCTGGTAGCCCTAAAGACCCCCTATAAAATTAAAATCAGATGTTTCCTTTTGCAGTGGGAAAGGCTGGAAGAAAAGCACTCCATGAAATCAGAAATAATTGCATACATCTTCCTCTTTCGGCCCTACCCCTCAACCAGAAATGACGCCATCCTGATTACTTTATTCTCTGATTTCCAACAATTCTAAGGGTCCAGACCACACAATATAATGATTGATCACACACTATAATGGCTTATTCTTTAATCTGGGGTACTATGTTGAGATCTGGGCCCTGAATTATAATGAGGGACACCAGTAAAGTGATGAGGGTGTGAAGAGTTTGGAAACCATTTCACATAAGAAATGACTGTGTCAGATGCCACCACCTCTTCCTTCTTAAAGCCCTTGCAGTCGGGGCTTTGCTCCCTCACTCCAGCCTCCATCCAACCAACATTCAAATCCAGCAGCCCTTTTCTCAGTCCTCATTGTCCTAGACTGCTCTACAACAACATGATAAAAGGTCAAGGTCTCCCACTGCATCCGGGGCCATCTCCAGTCGTCCTGATCTATATCTTGCCCCTGGAACCGGATGGCTCTGGGGAGGAAGTGAGGCTGGCGACTTTGCACGGCCCTCCCTCATTGAAATTCAATTCTCTTGCAAGTCATGGCATCACCTTCCTGATGCCATGGTCCTCTCAAGAACGGAGAACAAACCACCACAACATGACACTACTGACCGCCTTTTCTTGAATCTCTTTTCACCTTGGCCTCTAGTGACATCCATTCTCTGGTGCTTCTTTCCTCCTTGAATGATTCTTGTCTCTTCCTTCTGTCTCTTCCTTATCTTCTGACAGAAATATCATCATTACCCAAAGCTCTGTCCTGTCCTTGGCCTTCTTCTCTTTCCTACTCTTAATTTTTCTCTCTTGATGATCTCATCCATGCTCATGACTTCAGGTATTACTTCTACGCATATGATTCCCAAATCTCCATTTCCATGTCTGATCTAACTCTCACACTCCAGAATGTCATTTCCAAAGTCCTGCCTGACATCCCTGTCATAAAATGTATTTACCAAGTCTACATTGATTTCATTTTTATGTTTTCTGAATATCTTATTAATCGCTCAAGCTCAACGTGTCCAAGGATGTTTATCATCTCTTGCCCAAAATATGTTTCATGCTTTGTCTTACTTCCCTATCCTCACCCCAACATGGAAGATGACTGAACTGTGAGGACAGGAAGGCGGCTGAGTGAAATCACCTGCCTCTATCCTGATCCGAGGCTGCCTAGGTACTCTATAAAAGTGGGGAGAGAGAACCTCCAGGAGTGTGTGCCTGAGTTAGCCCTTACAGTGTGGCTGGGGATCTTATTGTCCTGATAAGAAGGAGAGCTGGAGTGAGAGGGAAGGGTACCTCTTTGAGGTAGAAGAGTATGGTTCTGGGAGTCTGGCGGTACTCTTGAATGATTCTCCATTTGTGTCTGTTTATATTCCCCTGTGTCGTGTCTGTCTATGTGGAAGTCATGCACTGGACCTTGTTGTGAGCTGCCTGAGGTCTGGGGCACAAAGAGTCAGGGCATGATGGTTTTCACAAGTTCAGTGATGGCCATCTTTTGGGGACTTTTTCTTTTCCTTGGACATTAGGAGACGTGATACTGATACTATTTCTGTTACTGATACCAAAACCCACTAATCTACCCAGGCTGATACCTCAGAGGCATCTTTCACTTGCCCTCCAGATTAGTAAAACACTTAGGGTCTGTCCTATTTGTTGAGCACGCTTACTACTTGGTATTGTCATTTGCTTTTTATGTCATTGTGGTGTAGCAAAAAGCACAGAATAGAGGGCTTTACCATGAGGCCATGGGCAAGTCACAACCTCCCTGGACCTAGCCCTATGACTTAGAGTGCTTTAGCATTTCTGAGCATCAATTTCCCATCAATAAAATGATAGGGCTGGGCTAGATGGCTTCTGATTTCCTATGATTCCGTGTCTTCTCTCGCTGCCTACCTGCTCCTTGGAGGCAGAGAATGTGCCTTCTGGAATGTATCCACCATAATGTCTAACAAGGGGTAGACACTCGGTAAATAATGAAAAAATGAATGGCTGCCTGACTGAGTGAATGAAGTCATTTTGGAAAAGGTTTCATTCTCCTTCCAAAGGAGGGATGGGCTTATCACATCTAGAGGAAGAGGCCTGCCACGTTGTTCTGGGGTGCCTGGCAGGGGATTAATGGTGTGTAATGTGCCTAACTAGATGACATATGTTCATTATCTGAAAATCAACATCAGAAAACAAAGCGTAGACTTTTAATCTAGATTTATTTTTAATTAAATTCTACTGGAGTCTTCCAATGGAAGTTGGTGCCGTTCTGATTTCAATTATAGCCATGAGTGACACGGCTCAGGCAAGGTCTGGCAGAGGAGGCAGTCGGCTGCACGGCCCCTTCCTCCACCCTTGGAACAGCCTGAGGGTGCTGGAGGAACATAGGGGAGCGTGAGGGGCTTCTGGGTGCTGCTGTGCACTTGCCTTTTTAAATACCTCAGATCACAGCACAGTCCTAGCAACAGCATGGGCAAAAGAGAGGCTTCCTCCTTCTGGGGGGTGGGGGGGTGGGTAGAGTGGATTTTAAGAAGAGTCCCTGCAGAGAGCCACTTACTTCAGAACACAGGCAGAAAAAATGGGAGGAGCCAAATGAGAAAGTATTTATTCTGTTGAAGGGCAGTTCCCTTTTGGGTGGAGGTGTGATGTGAGCTGACCTCTGCATAAAGACTATTCCTCTGGCTGGATTATGAAGGATAGTTTTAAAATACACTGCTATCTTTTGCTTTCACATTATTTTCCTTTTCAAAGGCTTCCATCCCCTTTCCCCTACTCAAAGAGCCACCTCCTATAACAACGCATATCAAAGAAAGAGTGTATGGGGGTGGGGAAGGGGAGGCAGTGCAGTGAAACCAGCCAAAGCAGCAATCCAATCTGCAAGTATGTATAATTTACTGCACCCATAGTCCCTCACCTCTGCAAAGAAGGGAGGGAGATTCATTTTCTCATCTCTTCTTTGGGGCCATGCTTGGTCAGTAAGTTCACCCAGTGTTCAATTTTGAATCCTGTTTTTATCATTGCTCTTTCATCTTACATGGTGGCAAACATTGTGACCATACATTTTTTTCCTTGCTTCTTTTCACTTCGCTTCATGGTAGTTCACAAGCCTTTCCATGTGAAGGATGGATTTCTAAAGGGTTCCAGATGCTACTGACTGTCTCCTGCACAGGACTAAGCACTTTGGACATGTTCAAAAAATGCTCATTGACTGACTAGTTAACGGATAGAAAATAAAAACGCAACATGTAAATGGATCTGTATGTATCCTCTCAGGCAACACATGGCTACCCTTCTCTCTTTCGCAATAATGCATCATCTCCGGTACTTGGATCATTGGGTAATTGATAGTCTCAGATCCAGTGCCAGAAGGTATCTCAGATGTTATCTAGTACAACTCTCATTTAACAGATGAGGAAAACAAGACTCAGTGATTTAACCAAGATCATAGAAGAACAGAGGTGGGGTTTGGACCCTTATCTCTGACCGCAGAGTTAGTGCTCTTTCCACAAAACTCTCTTGTTGCAGTCCACAGGATCACTCCTATGATTCTCAGGGACATTGCAATGAGGTTTTATTTATTGTTGCCCAGTCATTTTTCAGTCATGTCTGACTCTTTGTGACCCCATTTGGGATTTGCTTGGTGAAGATACTGGAGCGGTTGGCCATTTCCTTCTCTAGCTCATTTGACAGATGAGGAAAGTGAGGCAAACAGGGTGAGGTGACTTGCCCAGGGTCACACAGCTAGGAAGCATCCAAGGCCAGACTTGAATCTTCTTGACTCCAGGCCCAATGCTATATGCACTGTGGCACCACCCAGCTGTCTGAGGTTTTATATAACTGATAGTGTATAGTGCTGTCCTCTCAGGAGAAGAGAATGCAAGGATGGAAGGACAAGAAATAAATGAATGAAGAGTTAGGAGACCTGGCTTCTAGGCACAAGCGTTCCAGGATCCCAGGCAAATGAGTTCCCTTTATGCCTCATGAGTGGAATAAGGGAATTGGGCAAGATGGCCTCCAAAGTGCCTCCAACCAAGATGGCTCCCAAGGTCCCTTCCAGCTCTCACATTGTGTATTAGATGAAGACAAAATGCCTTTCTCACACACCAAGTCCTTCTCCAAGCTGATTGTGGGAGTTTGCCCTGCTTGGTAGTGTGTTCAAATCCAGCCTTAGATCTTTCACCTGGGCTCCTGTTTGGGATCACATTTTGCTTGTTCAATTTGGAAGAGCTGTATGACTTTTGCTTGGGACTTATATTAACTAATAAGGCTTCTTGTTTTTTAATAACAATTTCTCTTTTGGAGAAAAAACTCATGACATCGTAGTTTTGTATATGAAAGATGGGCTGTGGTGACCTGGGAAAATCCCAAAATGGTGTCAGAACTCGGTTCTCTAATTTAGGACAGCCCATCCACAGGCCTCCCCAAAGCCCCAGTGTAATATCTCAGGAGAAGGTGGGGCACTTAGCATATAACTGCAAAGACATTTCTATTAAGTTGGCTCTTCGACCGCTGGTTTAAGAGATGACCTCACTCATAACCGATGCCTTTTAGCCCATGAATATGGATTTATTGAGTTGGCTTCTCAAGACAAATTATAAGTGATACTGGCAAAGTAGATGCACTGCCAAGGCTCGTTGGGAAGTCAAGTAGGTGAGAAACACAGGAGTTTACCAGTGAGCCAGAGTGAGGATGATGAAGAGAAAAGTCCAGCTTCAAGTCAAAGGTCCTCAGATTTTTCTCTCCTGGAAATCTGCCCTCTCTATCTTCCCCTGTTCTTTATCCTTGTTGGAGAAAGTTCTTGTCAATTGGCTTAATTACAGCTAACTTCAGCAGGGCCTTTACTTCTGCCCAGAAATAATTTTATTCATTTCTTGTTTTCTTCTTTAATGTGGGTCAACCACTGCAATATCGAATTGCCAAATGACCTCCAAATCATCTCCTCCACAAAGTAGTGGATCTTGGCAAGGGGAGTGTCATGGCAGCCAAGGGCAACACCCATCTAGAATACAAGCTAATGTGAAAAGCATTATGAAGGAGGAGGACAGAGAATTCTGAAGATTATATCTCATGAAAGAGCAAAAAGAAATAGAGAGGAAAAGCAACCCACAACAAAGTTGCTGGGATGCCCAACTAAGCCAGCTCATCCTAGGAGCCTTTGTAGAAATCTTCAATGAAAGCAAATGCCTGCAAAATGGAACAGTCACCAATACTTCCATAGCACTATGTTTATAACATGGATAACAATAGAACTATTTCACTTGGTAATAATACTGCCTGTGGTTCAGTGGAAATGACACCAGATTTGGACTGAGAGGACATGAATTCAAATGCTGAATATTAAAGCTACTATCGTTGTGATGTTGGGGAAGTCATTAGACCACTCTGAGTGGTCTTCTCTTCTGTAAAATGGGGGCATTGGACCAAATTATCTGGGAGCTTCCTTCCAGCTCTGAATTTGTGAAGGAGAAATGAAATTTGAGAACATGCAGTAAACAAGGGTATATAAACCTGTCAAATACATGCAGAAGAAACCAGTATGACTTAAAAGGGATTCCAGGCTCCATTTTTCCAAACATTTTTAAAAGGAGGAGATTCCAAAAGAATGGAAACAGTCACAATCAGTATTTTATTGTTAAAAAGTGACTGAGAAGACGTTAGTGACTAAAGAGCCCCATGCCTTCTTTCTTGTTTTTATAAAATCTTAATGAAAATGATTGACTTATGTATCATGTATATCCTGGATGAAAACATGAGCGGGGAACAGGCAGGATTTTTAAGAATAATAATGACAATCATAGTAATAATGTCAGTAGTTGCTGGCATTTACATGGCACCCTAAAGCTTGCAAAGCACTTTCCATAGATTAAATGCTAATTTTCTATAACATCACAACTTCACCACTATATGATTTTATGAAAGATATGGAACAGCTAGGCAGCACTGCAGTGGATGGAGTGCCAAGGATCATACAAGGTGCTCAGAAAGCAAACAAACAAAAAGAAACCCTACCTCCCCTCAAGGAGGTTTTATTCTTTTGGGGATGTGGCAGGAAGCAACACGTGTATAGATAACAGAAACTATACACAAATATAATCCCAAGCAATCTCCCAGGGTGGAGGAGAGGGCACCAGACATTGGTGGGGAGAAGTTGGGATGGATCTTGCATAGGAGTTGCTATCTGAGATGCATCTTGAAAGGAGCCCTGAGAACCCTGGCTTCCCCTCCCACTTATCCCCGTCTTCTCCATGTTTGTGTTTCTAGTTTGTTTCTTTAATTTAACAAATGCTGCAGTTTACTTCCACCTGCTCCAAAAAAAGAGACCATCAGTCATTCCTCCTCCTGCTTACTCAATTGGGGGTAGACTGGGTTGCCCTGTAGGAACCAGCCCTTCCCTAGCTCCCTCTGGAGGACCTGGGTTGGATCCAGGATCTCCCCCACACTGGGACCAAACTACAGCCGCTGTCTGAGAAGCTAGAACATCTATCCTTTCACGCTGCATACAGTAGATCATTTATTTTGTTAGTTTGGACTACACTTTGTGCCTCTACAAAAAGAAGGCCTTCTGTAGGCAGAGGTGAGGAATGGACAAACAGCCTGTATGAAGGCTCAGTGATGGGGAATGGAATGTCACATACGAGGTACAAAAAGCATGGCTTGGAATGCGGAGTGAATGTGGAGGACTAATGTGCAATTAGTCTGGGAAGAAAGGCTAGCAACAGACTGTGAAGGGCTTTAAATACTTCCCACACCCAAAGGGGGTTTGGGTTTTATTCTAGATTTAGAGGCAATAGGGAAGCCTAGGGGATTCTTGAGTAAGTTAATAATCAGGTTAAAAAAAAAAAAACAGCTATGCTCTAGGAATAGCAATCTGCTATTTGTTAGGCAAACCGATGGGTGTATTAAAGCCAAAAGCCAACATCATCTGTGATGCAGAAAAATGAAAGGCATTTCCAAAAATCAAATATGGAGTATTCAGGGCCTAACTGCTTCTGGGTATGTGATGGCTCTGTGCTAAAAGTTCAGGGCTCTTTGAAAAGATGAAGGACTCACCTAATTGCATGTCCAGTAAGAGAGTGCTCCTCCCTACCTGCAGGGATCCCTATCGAAAGCTGGTTACAAAATAGAAAAAACAAAAACAAAAAAAAGAAAGAAACAAAATGTCTGTCACTGTCTACGTTGCCTAGATCTGCACCTATCTAATATCTACTTTTAATGTTTAATTTTCTCGTTGGACAATTGCACTGGAAACAAGTTTCAGAGTGAAAACAGTTATATTTTGAAAGATTCTTTCCTTATTTACAATCACAGGTGTACTTTTTTTAATGGCCATTGATATAAAATGTCCCAGAAAAATGAGAAATGTGAAATATGTATGGTTTCTAGGCAAACAGGGAACTTGTAAATCTAGCTAATGTCCAGGAAATGCCCTTTAATCCTACATTCAAATTCAGAAGATATTTGTTAAAATTTATAATCAGTAAGCAGACAAAAAAGTCCTGTTAAAATACTTGGTAAAGGACAGACCAGAGCCATAGTCAGCCAGTTGGAAGATGCCTTTGGGCCATGAAACAGTGAGCTGTGGCAGTTACCGGACTTCTCAAACCACAAATGCCAAAGAGCAGGTTAGGGGGAAACTACGGGCTCAAGTTCACAGCGGTCCAGCCACCAGCTCTGGGGGTGGAGGAGGTAGTGCAGAGATGGCCATAGCAGCAGGAAGTTCCTGAGGCTGCCTTCAGAGCACCACCTTCAGTGGCTTCCTGACTCTCTGGCTCATGTGGTGGGAGGAATCTAGCAGCAGATCAGATGGGAATGCAAGGAAGGCTTTGTAGGCACGAAGGCAGATTCTCTTGCTGTGCCCTGCTTGGATCTGAATCACAGTCCTGGTTGGCAGTTCTTGGGGGAGGAGGAGCACTGCTGGGACAGAGCCTGGAGTGATGGTGCAGAAGAAGTAGATCTGAAAACAGCAGTACTTGGACCCTAAAGCTTGGGACAAAGTGCTCTCTACTCTACAAGCAGTCATATCTTAACAAAAAGCTCAAGGGTCAAGTAGTTGGCTGGGAACATGAACAGGCAGCAAAAACGAACACAGACTCAAACTCAGACTCAGACTCAAACTCTAGATTCCTTTTTTGGTGACAAAGAATATCAAATCACTCAGCCAGAAGAATTCAACAAAGCTAAAGAGCCTACATCAAAAGCCTCCAAGAAAGATATGAATTGGGCTCAGGCCATGGAAGAGCTCGAAAAGCGTTTGGAAAAACAAGTTAGGGAAGTAGAGGAAAAATTGGGAAGAGAAATGAGAGCAATGAAAGAAAACCATGAAAAACAAGTCAATGACTTGCTAAAGGAGATCC
>CM053627.1:16231331-16253889 GCA_028646595.1 Phalanger gymnotis
GGATCTCCTTTAGCAAGTCATTGACTTGTTTTTCATGGTTTTCTTTCATTGCTCTCATTTCTCTTCCCAATTTTTCCTCTACTTCCCTAACTTGTTTTTCCAAACGCTTTTCGAGCTCTTCCATGGCCTGAGCCCAATTCATATCTTTCTTGGAGGCTTTTGATGTAGGCTCTTTAGCTTTGTTGAATTCTTCTGGCTGTATGTTTTGGTCTTCTTTGTCACCAAAGAAGGATTCCAGAGTCTGAGACTGAATCTGGGTGTGTTTTCGCCGCCTGGCCATGTTCCAAGACAACTTACTTAACCCTTGAGTTTTTCAGCAAGGTATGACTGCTTGTAGACTAAAGAGTTCTATGTTCCACGCTTGGGTGCATGCACTGCCTCACCAGCACTCCTCCTTCCCCAAGAACCCCCTACCAGGACTGGGCTTAAATCTTCAGAAGGCTCTTCACTCCTGCTCTGGTCTGCCACTTAATTCCTCCCACTAGGTGGGCCTGGTGCCAGAAGCAACTGCAGCCATAGTTCTAATGCTGCCCCACCTCCGCTGCCCCAGGGGCGGTGGCTGAACCGCAAACTCAGTCCCCACAGCTTTTCCCACTAACCTTCTCTGTTGTCTGCTGTTTGTGGGTTGTGAGGTCTGGTAAATGCCACAGCTCAGTAATTCAGGATGCTAGGGCACTCTCCGCTCAGCTCCTGGTCTTGTTGGTCGACAGTCTGGTCAGCCCACGCTGTGCATGCTGGGCTCTGCTGGGCTCAGCTCCGCTCCCCTCAGCTGGGAGCGTCCGTGCAGGACAGACCTTACCCCAAGACCATCCAGGCTGTCCTCGGCTGGAGCCCTGCTTCCCTCTGCCACTTTGTGGGTTCTGCAGTTTTAGAATTGGTTCAGAGCCATTTTTATAGGTTTTTGGAGGGATTTGGTGGGGAGCTCATGCCAGTAACTGCTTTCCAGCTGCCATCTTGGCTCCACCCCCTCCAATCCAATTTTTAAGATAGTATTTTTTCAGTGGTCTTTTGGACCTCCTTTTCCATTTGGCTAATTTTGCCTTTCAAGGCATTCTTCTCTTCATTGGCTTTGTGGAGCTCTTTTGCCATTTGAGTTAGTCTATTTTTTATGGTGTTGTTTTCTTCAGTATATTTTTCAGTATTTTTTGGGTCTCCTTTAGCAAGTCATTGACTTGTTTTTCATGGTTTCATGGTTTTCTTGAATCATTTCTCTTCCCCATTTTTCCTCTACTTCTCTAACTTTCTTTTCTAAATCCTTTTTGAGCTCTTCCACAGCCTGAGAATAGTTCATGTTTTTCTTGGAGGCTTTTGATGTAGGCTCTTTGACTTTGTTGACTTCTTCTGGCTGTATGTTTTGGTCTTCTTTGTCACCAAAGAAGGTTTCCAAAGTCTGAGACTGAATTTGGGTGCTTTTTCACTGCCTGGCCATGTTCCCAGACAACTTACTTGACCCTTGAGTTTTTCAGTGGGGTATAACTGCTTGTAGAATACAGAGTTCTATATTCCATGCTTAGGGGGATGTGCCAGCACTGTCTCACCAGCACTCCTCCTTCCCCAAGAACCCCCAACCTGGACTGGATTTAGATCTTCAGCAGGCTCTTCACTTCTGCTCTGATCCACCACTTAATTTCTCCCACTGGGTGGGCCTGGGGCCAGAAGCAACTGCAGGTGTATTTCCTTTAGCTGCCCCACCTCTGCTGCCCCTGGGGTGGTGGCTGAACCACAAACTCACTGTCCCCAGCAGCTTTTCCCACTAGCCTACTCTGTTGTCTTTGGTGTTTGTGGGTTGAGAAGTCTGGTAACTGCTGCAGCTCACTGATTCAGGGCACTAAAGCACGCTCTGCCCAGCTCTTGGTCTCGTTGGTCCACGCCGCCCACCCTGGGCTCTGCTCCGCTCCCCTCCGCTCCCAGCCCTGTGTGGGATAGACCTTACCCAGAGACTTTCCAGGCTGTCCTGGGATAGAGCCCTGCTTCCCTCTGCTACCCTGTGGGTTCTGCAGTTCTAGAATTGGTTCAAAGGCATTTTTTATAGGTTTTTGGAGGGACTTGGTGGGGAGCTCAGCTAGTCCCTGCTTTCCAGCCATCGTCTTGACTCTGCCCCCTGATGTGTGTAATTCAGGAGACCTTTCTCAGTATTCAGGGAGTTGAAGGGAATATAGACAGATGGCACAGGATGAGTTGAATATGAAGGGATGATATTTTAAAAAAATGAAAGAAATTTAAGGGGTGAGAGAGGAATATATTAAGAGAGGGAGAAAGGTAGAGTAGAGTGGGGTAAATTATCTTACATAAAAGTGGCAAGAAAAAGCAGTTCTGTTTGAAGGGAAGAGGGGGCAGGTGAGGGGGAATGAGTGAATCTTACTCTCTTTGGATTCAACTTGAGGAGGGAATAATATACACACTCAATTGGGTATCTTACTCCACAGGAAAGTAAAGGGAAGGGGATAAAAAAGGGGGGATGATAGAAAGGACGGCAGATAGGGGAGGAGGTAATCAAAAGCAAACAAATTTGAAAAGGGACAGGGTCAAGGGAGAAAATTGAATAAAGGGGGACAGAATATGATGGAAGGAAATATAGTTAGCCTTTCACAAAATAAGCATTGTGGAAATGTTTTGCATAACGATACATGTGTGACCTATGTTGAATTGCTTGCCTTCCTAGGGAGGGTGGGTGGGAAGGGAAGAAATGTGAAAATTTGGAACTCAAAGTTTTAGAAGCAGATGCTTAAAAAAATTAAAAATTTTTTATTTAAAAAAAATACTTGGTAAAGGGATTTAATCTCCACAAATCTGAGTCCTTCATTATTCCTTCTCTACAGATTTTATGTTCCTTGGATTTCAATGAAACCTTGGTATTTTGAGTCTAGAGAAGAGGATCCTGGCACACAGCTAGGGCTAAGGTTTCAGGGGAGTGATGAGAGCTGTATTCAATCCTTTGAAGGGCTGTCATGAGGAAGAGCAATGTGGCAGAACTAGAGCAATGGGCAGAAGTTACTGACAGATAGATTTCAGTCCAAAATAAGGGGAAACTTTTAAAATTGCAGTTGTCCAAAAGTAAAATGAACTAACTGTAGAAACAGTGAATTCCCCATGTCTGCCTGGAGGTATTCATTCATGTGGAGGCCCCCTGATATTAAAACCCTCCCAGTCCTGACACTTGAGAGAACTGGGGCGCTCTATTATAGGCTGATCATGTACTATAGAGTTTGAAGCCTCCCATTATAGGCTAGGATCCTTGTGTGATTTGTTAGAGTCAGTAACCAGGATATGGGGCACAGACCTCAAGATGGATATAAGCAGTGCCCTGAGGAGAAGAAACAGAAGCAGGAAGGGAGAGGTAAGTAAAAACTTTAGTCAGTGTTCATGATTAGAGATTTTCCTCCAAATCACCATTTTAAGGGAAACGCAAATTGAAACAACTTCAAGATTTCACCAGACATCCAGCAAATGGGCAAAGGAAACAACAAATAGAAATGGTGATAATTAGGTTGATTGTAGGAAAACAAGCTCACTAATTCACTTCTGGCAGAGCTGGCCTCCCCATCCTAGAAAGGAATTTGGAATTATTCTAAAGAAGGGACTAAGGAAGAAGTCTTTTGATCCAGAGCTTCCACTGCTAAGTATCTCCTTCCAAGAAGTAAAAGACATACAAGTCTGATATAGATAAAATTATTTCTAGCAGCACTTTTTGTGGTGGAAAGAAGTAGAGCCTAAGTAGATTTCCATCGATTGGGGAATGACTAAACAAATTGGGGCACATGAGTGTAATGGGATATTACTTGGCTGTATGGAACGATGCCCATGAAAAATTATGAGAAGCATAGGAAGACACATAAACTGATTCAGAAAGAAGTAAAGAGAACCAGGAAGGCAATGAGCATAACTATGTAAATAAAAAGGAAAACAACAACAGCCACAAAACTGAATTGTGCATCATTATAGTGTCCAAGTTTGGTCCAGTAGGAGAGATTTTAAAAATGTATCTCCCTCTCCCTCTTTTTTGGCAGAGGTGTATGTATGTATGTGTGTGTGTGTGTGTGTGTGTGTGTGTGTGTGTGTGTGTGTGTTGGGGGAAAGGTATGGATGTGGAACATTAGCATGTAAATTGAGACTCAATTGGTGTGTTGGTTGATTTTGCTGAGCTGGTTTTTTCCCTCTTTTTCTTCTCTTCATTCGATGGTACAAGGAATGGCTTACTGGATAGAGAACCAGAGGGGGCCATGTTTGGAAATGAAGATGACACAAAAACAAAGATATTCATAAAAATATTTTTTCAAGAAAGTCAACTATGTTTTGTGTCCATGCTCTTGTCAATGATTCATATGAGGATGGGTGGGAATCTGAGCTTGCTGTAAACTATACAAGCTGGTGGGGAATTTAGTGGTTTGGAAGCAGCCTCTCAGACCTTCTTTGTCAATCTCCCAAGGTGGGCCACCAGGTGCAGCCCACCAACCATCAAAGTGTACAATGACATTAATAGTGATTGAAATGAAATGGAGGCAGGGTGGGGAGGCTGAGGTGGAGGCCACAAATAGAAATGCAGGTCCATACAGAAGACAAATGCCTTGGATAACAGTAGTACACCGAGATGATATTGTCTCACATTTTCCACATGAAACAATCTGCCTCATGGCCACACCTGCAATTTAACCTCCCACACATTCCTCCTCAGAACACAACTTTTGGGAAAAGCAAATAAAGGGACCTTTTAACCCGGGCCAGGAGCAGGGTGGAGAGAGAGGAGTGACTTGTCTTGTGATGGGGACAGAGCAAGTAGGGACAGTCCTGTTTGCTATGGGGTAGCAAAACTGATATTAACATCAGCACCTCACATCTGTAGAGTGTTGGAAATCCCACTTATTTTTTCTATTCAGTTCCCCCCTAGGCATCTGTAGGGTCTTTCCCTTCTCAGCATTGACTTATTCTTACTCAGCTTGTGCTACAAGGTCAAATTCCATTATAGCAAATACCATTCCAGCAAGAAAAACAACAAAATCAAAATATATCAACACAAGAAAGATTTCCTGTTTCATTTGATGCTTCAGTTACCTAACCTCTCATTCCTCAGTCTCCTCAAATCTAATGATCTGTTCCTCCACTTCACCTCAGCCACACACAGGAACGGTTGCACCCTGGATTTACCATTACCCACAAGCATTCCACTTACTTAATTAAAAACTGACATTCTTCTATCTGACCATAAACTCCTATCATCCATCTCTCCCCTATGTACTAACCCTCCTCATCCTCCCTGACCTCTCTTGGGTCTTTGATGTTGTTGACCACCCTTTCTCTTTGATGCTCTCTCCTTTTTCCGTGGGCTTTCTTGACACTACTCTTTCATGGTTCCCCTCCTACATGTCTGATTGTTTCTTCTCAGTCTGCTTTGCTAGATCTTCATCCAAGGCATTTCTGCCAACCCAGAGCTTTCCCTAAGGCTCTGTGTGGAACCCTGACATACAGGAAAATCTTGACTGGTCACCAGTGACTAGGGCTGCGTGGAAGCTGATCCCGATTGAGAGGAGAATAGACTGTTGTTGGGGGTGGGCACCAGGCCCTCTGAGATCCATAAGGGTTGTGGAAATGGCTCTGTGTTTGTCACAAGCCATTGCTTAAGAAGGACATGAATATTCTGGAGACTGTCCAGAGGAAGAAAAACAGGATAATGAAGGAAGGATCGCGTGTCCTTGACATGGAGATTGGTTGAGGGAATTGGGCCTTTTTAGCTTGAGAGATAGAAGATTTGGGGTGGGGGTGGTGGAGGTAGGGGACAGAACTGACAGCTGCCTTCAGGGATTTGAAAGGTTGTCATTTGAAGAAGGGATTAGACTTGTTCCATTTAGCCCCAGAGGGCAAAATGTGAAACAATGGGTGGAAGATACTAGGAGAAAAATTTGAGCTGCATGTCAGGAAAACATTTCTGCCAATTAGCTATCTCAAAGCCAAATGGGCTGCCTCAAGAGTCAGGGCATTTCTCAACTCCTTGGAGCTCTTCAAGCAGTGGCTGGACAAACACTTGGTAGGCATGGGATACAGGGGATTCCTTATGGCTATGGCTGGGGCTAGATGGTCACCGAAGTCCCCTCCGACACTAAAATCCTGGGATTCTTTGGAGAAAATCATCATTTCCTACAAGAGGCTTATATTGGGGAGCACAAATCTGGTGAGTCATTGTTTGAAACTGAACCACAGCCCTGGCTAACAACTCCCACACAGTGGTTCATGACTTGATCTCACTGCATAATTTATTAGGCATTAATGGTTTTTCGTTTCTTGTGATGACAGAGAAGACTCAAGTTCTAACAAGTAGCTTGGAAGGTTCATGCCACCTGGCTCCTTGGGCAACCTCCAACAAGAGTGCCCTCACAGCTTCAAGAGTACACAAAGAAACCCTGCACTCAGACTCTGGAGCAAGGGTGACAGTGATGGACCTAGAAAGGTACGGGTCATGGGACAGGAGTCATAGGCTGATAGGATGACAGATCCAGGGCTGGGAGAGACCTTAGAAACCAGTCAGGCCAGTCCTTTTGATTTACAGATGAAGAAACCAAGCTCCAGAAAGGTGAAGCGATCTATGATCAAAGAATAAAAAGGCTTGAGCTGGAAGATACCATAGGAAACCTGTAGTCGTAGTGTGACCCTCTTATTTTATAGAAGAGGAAAGTGAGAACCAGGGAGGGGAAGGGTCATAGGACCAAGGTGATAGGAACATAGAATCAGAATTAGAATTAGAATCAGAAATAGAATTAGAGCTGAAAGGGAATTTGAAAGCTATCTAGTCCAGCCCCTTCATTACAAATAAGAAAACTGTGCCCTGGAAAAGTGAAGTGACACAAAATCAGTTTAATAATAGATAGCATTTATGTGGACCTTTGAGGTTTATAAAGCACTTTATATATGATTTCATTTGACTTTCACAAACACTCTGAGAGGTAGGTGCTACTATTATACTAACTTTACAGAGGAGGAAACTGAGGCTGAGAAAAGTTAAGTGACTTGCCTAGTGAAGTGCCTGAGGTGGGATTCGCATTCAGGTCTTCCTGCTTCAAAATCCAGTGCTCTACCCTCTGTGCCATCTAGCTGCCACAGATAGATAGAGATAGATAGAGAGCTGGAGGAGGCATCAGAGATCATCTGGTCTAATCTCTCATTTTAGATGGGAGGAAAAGGGCACCCAGGGAAGTCATATTTTCATAGCTCTATGACTGGGAGGGCTCTTAGAGACTGTCTGCTCCAAATCCCTCGTTTGACAGATCATAAATCTATAAGGCAACTGAGACCTAGAGAGGTCCCAGGTGTTTTAAGTGACTTAGTCAAGATCATACAGGGAGGAAGAGGGAGAGGCAGGATTTGAACTCTGGTCTTCTACTTAGTAAATTTTTCATTAAACCATGATACCTTCTGTTCCATCTCTTGCAAAATGGAGGGAAGGGGAAGAGGGATGGGTTAGATAATGTCTATGGTTCCATCTAACTACAACATGCTGTGATTTTGAAATTTGTAAATGTAGCTCAAATAGATGGCACAGAGACTCATCTCCCCGAGTTCAAATCTATCCTGAGATGCTCACTAGCTGTGTGACCCTAGGTAAGTCACTTCACCCTGTTTGCCTCAGTCTCCTCATCTATAAAATGAGCTGGAGAAAGAAACGGCAAACCCCTCCATCATCTCTGTCAAGAAAACTCCAAATAAGGTCACAGAAAGTCACACATGACTGAAACGACTGAACATTACTCTCTTGTTTTATGATTTGCCATTACATTGTCAGGTTGTTCCAGGAACATCTTTTATTCTCAAGGACAAGTCTCAACTGATTTCATAAAGATGGCTTCAGTTAAGGCAAACTTTCCCATGTCTCCAATATGATTCTACTGTGGTGGCCAACATAAGGCAAAGAAGCTACCTGGACCTACTTCACCTAAAATTTATAAGACCCAGATCTAGAAAAACTGCCAAGAAATAGAAATAGAAAGACAAAAATGATGAGAAAGATAGCGATCCCAATAAAAACAACTGAGAAGATTCTCCCATTTGACCAAAGGAGTGAATAAAGAAGCAACTTAGAGAAGGTCAATTTCACAAAGGAGATCTTGTCAATAAAGTCTTAAAGAAAATGTTCTACTCCCCACAAATTAGGGCATGAAAATTGTCCCCTAACATCATCTGCATGCCTCATCCCTGCCCATTCCTAACCCTGTCTCCACATTCCTGATGGAGGCATGGAGGGATAAAAAATTGGAAGAAAGCTTAGAGATAACTGAGTCCAATGACCTCATTTTACAGATGAGGAAATTGAGTCAAAGAAAAGTTAAATGACTTGCCCAGGGCCACACAGTTCCAAAATGAGGTGGAATTTAGATCCTAGAGCTTTCCAATGCCAAATCAAATACTCTATTCACTATGGCATACAGACTTGCTCATTATCTCAGTTGATTATAGATTATCAGAAATTCTCTAAGCCAAGGATTCTTAATGTTTGTGTAATGAACCCCTTCGGAATTCTGATGAAATGTATGGATTCCTTCATCAAATAATTTTTTAAAAATTCGTAAGTAAAAGAATGTTAAATTTTAATTAGAGGAAATTAAAAATAAAGATGTATTTTTTCCACATTCAAGTTCATGGACCCCCTAAAATTTATCTATGGACATCAAGTTAAAAACCCTTGGTCTTATTCACTCCTCCAATGTAAATAGAAGAGGAAACAGATGCATAAAGATTAAATGGCTTAGGTTGGCATGGAATCCAAGTCTTCTGGACCTCAACAATTAATTAATCACTTACTAGGCATTTATTAAGCAGCAATCATGTGCCAGGCACTGTGCTAGATGACAGCCAGGGATGCAAAGAGAAATGTCAAAGTCACCGTCCCTGGAAATATTATGTTCTGGGGGAGATAATAGGCATATTGTGTAGAAGAGACATAACACACACACACACACACAGTAACCTTAAGTAGAAGGCATGAGTAGCCAGGAAGATCAGGAAAGGCCCAAAGGTCTTGAACTTTTCATGCCCGGACAAGGCTTACTTACAATACTCCATCAAGGAAGGAGGTACTAGACTAGCGCTGAAAATAGAACTTTGGAGTTGGAAGGAAAGGCTGAGGCAGATTCTGATTTGCAGACAGAGACAGACCCCTGGATCTGGTCACAGACTGACAACCACCCCCTCCCCTGACTCCCACTTAACCCTCCCTGGACAGAGCCACAGACTACCTGCCTGCTTCTCTCCCAGCATTACAAAATCTTGGGTTGGAAGGGCCTTCACAGAACTCCTAGCAATCCCCTCTCTCATGTCCTTGATGAGGAGTCATCCAGCTCTTACCTGAAGACCTTGTTTGAAGACCTCTTTAACTCCTGGAGGGCTTTCCTAGTTCCTCTAGTTTCTAGTGCCTTCCACTTCAAGGTAACTACTCTAAGTATATCTTGTATAGACCTATTTATGTCCATGTTGCCTCCCAATTAGAATATAACCTCTTTGCGAGCAGGGGCTGTTTTTTTATAACTTTGTATCCTTGGCTCTTAGCATAGTGCCTGACATATGATAAATGCTTGTTGATTAGTTGTTTAGCCACACCCCTTCTCCCTTCTCGTTCTTGTGACAATGCTTTTTTGAACCTAACTCTAAGACTTTACATTTGTTCAGATTAAATTTTATCTTCCTCGATTTACCCCAATATTCTAGACCTGACTCTGTCATCCATTGTATTAGTTTTCTTTCCTATCTCTGTTGTCCACTCATACAAACTAAAATCAACTTGCAACCATTTGGTGTCACAAAAAGGAAGGGTGGGTACTTCTGAGAGGCCCACGGGCATTCTTCAGAGGGCATGTCCATCTGATGATAGGGTTTGCTGTGCTTTTGTATGAAAGGTAGGACATAAATACAGTCAGTCAGTCAACAAGTACATATTGAGGTCACACTTTGTGCCAGGCACAGTGCCGAGCATGTGAAGTACAAAGAAAGATCCTATTAAGTTTTCCATGTAAGTTGTGTCATTAGTGAGAGTGCTTCGGATACACATTTAATCATATCTTTCCTGGAGCATTCAAGAACACACAAAGAATGATGTGCCAGTTTCTATTTCAAGAGTCACATAGACATTTAAAGAATTCTGAATCATCTGAAAGACCTGTTCTTTGTGGCAGAAGTTGGAAATAAAAAAAAGCAGCTTTTAACATCTTACAAAGAAGTCCCCCTCCCCAGCCAGAGCAAGTGGGTCAGCTTTTCTTGAATCCTTTTTAGAGCAGCTGAAGGCAGGCCCTTCGATTTCCCATCTTTAGTAAAAATGGATAGAGTGTGGGTAGATGAGAAATTCAGAGATCAACTAACTCTTCACTCTGGTGACTCATTGGCTCAATGCAGGACTGTCATCACTTTACTTGGAAGGGAGATGCTTCAATAATCCAGAAACTAAGTAAGTGAGAATTCATTTAGTTGCATTGTCTAATTCACAGGTTAAACCTCACAGGGCCTTGAAATGAATGAAAGAATGAATGGGTGACTAAAGGAATGAATGAATAAGTACTTATCAAGTGCTAACTAGACATTATGCTAAATATAAAAACCAAGATAATCATGCCTGCCCTCAAGGAGCTTGCCTTCTAAATAGGGGAGATGCTGCAGACTTGGGAGTGGTGCTGGGGAAGTGTGCCTTGGTCTGAAGTCACTGGGATGTAAAGTGAAGTGAATGATAAGAACCCAGGTCTCTTGCCTCTAGTCCTGGACACTTTCCACTACACCACAGATTGACTATTGCCAGATGGTTAATTCATTTCTTCATATGCTGATGCATTTTGTTGCTTTTCTTAGGAATAGAACCCACTTTTAATGCCATTCTAACCTCAGCAAACATGTTTTTTGAAACCTACTTTAAAAGGCACGATTGTTCCCAGGATTTGCTCTTTCTGCTTTTTTGGAGCAGGTTTCCATCTCCAAATATGTAGGAAGAAGGAAGTGAGGTCTAGCTAGCTTTAAAAGCAAGACTGGTTAGTTCTCAAAGGGCCCTCAGCTCCCTCACTTGTAAAAAGAGAAGATGAGACTAGGTCATGTCTCAGGTGCCAAGAACAAAATTCCTGAGGAGCACAGGTGCACTTGGTGACCAAATTGGGATGACAGCTGAGGCCTCCTGAACCCAAATTCAGCTCCGCTGAATCACGGAAGAGCTAACAATTGCTAGTATTTATACAGAACTTTAAGGTTTGCAAAGCACTTTACAAATATCATCTCAATTTGGCTATGCCCTGGGAGGTAGGTCTTATTCTTCCCATATTGCAGATGAGGAAACTGAGGTCAGCAACTTAAGCGATTTGCCCAGTATCTGAAGCAGGCTTTGAACTCAGGTCTTTCATACTCCAAGTCCAGCATTCTACCTACTGTGTTACCTTGGAATCACAGAGTGGTTGCCTAGTCTAACCCATATGCCAAAGGAATTCCCACCATAACCTATCTTCCTGATTCTCATATGACTGTTGCTTATGGACCTCCAGGGTGGGGGAAACCTATCACCTCTGAAGACTGGCTGTTTTACTTTGGCACAGGACAGCTTGTTTTCCAGAGAAATGGCACCCAGAATGGGGAAAGGCCTTGAGTTCATGTCCTCTGAAGATCAGATGAAGAAGCAGTCTCATCTCTCTACCACATATAAACTCTTCAAATACTTAAAAACCATGATCATATACAGCTTCTCCCAGTTAAATATCCCCAATTCTTCATGAAATCTTCACATGATATGAACTCAAGGCCCTTTCCCATGCCAGATGCCCTTTCCCCAGATGCTTCTCAATGTCTTTCTTAAATCGTAGCAGGCATCTTGGAATTTTTCTGCATTTTTTCCTGGCTTGTACTGGCTGAAGCCTATCAGTGACCGCAACCAAGTCTTGTCTGATCATAGCATTTGAAGACTTAGGCCTAGAAAAGATCTTAGAGGTTATCTAGTCTGACTTTCTCATTTTATACATGAGGAAATTGTTCGAGGTGGGAAGAATGCCCAGGTTCAAATTCTCTCTCTACCACTACTATTCATGTGATCTTGGCCAAGTCATCTACTCATTTGAGGGTTTCCTTCCATGTAAAATTAGGAGACTGGAGTGATAACCTCAAACATCTCTTCCATCTAGGAATCTTTGGTCATAGGAAGCACACAGGAAATAGAAAAGCCAAGATTCAGAGTCAACTTCCTTGATTTCAGACCCAATAGTATGATTATAATCATACTATGCTGCTCCTAATTCCCCTGTTCCCTTTGGATACCTTCTGAATTCTAGGATCATAAATTTAAAGCTAGAAGAACAGGAGAGACCAAAGAATCCAACACCTGCATTTTACACATGAGGAAACTGAGGCCCAGGCAGGTGAAGTGATTTCTTCCAGCTCATGCAGGTAGTAAGTGACAGAAGGATTGGAACTCTTTGTCTGTTGGCTCCAAATTCAGGAAGCTTTCCACCATCCACAAATTTGATCAGCATAACATGGGGTTATTTTTCTCAAGTCTTCAGAGAACGAATGTTTTCAAATGTTTGCCTGGCAAGGTTTGTTTTCCCCCATATTCTTTTAGAACATTTATTAAAGTACTTTCTACGTGCCAGTCACTAAACTGAATATATATAATTCAAGCAAAAAGAGTCTTTGCCCTCAAGGCGCTTGCATTCTGACAAGGAAAGATAACCTATAACAGGGAACTTTGAAGTTGAGGAGAGGGAGGTGGCTATGTAGGGGTCAAGGTGGAGGAGCTTCCAGAGTCCAGAGCAGAACCAAGAGAGGAGTGAGCATGGCTGGCTTGGGCATTTCCTTGAATTAACATTTTAGAACTCACCAAAAGGAGGAAGAGACAGAGGCGTCTTCCAGGGGAAGAAGGCCACAGGTAGCGGGTAAGATTGTTAGGTACATTGTAGTGGGGATTCCTTTGCAGTATGGATTGGGACTCACTTTCTTCATTTGCAAAATCAAAGTGTGGGACTAGGGTCTTTCCAGCTCTAAATTTGTGATTTTCTTGTAGAACCCTTTGGAATGTTGCTATATCAAGACAAATGCATGAATTCTACCTCTCTAATGCTGTGTGCCACACACTTTTTAATGAATTTATTTTGGTAGCAGACTTGGCTCTGAAAGTAACATTATATATTCACAAAGGAAGATGCTGGTAAATGGTTTTCTATTTCCTTTTTAACTGCAGCCCTTGAAATACAGTGGAGCAACATTGCCATGGGTTCTGTGACTAAGGGATAGGTTTGAGCTACTATTGAGGTCTAGGATTCATGAACTTTAGGTGGGGTTGGACCTGGGGTCACCACACTTTTCCAAGTTCAATATGCATTTGATACAAGGGTTTAATGTGAGGGCCAGGAATATGTCTCACGGACATTTATGAGGGGCAGAACAGGAAGGAACATGTACCACTTGCATGATGTATAGAAGTGGCAAATGATTCCAGGAATATTAATCATGTAACATCAACATTCCCATTTTAAGAGATTTGGGCCCCAAAGTGACAGCACCAGCAGTCTGTGTGTGTGTGTGTGTGTGTGTGTGTATGTGTGTGTGTGTGTGCGTAGTTTAGTAAGGTTAGTGTCTTCAAGGTCTCACTCTATTCATCCAGGGCAACCTGTCATTACCAACCCCGTTTTGTATTAATGTGAGGCCTTAAAGAGGATGAGTGTCAAGGCCATCCTGACTTAATAAGATTCCATTCTGTAAAACTGAGGCCCTCAGTGTTTGAGATTTTGTGGAAGCAGAATGATCTAAAACATGGATGGTTAAACTTGGAGTTAGGATGACCTGACCTGGGTTCAAATCTTGCTTCCAATACTTTCTAGCTGTGTGACCGTGGGCAAGTTTTACTTAACCTCTCTGAAACTCAGTTTTCCCAACTGGAAAATGGGGGTAATAACTCCTTAATTACCTGCTTTACAGGATTGTTGTGAAGCCCAAATGAGGTAATTTCTAAGGCCCTTTCCTGCCTTTCAAGTCCTATGGAAATGCCAGTTATTGGTACTATTATCATTGGTCTTGTTCTCATCTTGTATGCAAAGGGGTTCAGAGAGAAATTATCATTACTACAATCAATTTTTATTATCTCATATTTGTTGGAATTAAGATAGAAGTCTATAATGATCATTAATATTCATCCCTATGACTAATATCCATCACTGATGATGATGATGTCGTCTTATTTCATGGAATTCAGATAGAAATTGTCTTCGATTATCATGAATATTCATCCTTGTTATTCATATTCATTGCTGTGATGATGACGATGATGATGATGATGATGATGATGATGATGATGATGATGGCATCTTATTTCATGGAGTTCAGATGGAAGTTGTCTTCAATTATCATTAATATTCATCCCTATTATTAATATTAATCACTAAGATGGATGTCATCATATATTTCAAGAACTTCATGTAGGCACAAGCTGCTCTTCTACTATTATTCCATCATGTTTCATGATTTGTAGACTATTACATAAAAGGATAAAACGATTGTTGATTAAAATGAGTGCTTTTCTACAGTTGAATAAAGTATTGACTGTTCTGTAGATTCGTAGAAAGCATTTTCAGGACAATTCCAGTAGGAAACAGGGTCATGGGGATGATTGTACTTTATCTTGTTCCTCCATGGGTTTGATTTTTTTCTTCTAGGTCTATATATTTTGAGATCTTTTCATTCCATATAGTTTGGAGCATTCTGTTTGGTGCCATCTGTGAAAAATATAATTTTTGAATCATTAATGAATCAATTTTATATCTGGGTAATAGTGGGCAAGAATTCAGCCTATGATGTTGCTCTGATTACAGTGAAATTGATCTGTCAAATTCTCATGAGAAGCTGCATCTGTAGAATCGAGATTTGTTGTATTAACTTATGAAGGATAGCATACTTGTGATAAATAATTCTGGCCACCTACTCGTGTCTTTATGAGTTTTTGGTAGATGCCAAATTTTTGCAGCCTTCAGAGATATGCTGCACAGTTGTTTAGAATAATAATGATTATAATTTTAACATTTATAATTATAAGTATTATTATTCCATGTTGACAAAGATACAATATCAATTTTCTTCTAATTTGGCTCAATTTTCTCTCTACCATCTTGGTCAGGGAAACATTTTTAGCTTCAGTCTTTTAACATTAATTTTTTTTTCAATTCAGTGAGTGCCAAAGTAGGTCTATAGAGTTTTTTTTATAGAGTGTGAAAAATAAAATAAATCTTGCTCGCCAATGCATCACTCTCAAGCAGCTGCTTGAATTCTGCTCAGGCCTTTCAGAAATTCTCACCTTTGATCTTTGAGTCAGCATGGAAAATTTCAGCCACAGCTGATTTAGTCTGACAAAGTCCTGAGCACCTGGAATAGGTCATTTATACCAGGAAATGCTTCTCTTCTCTAGCCAGAGACTGGGCTTCCAAAGTAATAACCTCCAGCTGAGCCTACGACCTGGTGGGAGTGACCTCAGAGCAATTCACCCACTCACATACTTTGTTTTTCCTTTTTAACCTTAGGAAAGAAAGTGCTTCCACAAAAGAGCCTAGAATTAGGTCATTCCTCTCTCTATCTCATAAGCTATAGCAAAAAAAAATCCTTTAAGCAGCAGGCAACACCCTATTTTCTATTTTACATCAGGGCCCTCATTTTCCAATATTCCAATTCAGGGAATGATATGAATTTCCAGTTAGTTGAACTTTAAGAGGGAATTAACAAATATACAGTACATACCTTGCTGATTTTAAATTAAGCAGTAACTATGAATATCTGTTAAATGCCGTGGAAGCAAGAGAAGTATAAAACAGTGCTTGTCCTTCAACAGCTTACATTCTTGTTGGAGGGAGATAAGATACCTAGGTGAAGAAAAAAAATCTAAGGGTTCAATTGCAAACTCTTATCCAAACAAGACGATCTCGCATCTCCAATTCCCTTTTGGACATCTTGAACTGGCTGTGCAGTAGACATCTTATGCCCACCATGTCCAAAACAGAATTCATTATCTTCCCCCTCCCAATTCTCCCCACTCCTACCTTCCTTATTAATGTAGAGGACATCCCCATCCCTCAGACTCTTGACCTCAAGGTTATCCTGGACAGCCCACTCTCTCTCATCATCCCCTCCCATATCCAAGTCATTGCCAACGCCTGTGGATTTTACCTCTGCAGCATTTCTCAAATACACCCCCTTCTCATCTGTAACCCTATCACTGCCATGGTACAGGCCCCCCTAACCTCACGCTTGGACTATTGTGCTAGCTGCTGTGGGTCTGCCTGCCTCAATCCATCCTCTAATTCACCACTAAAGTGATTTCCCTAAAGCACAGGTCCTATTTTGTCATCCCCTCTACTCAGTGAGGTCCAGGATCATATACAAAATGCTCTGATGACATTCAAAGCTCTTCATAACCTGGTCCCCTCCAAGCTTTCCATTGCTCTTACACCTTACTCCCTGACACATACAGTTCAATCCAGTGACATTGGCCGCTGGGCTGTTTCTTGGACAAGACTCTTCATCTCTCAGCTCCTGGCATTTTCTCTGGCTGTTCTCCATGCTTGGAATGCTCTTCTTTCTCAACTCTGATTACTGACTTCCCTAGCTTCTTTTAAGTCCCAACTAAAATCCCATCTTTTATAGGAAAACTTTCCCTACCCCTCTTAATTCTAGTGCCTTCCTCTGTTAATTATTTCCTATTTATCATATATATATGTATATATATTTATATATACATCTATATATCTATGTATCTATCTCTATCTTTGTCCATCTATCTATCTATATACATACACACATATGTTATATATATATATATGTATATCTATATATCTGTATCTTGTGTGTATATATTTGTTTGCATGTTGTCTCCCTCATTAGACTGTGAACTCCTTGAGGGCAAGGATTGTCTGTTTTTTATCCCCAGTACTTAATATAGTGCCTAGCATGGGGTAAGCGCTTGACATATGTTTGTTGATTGATTGATTGGTCACAGTCATGTTTTTTTTTCTTGTGCATAAGCTCTCTCTGACTCCCTGTAGCAGCTTTTGGTTCTAGAAAATATCCAATGGGTGTGTTTTATGTTTTTATTTGAGTAATATTTGTCTGTCTTGTACCAAAGAGTCAAAAAATGAAAAGTTCAGGGCTGAGTGGATACCTGGGGAATCAGCCAGTGATAAAACTAATGATCTAAGACTCAGCTGTATTTTTCACATTTGAAGCTTCTAGCTAAAGATCGGATGGGAGAGCTGGAAAGGACTTGGAAGATCACTTCATACGAGTCTCTCATTTTACAATTCAGGAAATTGAGGCCCAACAAGACAAAGTGGTTTGTCCAAGGTCCCAGAACTAAGAAGGCATGGGATCCCAGCATCCCAGATGCAGAAGCTGATGGGGACTCTTAGGCTGCCTGGTACCTCTAAGCAGGGTTCACAGAGCCCTCAATCTGGCACGCAGCCCCTCCCCAGTTGGCCTCCAATTGACTTTTTCCATCCTTTCTTCCTATAACTCCCCTTCATGCATCCCATGTTAAACTAATAGTCATTCTTTGAACTTGGTACTCAGTCTTCTGCCTCCATGACATCATCCTCAGGCCTGGAGTGTCCTTTTCTTTCATCTTCACCTCCTATAGTCCTTAGCTTCCTTTAGACTTAGCAGGTAGCACCTCTTTTATTTTCAATCTATTCATCTGTGGACATGGTGTCTCCCTTAGTAGAATGGAAATGCCTTGAGGGCAGCAACAGTTTTTATTTTCATCTCTGCATTACCAGCACCTAGCTGAGTACCTTGTACATAGTAGACGTTTAAAATATATATTTCAGTCATGTATGACTCTTTGTGACCCCATTGGGGGTTTCTTGACAAAGATACTGGAGTGGCTTTCCATTTCCTTCTCCAGGATGGAGATGGGGAAACTGAGGGAAATAGAGGTAAGTGATTTACCTAGGGTCACACTGCCAGTAAGTGTCTTAGGCCAAATTTGAACCCAGGAAGATGAATTTGCCTGACTCCGGGCCCAGTGATTTTCGTGATGTCATTGGTCCTTTTCAAAAACAAAGGATGAACAAGTGCTCTGTCCACTGTACCACCTAGTAGCCCCCAAAATATAAAATTATAGTACTAAGCAATGTTGCAATACTGAGTTATAATATAATGTTTAAATTACACTATAATATTAAAATATAAAATATGACATTAAAATATACATTTGTTGAAATGAATTATGAAACGTCGTCTATGCAGATATTTGAAAATATCTGGATAATTGCCTGGATTTTTCTCTTTGCATCCAGATGTTGGGTTTCTGGGGAAAACTTTCAAGGGTTGCTAAAGGAAATTAGCTATTTTTTTTATTAGATGAGAAGATACCTAAGGTCTCTTCAAGATCTAAATATGTGAAATACAGATGTTTTCCCAGCCTCCTTATTAGACCATACTAACTGTTTGTTAGGGCTGGGTGGAATTACTAAATGCTTATTTATTGTTGTGATTAACATATATTAATATTCAATAATACTGCCATACATTTTATAGCACTTTATGGCTTTAAAAACTTTTGCATTCATAATCTCATTTGTGGAACTCAGGTTGCTCCTCATACTGGAACCCTAGCAATCTACTCTACATTTTAAGTACATTTGTATACATAAATACATCTCCAAAGAATAGCTCACGAGCCCCTACCAATGAGTTTTACTTTTACCAGTCAGCCAATGAGTCAACAAGCATTTATTAAATGCTTACTATGTGTCAGGCACTGGGCTAAGTACTGATAATACAAATATAAGCACAAGAAAGATAGTCCCTACCCTCAATAAGTTTATAATCTAATGGTGAAGTGACTTGCCCAGGGTCACAGAGGTATCTATAATGGTGGAATGGATACTAGAGGCTGGATCTCCTTTTGCCTGGCCTCTTTCCTTACAGGATCACAAATTGAGATTTGGAGGAGAGTTTTAAGGATATCTAGTCCAACGTCCCGATTTTACTGAAGAGGACCTGGGGCCCGATAGAGGCTAAGTGACTTGTCCAAGGTCATGTAAGCGTGACCTAGGAACTCAGGTTACCTAATGCTAAATCCAGGGCTCTTTCTACTACCATATGTAATAATCTATACTTGGCAAGCTTCTTTCTTCTGAAGGCATAGGGAAGATGCTTTAGACCTGCTCTCAACAGTAATCATTTTCAACCTCCATTTAGTCAAATGAAAGAGAATTCTCTGAACTATTGCAACATGGCTGGACTTCTTAGTTTGTTTCTTTTGTTTGACCAATGCCCAAAATGTTGTTTCAAGTAAAGGAGACCCTCATTAATGTGGTAAGAGGATGGTAATTTAGGTCAGTGATCATCAGTGGGGGCTGGGAGTTAAGAACTGAAATATTCAAAATTATCGGCACTTTCTTGGCTAGATCTTGACTCTTAGGAAACTCAATATAATGAAGAGAGTCCTACCTTGGGAAACATGCAATTGGACTCTCATCTTAGCTCTATAACTGACTTACAACAGAACATGAGTAAATGTCAGTAATCTACTTCCCTTTGCTGTGCCTCAGTTTCTCTATCAGTAAATGAAGTGGCTAAACTAAATGGTCCATAAGCTTCCCTTCTCAGTGTTCACAGTTTTTAGTTTTGTGAGGCTTCTCATTTGTTGATCAGAACACTGCCAATCTTGTGTGAAGTCCAGAGCTTCATAGAACTGTCAAATCTCAGAGTGAATAGGGACCTTACTGGTTACCTAAGCCAGTTTCCCATCTAGTGCAAGGATCCCCTCTGACCATCCCTTGGTAGGTGGTCATCCTGCTTCTGGTGGAACATTTCCAGTATTAGTAACTCCTCAACCATGATTCACACATAATGTTATTTAGAGCTGTGTTTCCAGTAGCTCAATTGTCAAGAATAATAAGATCCTAGCTAAAATAAGATCAGTTGTATTCAATAGAAGCACTGACTGCAGCCTGGTGCTGCTAGGAAAATATCAGACGGTACAATTCACACTTCCCTATGGAAGGCAACCATGTGTTCTCGGACAAGCAGTAATGACTGTAATATGGTTAAGAGACCTTAGTTACAGCAAACTTGATTTTAATTGACAGTGGTAGGGTAAACATGACCCCCGTTAATGAATTTGCTAATAGCTGTTCCCTGATTAGAAGCAATTCTGGAGAGCCCAAGAAAGCACTCAGCTGAGAAACAGTGAAATACAATATTATTGTACTGCACTATTCCTTCTCTCTCTAGGCTCTGCTCCAGCATGAAGCATTGTCAAAGGGAAAAGTTAATCAATCCACAATAATCATTTAGCACGTGCCTACTATGTGCTTGGTGCTGTGTTAAATGTTACCAATACATTGATTTGAATAGAGTTTATGTCCTTTCCAAAGCAGTTTAGGTAGGAAAGTAATAGGCGTTTATTAAGGGCTTACTATATGCCAGGCATCATGCTATGTTTTGGGAAATTAAACATAGCCCACCTAGACCCATCCCAAAAGGAAACACCAAAGGGACTTGCCAATGGGAGGAGGTGGCCAGGGTGGCTGGGGGATATGGCAGAGTGAGGAGGCAATACAATAAAACCCAGAATTGGATTGTTTCTTTCAACTCCTTCATTTTATAAATGAAGAAATTAAGAAGGAAGGTGATTTGTGCATGTTCATACAGGTATTAAGTAGCAGAGTTTGAATTTAAAGCCAGCTAACAAGTCCATTTTTAAAATGGTGTGACTTTTTATATTTAGGTAAAATAAACCTTTGGAGCTTATTGTTAATAGTATATGGTATAAAATGCTGATCTAAACAGAATTTCTGCCAAAATGTCTTCCATTTTTCCCAGTAGATCTTGGGAATTGGGATTTCTTCAACCAGTAATTCATATTATTGAGTTTATTGAAAACTGTGTTATTATATTCACTCACTTCCACATCTTGCTTAGCTAAGTCTTTTCTACTACTCTACCCTTCTGGTATTTTCAAAAACAATTATTGAATAACTTGCAGAATTATTGCTTTATAATATAATCTGAGATCTGGTCATGGTGGTCTCTCTTCATTCGTATACCTTATTATTTTGTTGAGAACATAAAACCATTCCTTCTCTAAGTGGGGTTTCCTGTTAGTTATAACTTTCATCTTAATGATGAAGAATGAGATACAAAGAAAAGGAATTACTTGCCCAATGTCACTTATGAGCATTCAATAGCAGAGCTGTCATTCAAACCATTGAATCATAGATATATGGCTGGGAAAGTTCTAAGACCTATTGAGTCTAGCCCCCTCATATTATAGAAGAGGAAACAGGCTCAGAGAGATTGAATGCCTTGACTATGGCAATATTTGAACCCGAATCTTTCTGACAGTACATATAGAGCTCTTTTCCCATAACTACTAACTTCCACAAAAGAAAATGTACTGGAAAGTTAAAGACTCAGTTCTTGGAAAGGACATTCAGCAGAATTACTGTCCATTAAAAAATAGACCTGGGGAACAGCTCAGTGAATAGAACAGTGGTCTGTGAGTCAAGAGGACCTGAGTTCAAATCTGATCGCAGATACTTCCTGGCTATATGACCCTGGGTAAGTCGCTTAATCTTAATTGCATTAAAAGAAGAAAAAAAACAAACCAAAAATCTGACTCATTCGGAGATTCAGGCTTCTATTAATTTTTCTTCTGTTAAATCATTAACTTACCATTCTAAGGTTGGTCCTAGAATCACAGTCCTGAGGAAGGGTGGAAAAGGAGGTACAATTGTATTCTTCTTCATGGTCCCTGACATGGGTTATTGATGCTGGATACGGAGGGATGTGCTCACCATTGTTGTGCTAGCCTCAGTGGTCTGTTTTGAGTTTATTGCTTGAGACCATCAGTTCTTTGGTCCCAAGTCATGACTCTTCCAAATCTGACAAGCTGTAAGCGTACAACTGCATTCTCATCAGACCTCAGATGCTCATTATCAACAACTCGAAGATCAAATCTCAAGTCACTGAAGTGAACTCAGGCTGTGGCTTGTTATATTTGTCTTCCCCCAAATGTGCGACATCCAGTTCCATCAGTTACTACATGGGATTCTGGCTCGAGGAGCTCTGAGTTTGTAAATCCTGCATGTGCTGTTGCTGGCCAGCAATCCTGGCTGACGGTTACTTGGTCCCAAGGTCTCCGATGGGGGTCATGGGAGGTTAAGCCCTGGAACAAGGGAAGAGGGTGGCTGGTGAATCTCCAGGGTAGGGCCACAACTGGTAGAACTCTCTGGGGCCTGAGGTCTCAGAAATCAGGAAGGGGCGATGGTTATAGCTGTGACAGCCGTTTGGGGGGCTTCTGCCTCCTTTTCTCCTGGAACAGCTTAGCTTTCCCATCCAGCCCTATTCATGTGGGATTCAGGTGAACTTCCTCTTCCTCTAACCATGTTCCCTCAATTTCTGTGTCCTCTGGAAAGGGCTCATATTGGGGGGCGGAGCCAAGATGGCGACTGGAAAGCTGTAACTGGCGTGAGCTCCCCACCAAGTCCCTCCAAAAACCTATGAAAAAATGGCTCTGAACCAATTCTAGAACTACAGAACCCACAAAGGGGCAGAGGGAAGCAGGACTCCA
>CM053627.1:16254389-16298345 GCA_028646595.1 Phalanger gymnotis
CCTTTTCCATTTGGGCAATTCTGCCTTTCAATGCATTCTTCTCCTCATTTGCTTTTTGGAGCTCTTTTGCCATTTGAGTTAGTCTATTTTTTTACGGTGTTATTTTCTTCAGTATATTTTTCAGTATTTTTTTGGATCTTCTTTAGCAAGTCATTGACTTGTTTTTCATGGTTTTCTCACATCCTTCTCATTTCTCTTCCCAATTTTTCCTCTACTTCTCTAACTTTCTTTTCTAAATCCTTTTTGAGCTCTTCCATGGCCTGAGACCAGTTCATGTTTTTCTTGGAGGCTTTTGATGTAGGCTCTTTGACTTTGTTGATTTCTTTCTGGCTGTATGTTTTGGTCTTCTTTGTCACTAAAGAAAGATTCCAGAGTCTGAAACTGGATCTGGGTGTGTTTTCCCTGCCTGGCCATGTTCCCAGACAACTTACTTGACCCTTGAGTTTTTCAGTGGGGTATAACTGCTTGTAGAATACAGAGTTCTATGTTCCAAGCTTGGGGGCATGTGCCAGCTCTGCCACACCAGCACCCTTCCTTCCCCAAGAACCCCCAACCAGGAGTAGACTTAGATCTTCAGCAGGCTCTGCACTCCTGCTCTGATCCACCACCCAATTCCTCCCACCAGGTGGACCTGGAGCTGGAAGCAACTGCAGCTGTAGTTCTGTAGCTGCCCCACCTCTGCTGCCCCGGGAGCAGTGGCCAAACCACAAACTCCCTGTCCCCAGTGGCTTTTCCCACTAACCTACTCTGTTGTCCTTGGTGTTTGTGAGTTGAGAAGTCTGGTAACTGCCACAGCTCACTGATTCAGGGCGCTAGGGCACCTCTCCCCCAGCTCCTGATCTGGTTGTTCCGTGCCGCCCATGCTGGGCTCTGCTCTGCTCCGCTCCCAGCTTCATGCGTGATAGACCTTACCCAGAGACCTTCCAGGCTGTCCTGGGCTAGTGTCCTGCTTCCCTCTGCTGTTTTGTGGGTTCTGCAGTTCTTCTCTTTTGTTTTTGGTGTTTGTGAGTTGAGAAGTCCAGCAACTGCCACAGCTCAGTGATTCAGGGTGCTAGGGCATGCTCTGCCCGGCTCCTGGTCTGGCTGGTCTGAGCTGCCCACATTAGCCTCTGCTCTGCTCCCAGCTCTGTGTGGGATAGACCTTATCCAGAGACCATCCAGGCTGTCCTGGGCTGGAGCCCTGCTTCCCTCTGCTGTTTTGTGGGTTCTGAAGTTCTAGAATTGGTTCAGAGCCACTTTTATAGGTTTTTGGAAGAACTTGGCTGGGAGCTCACACTAGTCCCTGCTTTCCAGCCGCCATCTTGGCTCCGTCCCCTCAGTTTCCTCATATGTAAAATGATCTGGAGAAGGAAATGGCAAACCACTCCAGTATCTCTGCCAAGAAAACCCCAAATGGGGTCATCAAGAGTGGGACATGACTAAAATGACTAAACAGAGGAAATGGATTTTATTGAAATTATCAAAAAAAATTTAAAAATTCTCAGAAATCTGCCTATGGACCTGTGGAGGGGTCTCCCTGAGCAAGATCTCGTGTCCCTCTCTGGGATCCAACTTCTTTACCAATAAAAAAGAGGGCACTGAACACAAAGGCTCTGAGGTCCTCTCTAGCTATACGATCCTAGCATCCCACGATGGTTGTATTTGAATATTTACATGGTTCTGTGATATGTGTCAAAGTCTTTGGACTGATTCAAATTTTGAAGCTGGAAATCATATCTGCTTTATTTTGGTAACAAAACAATTGCCCTGACCTGGATTTATACTTACGCTGTTTATTTATATAATTAACCAGAATAACAGCCCAGATATAGCAGGCTAATAAATGAAATGTCATCTTCTCATCCATTTATTTTAAGACATGTTAATTAGCTTTGGCACCACAACATGGGAAATTAGCATAATATTTAAGAAGTCATCCACAGAGTAGTTATGGAGATGCCTTCTTAGCATAATTTATATGCAACATTAGACTAGCTTATTAGGGAAATCTTTTGTTTTTCCCTTAAAAATGGGCATTTCGGGCCCAGCACTTACTGAGCGGGGCCAGGGTAATCAGCACTTGCTCAGTTATGACTCTTAGTGAGCAGTGAGCATGTACTGTTTCCAAGTTTAACAGTCCCAGAGGGAATGATGGGCGTTTAAAAGCATCAGGAGTGACATCTTCTCAGATCGCTTTTTGACATAAATCCACTTTACTCTAGCTCACGTCTTAGCACTTCAAAAGAATAAAGACCTTCGAGTCAGAGACTTTCTTTCATGTGGTATCTTACATCCTAAGACCCACAAGACGGGCCTGGGCCACAGGCAGATGGGTAAAGAGCTTAAAGAACATTGTGTCTTCCAAAGCAACATGAAAGAGATTCAATGCATGAATAAAGAACCAACTGTCTAAGCTCCTAGAGGACAGAGAACGAAGGAACATCCAAATTAGAGGAGGTGAGTCGGGGAAGGTCGTAGGATCCTCAGGCTAGAGCTTGAAGAAACCTTGGAGTTCATTTTATACATGAAGATACTGAGGCCCAGGCAGCTCGAGTGACTTGTCCAAGGTCACACAGGTAGTAAACATCAAAATGGGGTTTGAACCCAGGGGTGCCTGACCCCAGGCTTATTACACTGTAACAAATTTCCTATAATATAATGTGTCTCACCCCTGGGACATGAGGGGGAAAAGGGAGATAAGATGAAGAGAAGAGAAGAGTCAGAGAATAGCTTACTGTTTTTCCCTTATTCATGAGTGTTGCAGCCAGCTCTGGTGAGATCTGATTGTTAAATTTTCAGTGTGAGCAAATGCTACAAATCCAGGCTTAATTTTTGTTTGGTTGATTGTTTAGACTTAAGAAAGTGATGGAGAAAATGTGAATAAGCAGATTAAATTTGAAAGTGTGACCTGGGGAGTGGGGTGGGCCTGGTGGTGTTAAACATGTATCAATACACCATTATTCTCACTCCTGATCAATGCATGTGGGTGCCATGTCACACCCTCTACTTAGAAGCCAATTGCCTCGTTGGCTATTCTTGCTATCTGTAACCTCTGCAACCTGGTGCCCACAGAATGCTGATGATCAATTTAAAATAAATATGGGGCAAGGGGAGAGGGGAGGAGAGTGGAATCCAGCTGTGGCAGAGACAGCCACCATTCAAGAGAAAGATCCCAGGATCAGACAGAAAACAGATGTAGCCTGTCTTCATCAGGGCCACTATGTGAAGGTTCTAAATGATGATTAGGTTCTTAACAAGAGGCAAACAGTTTGCACATGGTTAGTTAAAGCTATGCGCTTTACATAAATGGCTTCCAAATGGTGACACCGTAATTAGAATCTCTGGAAACAGTGATTATCTCTCTGCTCTGCATAGTGCAGACTATGGAGGAACAGAACACATCTTGAGTATTTCTATGGCGTCCCTTGCGTGACTGCTATTCATTTCCTTCAATCTGGTTTTATCAACTAAAGTGATATTAATTCTAACATGCTATTATGATGAACCAACCCTCTCCCATATATTGTACCAGCTTAATTTTAAATCCCATGTCCCTGTACTTTAAGCATATTATGGTGTGCAGAATTGCAATTATAGGAATAGATGCATTGCCTGTGTCTTTTTTCTTCTGTGCAGTTATCGTTTCTACGTGTTCATATACTCTGCCTACTGACAGCCTGATGCTCCAAACGCTCACATCCATCCCTTTCTCCCCAACTGCACAATCCCCACACTATTCAACACCCTCATCACCTCCTGTCCCACCTTTTTCCAGTTTCTCTCTCATCCAGTCCATCATTCACTCAGCTGCCAAAGATCCGTTCACAAATCGAAGGTCTAGCCATATCATTCTCCTGCTCAGCTTACTCCAGTGGCCCCTTATTACCTCTAGGGTCAAGTGCAAATTCTTGTTTGAAAATTTAAGCCCTTTGCAACCAGGCTCCAAACTACATTTGCAGCCTCATTATAATTAGTTACTCCATTATGCTCTATAATCCAACTGAACGAATATTGCCGTTCCTAACCTTAGCATGGCCTCTCATCTCCATGCCCAGACTATCTCCCACACTGGAAATGCACTCCCTCCTGATTTTACAGTTGAGGCAACTCTGGTCTAGGCAAATCTAACCAAATACTGAAAAGGAGTCCCTCTATGACACACCCAGCACTTGAACTTCTAGCCTTCCCTTGAAGATGTCCAATGAAGAAGAGGGAACCTGTTATTTCTTAAAGCAGCCGATTTCCCTTCTGGATAGCTCAAATTTTTAAGAAATTTTCCTTTTTGTCTCTTCTACTCATTACCTTTCAAGCCAGGAGTGAAAAAGAACACAGAACACAGAGGGAAAGATTTTGGAGAAGCAGGACCAACAGCAAACAATATAGATCTGCCCTCTGGGGCCAAAATGAGAAAATCAAATCTCTTGTTTAGATGACAGTTCTTCAAATAACTGAAGACAGCTATCGTGTCACTCAATCAATTAACAAGCATTTTCTAAATTGCTAATCTATGCCAGGCACCCATGCTAAGTGCTGGAGAAATAGAGACAAAAGCAGAGCAGTTCTAGGTTTTCTTCATTCTGTGCTAAACATCTCCGGTTCCTTCCAGCAGCCCCCGCATGGCGTGAGCTCTCAGAGCTCCCTCCCCTGCCTTTGATTTAACCTCTATGTAAGCTTACTTTCAGCTAATACCAACTTGCCCTAACTGCTTCCCACAACCCCCTACCCAGATCACTGCCTAATCACAGTTGTGTGGCATTCTTTATGGTACTGTGAAAGTGCTCATTTCAAATGTTAACAATCAAGTGAGATGATTCATTTGGAGTAGAATGAAAGAAGCTGGTCACATTACTCCCCTTCATGTTCTTCGCATTACAGCAAAGCTGGACCGCTGCACGTTCCAGCTCATCTTAGATCCATTAGTTCAGGCTACTCCCCATGCCTGGAATGCGCTCCCTCCACATTTGCACCTGTTGAAATGATTCTTTTCCTTCTAGGTCCAGCTCAGAAGCCACCTCCTTCATGTTATCGTTTCTGGGTCTCCTCAGCTGAAAGTGATCTACGTCTCCTCAACAAATTTTAAAGCCATTTTGTTTAGACCTTCGCTCTTCTCTTAACAGGTTAAAGCCATCTCATTTTATCTGCGAATCTCTAAGCGGATAAGAACACTTCTTGACCAAATAAAATAATCGGAGCCGAGTATGAACAGGGCTGGTAAACCTACTTGGATCGCTCGAAGCTGTTGTATGAAAGAGTGGGTCACATGGTAAGCAATTTACATAAATGGAAGAAAGGAGAGAGAGGGAAAGAGGGAGGGGGGGGAGAGAAAGAGAGAGAGAGACAGAGAGGGAGGGGGGAGAGAAAGAGAGAGAGACAGAGAGAGAGACAGAGAGGCAGAGAGAGAGAGAGACAGAGACAGAGACAGAGAGAGACAGAGAGAGACAGAGACAGAGACAGAGAGACAGAGAGACTCTGCTTCCAAGAGGTTGGAACAAGTATATTATTTCCAATACGCCTCTGAACAGTGACAGGAGAACTGATTTATGTTAGAGAAGCGAGGTATCAGATAGAGTCACAGGATTTCTGGGTATCTTAGGTCAGAGGGTCTAGGCTGATAGAAGTTTTATTTAAAAAAAAGATTAGCTCTTTCTTCAACTTCTCCTAATGCCTAATTCATAGATACTGTATTATGATCTGCTGTTTTGTTGCGAAAATGTTTGCAGCAAATTGAATTTTGCCTCAACCACAAAGAGAATGTGGGGTATCTATATCTATCTATCTATCTATCTATCTATCTATCTATCTATCTATCTATCTATCTATCTATCTATCTATCTATCTATCCATCCATCTATCTATCCGTCTATCCGTCTATCCGTCTATCCGTCTATCCGTCTGTCTGTCTGTCTGTCCCGTCTGTCTGTCCGTCCGTCCATCCGTCCATCCATCCGTCCATCCATCCGTCCATCCATCTATCCATCCTGGTATAGATGTTAGTATTCAAGTTTAAGCAAGGAGCTAAACCTCTGCCTTGGCCTGAGGAAATTTCCTAGCTACAGGCTCCGAATGTTCATGATTGAAGTTTTTATCTAAAATAAACTCCCAAAAGCCAAAGAGAAAGAAGCCAAGTGGACCCTGGGGACAACTTACCTCCTAGGTTTAGAATGAGCTAATGAACAACATATGGTGTAATAAAGTTATTGAATTCTACTATGTAGTAGAGTTATTTGTATACATGTCTTATCCCTTCTTTTAGATCATAAGATCTTCGAGGAAAGGGACTGATTGCTTCTGCCATATGCTTCTTGAGGAACTCCTATCATTCCCAGGCTGCTGCCATGTTTTTGATTCGGAATGTCTGCTGTCAGGGACTCTCTTCTCACAGTACAGGCAAGCACATATCTGCCTCCACCATGTTCTCCTTTCACAAAGCACCATTAATTGCTCCCAATGAGGATCAGAAGGTTTACAGATCAGAACCTGCAGCATGAAATGCAACATTTTTCCTCCACTTAAATGTTTTAATCCTCAGAGTCCCGGTAGGTGCCCAGTCCTGCACCATGAGTGTCTGTCTATATGCTGAGGTCTCTTCTCCCTGTCCCTCCCCTGAATATCACTTCTCATATAATGAACTCTGGAAGGAAGGTCTAATGGAAGAGACAAAAAGGCTTGGGGTAGTCTGTCATTCTCTTTTATAAGCCAGCATAGAGACCTGCTTCTTCCAATCCGATTCTGCCTATCAGAATTCCATCCAGTTAGTCAGTTTTCCTTCCATTTGTTTCAGGAAACAAACACATTCAAACTGAACCTGAGAGGAATTCCGTGGGCCTAATTTTATGACCAGCTATTCTCACTAGTGTCACAGCAGCTAGTGGTCATTCAACAAGAATTTAACGTATAAAAATTGTGGATGAATAAATACATGGATGGATGTTGAATGGCAAAGTACTTACTGAGCTCCTTCCATGAACCAGGTGAAATGCAGCCTCTGAACTAGGAGGACTGGGTTCAAGTCCCACCTCTGACATATGCTGGCTGTGGGATGCTGGGCAAGTCATGAAACTTCTTGATACCATGGACGACTTTCTAAAACTATAAATTGTGAAGAAGGTGCCAAGCTCCATTGGCATAACAAGTTTCTGTATCTGGGAGTTCCCTAAACCAATGAAAAAACCTGTCTAGACTCTAGCTCTATGTGCTCAACCCTGGGGATACAAAGAGAAAGGTGAATCAAGGACCTTACATCTTAATAAAGAAATAGACCCTATAGGGAGAAGAGGCCAAGAGAAGGGGCTTTGGTATTGGAAATCACAGGAATAAGTGGAGCCATAGGGCAGCCGATCGTCACGCTCTTTCCAGAAGCAATAGTAGTTGGTAGTATCGATTTGCAATTACCTCTCCTCCAAAGAATACCCATTAATGAGCCCGAAGGTTTCAGGGCACTGCCTTTATGGAGCTTGAAGAGAAGATTTTCGCTGGCCTCTACCTTTAAGGACGTCATAATCATTGCACTCAGTGGGCTCACATTAACCACAAAGACGGCATCGCTCAGAGATAATCTTACAGAATGAAGTTTGACTTCCCTCAATTTGTTCTGTTTCCCTTCATTTCTCTGCAGTGTTCATCCCTGCCCTCTTGGCAGGTTGACAAGTTGTGGTGATCTTGGGGCCCTTTTCTTGGTCTCTCCTCTTAATTATCTGAGCTTTATGGTGTTTAGGGAACAGAATGCCTTCCTTTTATCATGCATCCAATTACTGCTTGAATTGATCAAGACGCTGGAATGCTAAAGAGTATATCTTTCCAAGGCATCTTAAATCATGCTCCGTTTAAATGAGTTAATGAAGAAAGGTCACATTCACTTCTTACTTAAGTTATCTTTTAAACTCAGTAGCAAATGTCCTATGCTAGATAAGCTACAGAAAGAAGGGTTAATTACTAAAGAACCAGCTGCCTCCACAGATGCTAGAGACAGAGCTCTATCCTCAGGGTCTCATCAGCCCATTACCTTCCTCTGATGATGCTGGAATGGTAAATGAATAGGGACCTAGCTCCTCCTGGTCCCTGTAGCTCCCCAAGGGGGATATGAACAAGAGGAAAGCAAGCAATGAGGAAGGAAAAAGAAGGACAAAGGGAGTTATTCATAACTCACATCCACCTGAGCGATAATGTATTCCCAACATGGTATGGGGAGTGGGGAGGTACAAAGCTAGAGAACCAAACAAGGAAGCTGGTCAATTTCTTGTCCCCTACAGAGAGAATGATGGGATCACCAAAGTTCAGAATGCTAGACTCCTAGATCTGGAAGGATCCCTCAAGGTTAACTAGCCCAGCCCTGACCCAATAAGGCTGCTTGCCTCTCCTATAGCATTACAGGCAGGTGGTTACAGAGGATGGCTGAGAGATTGGGCTTCAAAGGGTCTCCATGTCAAGACATTCAACGAGAGACTGGAGATAGGAGTAAAACAATTAATTAACCAAAGAGAATTACAATCAATTCCGAACTACAAATGCAGGGATCCTCAAGAAACTCAAAAGCAAGATTTGGGGCCAAGGCATAATTGGAGTCATATGCTGGTAGACAATGGGCAGTTGGCCATGTTTTCATTTTTAATGTCATTTTTTTGATTTATGTTTTTGATACTCCTACTTTTTTTTTGAGGGACAGATAGAGAGCTGTCCTCATACTTAGGTTCAAGCCCCTCCTCTGACACTAGCTGTGTGACCCTGGGCAAATCGCTTACCCTCCCTAAGCTTCAATTTCTTTTTCATAAAATGGTGATACCTCCCTAAGGCACCTACCACCCAAAGTTGCTGTGAGGAGCAAAGGAGATGATGCTGGTAAAGAAATTAGCAATCCCAGAAGTGATAGATTCCTGGTGTTGCATCATCATGTGATAGAAAACATGCTGGAATGGGAGGTAGAGGATTTGGCACCAAATCCTGGCTTTGCCACTTACTACGTGGGTGACTTTGGACAACTCACCTACTCTTTCTGGCCATAGAGTCCTCCTTCAAAACACAAGGGGAATGGATTCGATGGTCTTCGAGGTCTTTTTCAGCTCCACAGCTAGGATCCCATGATCTTCACTGTGTTTACTTGTCACATGTATGATGGAGGGGGAAATGTACTGGATTAGAATCAGAACAACTAGGATCAAATCCTGGCTGTGACCCTTGCTCTTTCTGGGTGACTCTTTGAGCCTCACTTTCTCCATCTGCAAAATGGGAGGGATAGATGTTCTGTATGATTGTTCTTTGCCCTAACACTTTGGGTCATCTTCTTCCTTTTAACAGTCCTATGAAGTAGCTGGATGCAGATACTGAGGTCCTTATTTTACGTATGAGAAAATGGAAGCTCAGATAGGTTAAATAAATTTGTCCTTGGTCACATGGATGGTGATTGGCCACACCAGCACTCAAACCCAGGCCTTTTGATTTCATGTGCAATAGTGCTCCCAGCATATCTTGCTGCTCCCAGCTGCCCAAGAGATGATTACCCCTTTCGTATACAGTCAATATGCATGCATGTTGTCTCCTTTGACTGCATATGAACTTTCTGAGAATAAGGATTGATTCATTTTGTCCTGGTATCCCCAGTGCCTGCCACAGTTCTTGGCATATAGCAGGCACTTAATAAAGGCTGGTTGGTTGGTTGATTATTCTCAGATCCCTCTGATGCTTCAGGTGACTGAGAGCTTGGCCTCCCTAGCCATCTGTACATCAGGGAAGAAAGGAGCTTTTGGTCCATTGAGAGGTCTTCGTTCAGACTATGTACGACTTCCTCTCGATAAACTGTGAGTGAAAAGAGGGTGCTACATACCCCAGACTCAGGAAGGATCTCAAAGCCCTTATGCATGATAAAAACACCATAAAGCATAAAGCCAAAGGGCAGGGTTCTGGAGCTGGGGAGTTGGGCTGGCTGTCTCAGCTGACTCAAATGATGGAACCCTAAACTCTCAACTCACCTGGATCTGCAGAGTTTGCAGAGGCATAGCACCACCAAGATCACCAGAACAAAAGTCACTCACCTTGAGGTGACAAATTGGTTTCTGTTTGGCCTCTTCAGCCAGGAAACTCAAAGTGACTTTAAATTATGGATCCCCATGGCTGTGGTGGATGGATGCATGGTGGACATGAAACAGCTCCTAGGTGCATGGAATAAATTGAATGGAGAATAGAGACAAGAATTTCTAAGGTCTTCTTTTGAGAATTCCAGAGCGGGGGGGGGGGGACCAGTAATGGCTTTGAAGATTTAGGTTATAAAATTGGCTTTTATGTTTAAAAATAATTAGCAGCCCCCTTCCCTTGAAGTAAGTTGGACCTCGGGTAAGTCACTTAACTCAAAATTTGTTACCTCATTTGCAAGTGCTTGTCTTGTTGTTGGTCAGTAATTTTCAGTCATGTCTGCTTCTTTGTGACCTCATTTGGGGTTTTCTTGGCAAAGATAGTGGAGCAATTTGCCATTTCCTTGTCCAGCCTATTTGACGGATGAGGAAACTGAGGCAAACAGGGTTAAGTGACTTGCTCAGTGTCATACATCTAATAAATGTCCGAGGCCACATTTGAACTGAGGAAGATGAGTCTTCCTGACTCCAGGCCTGGCACTATATGGACTGTGTTACCTAGTCGCCCTAATACTTGCCTTACTTAGTTCCAGAGGAGTTGTGAGAAAACCACATGACAGACGTAAGCTATTATTCTATCCTCTTTATCATTTCTGAATTTTATAATTTTATTTTTCTTTTAATTTAAACATAATGATAGCTATTAGCATAACTAATATTGCACTTTAAGATTTACCCTTTGATGTGCAGATCATTTGAACGCGATAGAAATTTGGTTGATATAATTACTCCCATTTTACAGATGCGTAAACTTGTTTTCAGAGAAACCAAGTCGCTTGCTCATTGTCGCAGTCTAGTAAATGTCTGAGGTGGAATTTTAACAGAGTTCTCTCTCTACTATAGATTCAGCGCTCACTCTACCACACCATAGCACAAATTTTTAAACATAAAATTTCTTTTTATTCACCAATTTACCGTTTTTTAAAATAAAACCTTTGTTTTCCGTAGTAACTCAATTGTTCTTTAGCTTGTTGATCCTTTTATTTCAGTAGCTTCTTTCTTTGTCCGTGCTTTTAACGAATTAAATTCGTTTTCCGGTGTCTCTGCTGCACACTGCGCGAGTTAATTTCATAATTTTCTCACTTGTTAACATAAGTTTCAGGGCCATAAATTTGCCTCTGAGTACTGCTTTACTACATCCCATCAATTTTGGTGTGCTGTACTTACATCAGCATTCTCCCTATAATAATATGTTTTTGATTTTGTAATTTATTTAACTCGGCCATTGTTCAATAAATCATTTAAAAATTTCAACACAGATAAGTTTTGCTTCGATAACATTTTCCCTGTTCATTCTTAAATTTCTTTTCTTATGATCTATTTATTCATTTATTGTGTATATCTACATATATTACATGTATATATATCTATTATCTACCCACCTAACTGTCCATCTATTTATTCATTTATCATGTGTGTATATGTATATCCTTACATCTATCCATCTATCAGTTTTGTGTGTATATATACATATGTCTACATATCCATCTATTCATCTATGTATCTATGTATTTATGCATCTATGTATCTGTCTATCCATCCACCCATCCATCCATCCATCCATCCATCCATCCATCCATCCATCCATCCATCCATCCATCCATCTATCCATCTATCTATCCATCTATCTATCTATCTATCTATCTATCTATCTATCTATCTATCTATCTATCTGTCTGTCTGTCTGTCTGTCTGTCTGTCTGTCTGTCTGTCCGTCCGTCCGTCCGTCCGTCCGTCCGTCCGTCCGTCCGTCCGTCCGTCTGTCTGTCTGTCTATCCATCCATCCATCCATCTATCCATCTATCTATCTATCTATCTATCTATCTATCTATCTATCTATCTATCTATCTATCTATCTAACTTCTGAACCTGTGATTATATTTGTTTAGGGAAGTTTTGCTGAGATACTTCCTCTGTCTATCCAAGTCTGCACCTTCTCTTTCTTAGAGTGCTGCCTAGGGCACTGAGAGAGTAAATGACATGTCTAGGGTCACAGTCAGTAAGTTTCAGAGGCGGGACTTGTACCCAGATCTTAGTGAATTCAAGACAAGCTCTCTATCTGCAATGCAATGCTGTCTATCATGATTCATAAATATAGTTTTAAAAATTTCCTATAACTTCTTTATGAGTTTGGACTTGGTCAGTTTTTTTTAATTTCAATTTTTTTATCAAACGTTTCATTGTTTTTTTTACAAATCATGTTCCCTGCTTTTCAAATACTGTTTTAAAAATCATTTTATTTAAAACTATAGTCTCTTATTTATATTTTTGCTTAATTTCTCATGCCCTATTACTGGGATATTTGAATAATTTGACCATTATTAATTTTCTGTGATTGTGCAAATCAGAAAACTTTTGCTTGTAAATTTAGCTATTATATTATTGATCCATGAGTATTCAATATTGGCCTGCTATTATTACGAAAGGTACCTTTATGCACGTTACAAATTTCTTTCTCGTCTCATCATTTTCTAGTTTAATTTTAAAAATATGATCTCATCATATCAATGGATTTTTTCCTATGCTTTCTATAACATTTTCAATTTTAGTCTCTATTACTATTTTAAATACACATACACATGTTGATGTTAAATTATATGATAGTCAAAAGTGGAATGGCAATGAAGAGTCAATAGCTGCAGAGGAACTAAAGAGGGTGAGAACTGAGATTTGGAAAATGAGAAATTGTCAATAACCTTGAAGAAAGCTGATTCAGTTAAGTGTCAGATTTTAATGCATTGAGAAATAAATGAGTGATAAGGAAGTAGAGATAACAAGTATGGATAGATATTTATAGGAGTTTGGAGGTATAAATAAAAGAGATAAAGGAAGATAAGTTGAGAGGATGGAAGCGTTAAATAAAGATTTCATTTTTAAGAAGAAGAGTCGGGCACGCAACTTAAAATGTATGGAAAACACTTTGTGAATCTTGAACTATATGAACTTCAGTTGTTGGACAGCTGGTTGGACATGGGAAAGAGAGAGGAAATGGCCAATGGGGAGAACTCTGGAGGAAAAGGAGAGGGCAGGAGAGGGGATCAAGGGCTTAAGTAGGTGTTGTCCTTGGCAAGAATCTGAAGAAAAGCTGAAGAGAATGGGTACACAGAGAGGTTTCGAGCTGTGGAGTAGGGAAGGACAGGGAGATCATCGTGAGTAGTCAATTTTCTCAGTAAAGCAGGAAGTAAAGTTCTCTTTTAGGACAGAAGGAGAAGGTGACCTAGAAAAGATAAGGAATAGCATTTGTGAGGAATGTGACAAAGAGTCAACAAGGGAATAACAACGACAGTGACGACGACGACGATGATGATGATGATGATGATGATGATGATGATGATGATGATAAAAGAGAAGTAATGACTTGGTTGAGATTAGGTAGCAAGAATGTTTTGGACCAGTGGAAATGCTTGTGGGATTTCCTTAGTAGAATTCAGGAGGGTGCAAGTAGGAGCAGAGAATTGACGATGGGGATAAAGTCTGCCAAACAAGAGATCCAGGGGATAGTTGGACTATTCGACTATTGAGGTCAAGGATGTGGAGGGAGGAAAGTAAGGCCAGAGCAGGGGTGGTGGATTGGGAGGGTGAGAAAGGGTAGAAAGAGTGGAGGACACATTGAACATTTAAAACAGTTTTAGGAGGAGTATGACAAGAAGACGGATGGAAAGATATGAAGGAGGATACGATAAAGTAAGGAAATTTGGGGATTCAAGTTCAGAGAGGGTTACTAGTGGTGACACTAATTCATATGTTAGCATAGCATGGCAATATTTGTTGATTTTTCAGTTGGTGGGGACCACATTCATTTCCAGGTTTTTTGCCACCACAAAAAGAACTGCTACCAAAGTTTTTGTACATGTGGGTCCTTTTCTTCTTTCTCTGATCTTTTTGGGGTGTAGATCTAGTGGTTGTATCACTGGATCAAAGAGTAATGCACAGTTTAATAACTTTTGAGGCATCATTCCAACGGCTGAACGAATTCACAGCTTCATGAACACTACATCAATATCTTGGTTTTCTTACAGCCTGTCCACATTTGTTATTTTCCTCTTTTGTCATCGTTCTCTGTGAATTGTGAGGCAAAGCATCAAAATGCGCATTTCTCTATATCTGTGAAATGAGGGAGTTGAACTAGGTAGCCTCTTCCTGTTCTAGGCCTAGCATGCTATGAACTCCAGCCCAGGAGGGCGAGAATTAAGCGTCAGCCTGGCCGGTGCATTGCCATGGATCTCCCGTGGTGAAAATGAACAAGGTAGCTAACAGACAGATGTCTGGTGGCTCCAGTATTGAGAACACAGGATTCCAGGCGATACAAGGAAATGGAGGACCCAGCAGGATCAAAAGACATACAGTCCCAGGAAACTAAGTCCACACGAACACAAGAATGCCAGCATCTAGGCTGGCTGCCCATAGGTGGTTTAGTCACAATCAGAATTGCTAATCCCCAAATGGTTTTTCTGCATTTATACACCATAATTTAGGAAAATGCTGTTGTTTGTGCATTCCTTACTACAGCGAGTGATAACAAAGGCAAAGCTAAGTATACACATGTTTATAATAATCATTTTTAAAAGACAGCAGAGAGGGATTGAGATGGAGAGTGCAAATCAGATAATGACAGGCCAAATGCAGGAGAAAAATGCATTAATCTTAAACAGCTGTTGAGCTCAGATGGAAATCTGATCTGAAGCCAGGGAGAATGGAAGCTCATCGGCCAGCATTAAGGAAAATCATTCTATAGGGGCACTGTGGGCTAAATCGATCATATTCAGTAAGTGAACTATGTCATTTTACTCAGGGAACTCATAACTAAACCCAGCCCAGAATCAGAGAGCTGGCCGAGGTTTCATCTAAGACATAAAAACAAAACAAAACAAAACAACAAGAAGAACAAAAAAAAACCCAGGAGTCTGAGAAAAAGAGTATGGGTCAAAAAAAATACACTGATAAATGATACTGGCAACATCCAAGAGTCCTATCTCCTGCCTGGTCCATCTTTCTCGTTGCCAACAAGACTCTTCTTGGGAGCCCCGCTTTGCTGGTTAATCTTTCTACATTTCAGCACCAAACCCAAAAATACAACTTAGAATGGTTGCCCATTACTGACAGTCTAAAGCCTAAATTTTGTTGTCAGATGTTCAAAGTCCTCTCTGAGCTGTACCCAGTCAAAAAAATTGGTTGATCAAGAAGCATTCGTGAAATACTGATAGTGCGAGGCACTGGGTATACAAAGAAAAAGCAAAAAAATTATCCCTGTCCTCAAGAAGCTTACGTTCTAACAGAAGAAACAAAATACAAAAACCAGGACACACAAGATAAATACAGAGAAGACAGGTGATAACCTTAGAGTAATAACCCAACTCCCCTTTTCCATCCTGGTCACTTGCTACTCATGTATACCTACTTTTTCTTAAGTCCGGTAAGTTTCCGTATTGTCACTTGCATATGGCATGCTCCTCTGTGCCTTCATGAGTTCACTTGTGCTCTTCCTCCAGAGCAGAATGCTGCGTACCCACTGTCTGCCCTTCTCTTCTTTTCCATAGCATCCCCACTCTCCAAAGATCCATCTGTCTTCTCCAACAGTGCTGGTCTACACCACAGAAGCATAGGGCTAGAGCTAGGCAGGACCTCAGAGGAGGTGTGCTTGTATAGTGGTTAAGCTACAGGACTTGAAGTCATAAACACCTGGATACTTACCAGCTGTGTGACCCTGGGCAAGTTCTTAACCTCTTTGTGCCTAAGAGTCCTCATCTATTAAATGAGGGTGTTAGACTCCTAGGATCATAAATTTAAAGTTGGAAAGGCTCCTAGAGGCCATCTAGTCTAATCCTCTAATTTTATAGAGAAGGAAACTGAGACCCAGAATGAGTAAGGGAACTTCATAGGATCATACGTTGGAGCTACAAGTAATCTTAGAGGTTACCTAGCGCAACTCCATAATTTTACAGAGAAGAAAACAGCCTCAAAGAGAGAAATCAACTTTCCCAGGGCCACGAGGTAGACAGTAAAAGACTCCTCCACACATTTTTATAAGCCAAGGCAGGGAGAAGCATGACTAGGCACATACAGATGCATATTTCTTTAGGATAAGTGGTTTTTTTTGCATATAAACTATTGCTCCAAGATACTTAGCATACACAAGAAAAGCATATTCATTCTGAGTTCACAACAAATAAGTCACTGGTACTGGGGGCAAATTGTTGTATTTCAACAAATACTGGGTAAGGGTAGGATACACACTTTCTGATTTGTTCATCCATCAACCTCAGGGGTCTAAGACAGGGTGGACTATATTTATCTTTTGGATGACTTTGCGCAAGAACTACACAAGAGGAAGTTAAAATATAGGGGGCATATTTTACTGTTTGTATAACAACAAAATGGAGACACTATTAATTTTAAGAGAGGAAAAACACAGCACCCCTCCCCCACCAAACCCCACAGAATCAGTAACAAAAAAGACACTTATAAAAGATGATAGCATTCTGCAAAGAGGTGATTTAAAAATTAGAAGGCATTTATGTGAAGGAATTATTCAATGCCACATGTCATCATTAAAGGACTAACTGCACTACCAGAAAATGTATCATGTCATCCTAAAACTTCACATATTCTAACATCATCACCTTGCTATTCATGTCATCTCCACATTTTGAAAACCATAGATTTTATTTCTATGAAGCTTCCGACACCAAGCATATCTCTTAGTTTTCTTAGACTTGGAAAGATATGCCCACATTCAGGGTATCAAACTATCAGCTTGGGCAAAAGTGCGCAGAAGGAGGTCATTTACATAAGGTGTAAGGTGGCAGCTAGACAGTGGTAATTTCCAAGACTGATGGACTGGCATGGTGTTTTATGTTCTACTTTCAACTACTGACATTGAAAAATGGAAAATACTTCAAAGAACAGATATTGATGCAGACTGTCACCATTCCATAAGGAAATCTAACTAATGCATACCAATCATTCCAATGAGTCAGCCCAAAAATAGATTAGAAACTACCTCAGTCCACAAGCATTTGATTTCTTTGCCAAATAGAGATATATGGTAGCCAAAGGCAACACTGGTTTATAATATAACCTCAATTGTAAAATATTATGGGGGGTGAGGAAGATTATGAGCAGCATTACCTTATAAGGCAATAGAGGAAAAGTCAAATTTATAGAAAGCTCAGAGAGAGATACAATTAAGTCTGATCATCCCAAGAACACTTAAAGATGAAACTGGAATGCACACAGTGAAAAGATGATACATTCTCCTACCTATGTAGGCTAGGTAGTGATTTTAATATAGCGGTAGGAATGTAGAGTAATGATTGCCAACTCAACCCCACCCATGCAGTATAACTAAGTGGAACTCCAGGGCAATCTGCATAACCCTGGTACCAGAATCATGGGCCATAATAGGAGTTGAAGAGAATTTGCTTACCCTAAGCAAAATATTGTGTGATCCTAGGGGAGAGCTTGCTGAGGAAGAATCAAAGTAATCAAAATGACAGACTCGATTTGAGAGATATAAAAACATTGACCCAGAAGGGGGTGATGATCTTTGAGTCAAGGTAGTGCTCAGGGTAGTGGTTTTGACTATCTCCATACATTGGCAGGTATATATGGACAAAGTTAGCTATGGCCCTAGTACGCAGGATTTTGAGGTCCCTGTGATGCATGGCTGCTTGGGCTGCTGGTTCAGCACTTTTAGTGAAACACACATGATTATGGCTGATCCTGAGCATCCCTATAATAAACCTTACTGCATTCCATAACTGCAAATGTCTCATGCAGTAATTTTCTGTCTTTCTCATGTAGTCCAATCATTCTGTGATTTGAGTCTCCGCACTGATCGCTTGTCATCAGCCTAACAGAAAGGTATAGACCATGTGTTTATAAATTTAGGTGACTATACTTAATTCTAATTTAATCTTTTCCTCTAAGGTATGTCCCACCATTCAAATTTTGCCAAAACCAGTTTAGATTCCAATTCTATCATTAAATATATTCACTTTCCCACCTAGCTTCATGGACAGAGCTGCTGTTGAGTTCAAAGAACCAACTGCCTAAATGCAGGATTGGGGACAAATGACTTGACCAGCTGGGAGCTCAATGTTAACTAGTAGTGTCATGTGGAAATCAAAATATTTAAGAATCTCACTTTTTAAAGCTTTCATTTTCAAACATATGAACTTGACAAACACTAATGTGAACATTTCTATATGTAAAAAAAAGAATTGTATAATGAAATCATGAATCTCTATAATATACAGCTTACATTTAGTACATGTATGTGTATACCAAAATTTGTATAAACATACACACATATACACATGTATAGAATGCACATGCTATAAATACATATACATACACACATGCATTTGTAGGCATACGCACATACATAGAGCAAGTAAGTGGCACAGTGGATAGAGTGTCGCGTTTGGAGTCAGGAATACTCATCTTCCTCAGACTTTAGACTCTAGCTGTGTGACCCTGGGTAAGTCCCTTAGCCCTGTTTGCCTCAGTTTTCTCATCTGTACAATGAACTGGAGAAGTAAATGGTATCTTTGCCAAGGGAACCCCAAATAGGGTCACAGAGAGTTGGACACAACTGAAAATGACTTGACAAAAACACACACATAGAAACATATATAACCACACACACATATATATATTTCACATATTAGTTTCAAAGCTGTTGGTATTTTGCTGTCTCCCTTTGAACTTCCTCTCTTCTCTTCTGTGTGTCTTAAAATATTTCAAAACACTATTTTCTTTCTGTTCTTTTTTTGGGGGGGCCGGAGATTATCTTAATCACCAGCCTCTTTCCTTCCCTGGATCTGCTGTGTAAATGTTTTATTAAACATTGTTTTGTAACAAACTAATGGGGTCTAAAGTTGAATTGAGGGGCTAGTTGGCTCAGTGGAAGGAGTGCTGAGCACAGTGTCGGGAAGAGCTGAGTTTTAATCCAGACTCAGACATTTCCCAGCTGTGTGACCCTGGGAGAGACACTTAACCTCTGTTTGACTTGGTCTACAGGAGAAGGAAATGGCAAAGCATTCCATCATCTTTGCCAAGAAAACCCCATGGACATTATGGTCCTTAAAGAATCGGACAGGACACGATTGAAAGACTGAAGAAGAGCAAAGTTGTGTCATCAGAAGCAAAGCATCCCAAATCCAAGAGACGTCAGTCCCACCATCCTCTGCTCTTGTGGGGCCACGATTGGAGCCACTTTTTAGGAAGTACACGGATAAATTGGATATTACCCAGAGGATGGTGATGATGATGGTGGCGGGTCTTGAAAACAATTCCAAGTGAGGACTGGTTGAAAGAATGAGAAACTTTTGCCTGAGAAGATTCAAGGGATGCAGAGAATCAAATATTTATAAGGATGGCAAGCATAAACTTAATTTTAACTTGTTCTAATTGGTCCTACAGGGCAGAACCAGGAATGATGGGCTGAATTTTCAAAGAGCCAGGTTTTTGCTCACTACAAGGAAGAATCTTCTAGCAGTTAGATTTGTTCAGAAATGGAATGGATTTCCTCCAAAGGTGGTGAGTTACCTTTTGCTCAAAGCGTTTAAGATGTGATTGGTTGGTCCCTTTTTGGAGACGCTAAGGACTCTTATTCCTGGGGGTGGTTGGACTAAGTGATCTCTCAGGTCCATTCCCCACTCCCATATACTCAACAGTATTTCCCAAAAACAGGAGACTTAGCCACATCCCTTGGGGCAGCAGTGTAACTGTTCTCCAATTTATCTCTCAATTTGGAACCTTTAAAAAATGACATTATTAAAAATTATATTTCATTACTTAAGTGAATTGGCATTTTGTTGCTATAGTTGCATGATGCCAAAGAATCCAAATGAAAAATGCAATTTCCCATCTTGATATTTGGCCCACATGAAGTGAAATTGCTGGATCTCAGCTCTACAGTTAGAATGAGCCTTAGAAGTTACCTCATTCAGTCTTCTTTTATATTACAGATGTGAAAACTGCATTTCAGAGCCATGAAGGGATATCCAAGCTCAGAGATATTTAGAAACCGAGACAGAATTCAAATCCAGGACTGACTTCTTTCTCCTCCTCCAGATGTTCAGGAGCATAGAGGTAGCTTTCCAGAGGCTCTTTTCCTATTAATACTTGGCGCTGTGCCCACATAAATATTATCCAAAAGTTGTGTGGGTCCTCTTATCTGGAAGGGGAAATGCCCTCCTGCTCTAACTGCCTTCTATTATATTTTGTACTGAGTCTGAATAATACTTATTTAGGATACATGCTATCTCCGTGGGTGGATTGTAAGCTTCAAGAGGGAAAGGAATATTTTACTTTTGCTTTGGTATCTTCAGGTGCTAGCACAGAGATTGGCTTATAGCAGCTGCTTATTAAATTCTTTGGTGACTACTGGATTGATTATTTGACATGAGGGCAAGGACTATCTTTTGCCTCTTTTTGTATCCCCAGCACTTAGCACAGTGCCTGGCACATAGTAGGCACTTGATAAATATTTATTTAATTGAATCCAATTGGAAATGTATAGAGTAGACCCTTAGACAGAAGACTGTGCCACGAAGTAACAAACATCTCCGATTGATGGCACTAAAGATCAACTCAAGTCCTCATTCAGGTCCTGGCCTGAATTATAACTTTGCTACTAATCTAAACTTTATGTTAACCGTAGCATTCTTCTATGGAACATTTATTCCTGACTCCTCATTGTTTACAGGATAAAACCCAAAGTCTAAACTCTTTAGACAGGAACTCAAAGCCTTCTTTAGCTCATATGTTATCTCCCCAAACAACAGCTAAGCCCTTGGGAAACTGCTATTTCCCAAGTGCGTTTTATATTTTCCCACCTCCGTGTCTTTGCTCATGATTATAGTTCTCTGTGACTGAGGGTTGCACTCCATCATTTCCACTTATTTAAGTCCTGACTACGCTTCAAATCCTACTTCCAATGCCACCTTTTCTAGCAATTATTTCCTGATCAACCCAGCTGGAAATAAAGTCCTTCTCATTTGAACTCAAAGTAATTTGTGCATTTTAAATGGCATTCATCACATGTCACCTATGTCTTGTTTGTTATGAATAGAACGAAGGATCTGGAACCAGGGAGACCTGAGTTCAAATCTGCCCTCAGACACTTACTAGTTCTATGACCCTACGAGTCACTTAAATGCTGTCTGCCTCAGTTTCCTCAACTGTCAAATGGGATTAATAAGTGTCTACCTCACAGGGTAGATGTGAGCTTAAAAAGAGCTTTGCAAACCCTCAAATGCTACATAAATGCTAACTAGTGGTGGTGTTGTTATTTCACCTTCTGTTGTACCTCTGAGAAAAGGAATCATACTTTTTCTAATCTCTCTTCCTCACTGTGCAGCCTAACACAGTGCCTTGTAAATAACAGGTTCTCCATAATGAATTAGTGAATGGTAGATAGAAGATCAAGGCTGAAGAAATTCAAGTCTTTGCCTAATTACTCCCAACTAAAGCCTTCCTCACTTTTCCTGGAGAAGGGTGGGCCTGTTCATACTTCCCCAGGAGCTCTGAAGAGTGTAGAACCCTTCTACCTTCACCAAAGGTTGAATTTTGTAGAGGTGAATTTTGTACTCTTCATTTTTCTGATTTGGGCAAGGCATTTATTATTTCTTGTTGCTGCAAGGGAAGAACCAGGTCATGAACTTGCTAATGGATGTTGTCACCAAGTTTTTCCCCCAGTTGAGAAAGAGGTACTCAGCTTATAATCACATAACTGCATTTAGAAAACAAAGGGAAAATGAAAGGTGGTGTAGAGTTGAAAGGCAAATGCATGCTGGGTAACATAGAACCTTCTGAGAACAAAGAGCATATTATCTGGAAAATTGATTATAGTATGTTGGGTAGATGCTTTCTATTGTTTTGTGTGAAGAGAGAAACGTTTCCCATGACAAAACATTTGCCCAGGGAGAGAACTGTCTTCAGGACAGTAATACCTGGTTTACCCATAGTACTTTGCAGTAATGTCAAACTCACTAGAAGAACAGCAAAACAAGACCATCCTAATATCTTGATTCCACACCACCCAAATTCAGGCCTCTTCTACTGATGAGGATAAAACTATGTCTCATTCATTTCTGCCACATAGTGCCTCACACAAAGAAGGCACTCAAGAAATGTTTGTATATTTGACAAATTTGATTGTGGCACCTCTATAGTAGTCAACAGTGACCACTATGACAACATAGCTATGAAACCTAGCCATGAAATCTAGCATCTGCTCTGTATTCCTGACGAATACCTGGCTAGGACTCTTCAGTGTTGGCTACTGGCCAGTTCTATCAATGATGTTGCCCCCAAATCATAATATAAATAGAGACCAGTGCACAGGCAAGCAGGATTCTAGCTCTTCTGTACCTGGTTGTGCCCCTTGGAGGTTGCCTTCTCCAAGTCAAAGAGGAGTCCATAAGGGTTTATCCTCCAGTTGACCTACATACAAGCCATTCTCTATTTGACCCTTTGCAACACAAAGTTCCGTTATCTTCCTCTCCCAGGGCACAAAAAAGAGCAATGGGAATGTTTTTGAACTTCCTTCGTTCTTGGCCCCAAAGCCAGTATTTTCAATGGCAGGATCAAGTGCCTGTTCCAGTTTTATGATCTGGGAACGGCGAAAGGCAGAGAACAACGGAGTGTTTTCAAAGGGCTAAAAATAGCCTAATTACAAGGAGAGTAATTTTCAAATGACTTTACCACCTGGCTATTGTTTAAGTGCACCTCCTTAAGGGGAAGGGATGCTAGCTAGCTAATGCATTTAATAGCCTTATAAATTTGAATTAATTAAAAAGTCTGTGAGATTCATAACCCAACAGGCAATATTTAAGGCGAACTGGAAGGTTGTAAATACTTTTCTGCCTCTACATTTCTGCACATAAGAGCTGTCTGAGAATAGCAGAAATGGTCTCTTCCTATTCACAGTGGCTCATACAAAATGGGAGATTAATATTTATTAGATTATGTTACATGAACCAGTTATGTTTCCCCAAAACTCAACATGATGGCATTCAATCAATTAATCAAATCAACATGCATTTATATACCTAATTTGTGCTGCAAAAGTGATTTGCTTTCAGCTCAGATCTGACTACGTCACTGACCTATTCAAACAAATTCCAGGGACTCCCTATTTGAGCCTCTTGGATAAAATGTCAACCTCTTTGTTGAGTCCTCTAGCACCAACCCACCTTTCCAACCTTATTTGACAATCTTCCCTTTCTCATTCTGTAATCTAGCCAAAGTGGCATTCTCTCTGACCTTTATATGTGACACTCTAAATTCATTTCTTGTCTGTGTGCCACCACATTGGGATTCTCTATACCTGGTGTGCTCTGCCTCTTCACCTTAGCCTCTGGCTTCCTTCAAAACTCAGCTCAAGCATCCCCTTCTATATGTGGAGTATTTCCTAACCTGTCTCTCCCAATTGCCCATGCCCCTTCCCTCTCAAATCACCTTGTAACTATCTTGTATCTATTCTCTGTATTTATTCTGCATGTACTCGTACATGTCTTTGTTGTCTCCTCCATTAGAATGTAAGCTTCTTGGGAGCAGGAACTGTTTCATTCTTTCTGATTGTATCTCCAGAGCCTCACACAGTACCTAGGACAATGTAGGCATTAAATCAATGCTTTTTGATTGATTGACATCCCAGGCAGGTGCTAGGCTCTGGATATACAAGAACAAGGGAAAAAATGGTCCTTGCTCCCAATGACCTGTAATTTAGCCAGAAGAAAAACCCCTCACACCTATATCTCCAGAAGTTGTTAACCTGAGATCTATGAACCCCAAAGGGTCTGGGGACCCATTAATATTTTGATAACTTTTAGTCCACATAATTGATTTACTTTGTAGCCATACATATTTTATTTTATTCATTTAAAAGCTATGTTGCCAAAGGGGTTCATGACATGTACACACATTGCATTGGAGGGTTAACATGTTAACAAGGAGAGTGAAGATTCAGACTTAATCACCAGCTCAGAGTATATGGTGAAGAGGAGTGCCACAGTCTATACCAGCCTAGGACCTCAGTTCACAAGCCCATGTAGAGATCTAGGTCATGGGATCCTAGGATGTCAGAAGCCTGACAAAGGATCTTCTCAGTCTTCCAACCTAACTCAGAATGAAACAGGAGATGTATGGTGTAGGGGATGGCCAGGGCACTCTATGCTCAGGAGTTGTAACCAGGCATGGCACTTCTTCCAATCAGCAACAGCCTCTCGGAGATGCCCAGATGAGTCATTTACATGAAGAGAAGTGTTATCTTCTCTACAGGGGGCAGCAAAAAGAGCTGTCTGTATTTGATGTGAGGGAGGAGGTATGGGCAGGCACCATAGCTCCTCACGGGCAGCAAAGCTAGTGTCTCAGGGCTTTTATTTCTGTGACACTATTGCCAGCCAGCAGGGAATGCAGGCCCTCCGCTGGTCATCTGTTGATTCAGCCCTTCCCTGGTGGTGTTGGGCCAGTGAATATTGTGACATGCATGCTCTGTGTGGGACAGCTGCATCATTTTCTCCAAGCTGTGGGGCTTCCCCTGTCTTGAGTAATTTGCCAATTCACTTCCTTCCTGACTCATTCATGTGGGTTCAGGGCTTCCTTATGCCAAGGTCTATGGCCTGCAGGCAGACTTCCAAGTCTGATTGTTTTCTCCATGGAAAATGAGTTCCACTGACTGCGGCCATGTCCGCCAGGGTCTGTCTTTGGGACATAGGGCGGAATTAGGGACCGGCCAAAGGTGAATAGGGCATGATGGGAATGGGGCCCCTGGCGGCAGATTCTACCTGTGGTGCTCATGTTTGATGACATGCTTCTGAAGCTCCCTTGGGGTCATAGATACGGAGCTGAAAGGGACCATTCAGGTCATGTAGTCAAGCCCTATCATTTTATATTTGGAGGAGATTAGCCCAGAGGGGTTAAGTTACTTGCTCAAAGTCATACAGGTTGTAAATATTAGAAGCAGGCTTCCCACTTGGGTCCTGTTATTACACATTCAGTAGTCTTTTCACTGTGCCAAGCCACCTGGGTAGTGCCAGGAAGGGGAATGAAATAGATGGTGAGCCATTAGAGACATGAAGAGCCTGGATGTTCTATGCCTTGGCCACCCCCAAGATCCTTCTGTACATCCATGTGGGTCAGCATCTTGTCTTGGCTTATAGGCAAAGCAGGGGTTAAAATGAATAGGCTTGCTGCCTAGTAAATCCTAACTAGGCCTGTTTCTGTGTCAGTGAATGATCTACATCTCTAAATAGGGAAGTGTCAAGCTACCCATGGTACTATGGGTACTGCTAAGTCCTTGGTCTTTTGATTTCAATAGATTTGGGTGGTTCGGGGGGAGTATTGCTATATTTTTGTGTCAACACTGCAGCAACTGTTCAAACAGTGATGGCCTCTTTCCTTGGTCTGCTTAAATCAGCCAGCTCACATACTTCTTTCTCTGAGCCTATAGGGGTTCCTTCATTAAGCTTGATGCAGAGGCAAAGACCTTGGTTCAAATCCTGCATGACCTTGGGCAAGTCACTTATCTTCCCTGGGCCTTACATGTGGGATGAGGAATTTGGATTAGATGACCTCTGGAATCACTTCCAGTCCTACATTTATATTTCTAAGCTGCTTTGCCTCCATGGAACTCAGTTTCCTTACCCATAAAATAATGGGGTTAGACTAGATGGTCTCTGAGGTCCCTTCTAACTAAGGTATATGGTGCTACATATGATCCCACAGTTACCTTACACCATGCTCATCCTCACAGCCACCCCTTGCCTCTGTCTCTTTTTTGCGTCTGTCCTCGTCAGGGGCTCCAACTTCATTCTCTTCTCCTCTTCCAGACTTTGAAGAGCAAGAAGTCAGACTGAAACCCAGGCTTGTACACTGGTGGCCAAACCCCTCCAAACAATCTCCACCATCCTCTGGCCCTAAAATTCTGCAGTGGGTGGTGACCTATAGAGGATAGGGCACTGGTCAGATGACTTCACCTCTGCTTCTCTTCCTACAAAATGAATGAGTAAACGAATGAACATTTCTTAAATGTATACTATGTGTCAAGTACTGTGTGTGCTAGGTGCTGAGAATCCAAACACAAAAGTGAGACTGTCTGGACCTCAAGAAGCTTACATTCTAATAGGAAAAGATATCACATAGAAAGGAATAGTGTTCAGGGCAGGGGGTTTGGGTCCAGGATGGTGAGTGGAGCTAAAGGACAATCGATTATTATGCCAGAAACAATTTTAGAACTGATTTAACTGCTCTTACCAGAGAAGAAGATGGGAAAGGTTGGTGTCCAATGGCTAGCTCTCTAGGGCGGCTGACTCCGATGTGAGGAAGCATTGCGGTGCAGGGCACAGATGCTAGATTTGGGGTCAATGGACCTGGATTCAAATCTTGACTTCCTCATTTACCACCTGAGTGATTTTGGGCAAGTCATAATTTCTCTGGGCTTTAGTTTCCTGATGAGAAGGAGTTGGACAAGACGACCTTTTAGGTCTCTTCCAACTCTAAACTTATGACCCAATGATTTTAGGGCACTGTATGAAGCATGGCCTGGCACTTAATTTCTATGAAACTCAGTTTCCTCATCTCTGAAATTGGGATGATAATATCTGCCCTGCCTACCTCACAGGACTGTCAGGAAGATCATAAGTTAATGTTTAGGAATGTACTTTCATGATGATATGGATTCCTACAGATGAGGAGCGCCGTGGGATAGTGGAAAGAACACTGGTGCTGGAGTCAGAGGATCTGTGTTCAAATCCTACTTCTGTTGCTTACTATCTGCATGACCTTGGGTGACAGTCTCTGCCCTGGGTCTTAGTTTCCTCATCTGTAAAAAGAGAAGGTTGGACTAAGTGGCTTCTAGGGTCCCCTCAAGCTCTAGTTCCAGAATGTTATTAGTAACCTTGGCCAAGTAATTTCCTCTCCTTAGACTCAGTTTCCTCATCCATAAAATAAATGAGTTGAACTAGATGGTTGCTGAGTTTCCTTCCAGTTCTAGACTTGAAGATGATGATGATGATGATGGTGATGATGGTGTCTACTTCTTAATCCTCTTTCTTCCTAGGTTTAGGTCCTACTGAAGAGAAGAGCTTCAGAGAAATGGGTCAGATTTGGGGTATTTCTGTGTGATTTTGGAAGGTTTATCAATAATCCAGAGACTGAAACATGTTAAAAACCAAACAATGATTAAATGTGCTCATTTTGGTTTTTGGAAGGCAGGGTGGTAGTTTTTCTTTATTTTCTCTCACCCCTCCCCCAACCTTCCCAATTTCCTTTTTTCTCTATTGCTTGCTGGTCATTTAACCTTTCTCTTTGGGCTAAGTGAGGCTTCTTGTATGGCCTCCCTAAGAACTCACACAATGTGGCAGTGTTGCTGGGAGCCTGCTCCAGGCAGGGGTTCATTCTCCCTCAGAGAGGAGCCAAACACTGGGCGATTGTTGCCGGGCTCTTTCTTCCTTGAGCTCTTGGTCGTGAGCTGTCATTACTCACAAGCCCCACATCCTAATGTCAGGCAGTTCTGAAAGGCCACATTTCCCTTTGTTAAAAGAGGGGAAAAAGAAAAAGAGAAAGAAAAAAATGGATTTGTACATTTGAGAGAGGAGGCTCCTTGGTGACCTCAGAGCCTGTCACTATGTCCCCACAATGAGCAGGCACAGAGTCCTCATTCATCCTCTGGTTGCACAGCCCCAGGATGAATCCCCAGTGGCCCCTGCTCCTCTCTGTTCCCCTCCTCCCCCAACTCTGGGTAAATGATGACCACAGCAGAGGTGACGCTTAATGAGAACATTCCTTCACTCACAGAGGGAAGGGCCACTTTCTTTTATAAAGTTTTATTTTTTGATATGAACTTAACAACCACCAACAAACATAAATATTCCAATACACAAAGGAGAATAGCCTAATTACGCATTATTTCCCTCCATGAACTCTTTGCTCCAGCTAGACTGCCCTTTTTAATATTCTTTCCACACAACACTCCATCTTGCATCTCTCCGTTTTTGCCCCGGCCGTCTCCTGAGCCTGAATGTCTTCTCTCCCTACCCCTGCCTCTTGGGAGCTTGTGCTCTCAGACTCAAGTACTACCTTTTTTCAATCAATCACACTATCAATCGATGAGCATTTATTAAACACCCACTGCTTGAGACAGTGGAAAAACCACTGCTTAGAGACAGAAGATGGGTTAAAATTCCATCTCTGTTGTCTACTGCCTGTGGGACTGTGGACAAATCACTTAACCTCCCTGGGCTTCACTTCCCTTATCTATAAAATCAGTGGGTTGGCTTACACAGCCTTCGAGGCCCCTTTCAGCTCTGAGGCTAACATTCTATGGGCTAGGCATTGGGCTAGACACCATGTGAGGCCTTTTCTGATCCCCTGGTTTCTAGTGCCTTCCTCCAAATTACCCTGTATTTTGTTTGGTATGTACTTTGTATATATATCCTAATTTATACAAGTTGTCTTTCCACTATCACACAAGTTCCTTGAAGGATGGACTTCTTTTTCTTTTGTTTTTGTTTCTCTAGTACTTAAGACAGTGGCTTATAGTAAGTAAATCAATCATTGATTGATTTAAAAAAAGAACATTGTATATAAAGCTGTGAGGTTTTGTTTTGTTGTTGTTGAGTTGTTTAAGTCGTGTGAAGCTCTTGGTGACCCCATTTAGGGTTTTCTTGGCAAGGACCCTGGAGAGGTTTGCCATTTCCTTCTCCAGCTCATTTTACAGATGAGGAAACTGAGGTAAACAAGGTTAAGTGACTTGCCCAGGGTCCTACAGCTAGTGATTTGAACTCAGGAAGAGGAACCCTAACCCACTGTACCACCTAGCTTCCCAAAAGGTTTTCTTACATATAGCTTAGTTCTAAATATGTATTAGATTTAATAAAGTAATAAAATTGTCCCATTTATGTCCCCTTCTCCTGTCTATTTAGAAAAAAATATTGATTTTTTTCTTTCTTTTTTTCTGGCATCCCTCTTACTACTAAGAAATTTACCATGACTTCCTCTACACATTCAGATAGAAGCCCTCCTTTGTGACAAATAAATATAGTCTAGCAAAGCCAATCATCCCATTGGCCATTCTGAAAATGCTTGCCTCATTCTGCACCTCTGGTCCATCGCTCTTTGCCAAAGTGGGTGATTTGCTTTAGCATCCATCTTCTGAAGTCATGATTGGATACTGTATTCAGCAGAGCTCTGTGGGGAGTGAGAATTTCAAGGTTTTGGAGGTGATTCTGCTGTGAGCTCACTTTGGACTCAGATTCAGAAATAATGGTATAGTACTTCTGGCAGACCTCCAGGATTTGGCTATCATGTCCTTGCGTGGTGGAATCAAGCTGTGGTGTATAAACTCCCTTTAGGTGAAGTCAAATTAAGTCAGAGAAAAATTCCTACTGTATGTGAGACACCATTCCAGGCTTGATGATGGAGCACAAGATGTAATTAAAGTATTGGGCTAATTAGGGCAAGACTTATGTCTAAAAATGGATCAGTTAGCTTTGCTTCGTTCCACAGCTATGGACACCTACGTGGCCAGCCAGATGTCTCACAAATGTGACATTGGTCACAAGAGGCAAAGAGATGTGTTTGGAGCATGTACATAGTACAACAGAATAAACACAAGATTGGGAGTTGGAAGTCTTGGGTTCAAATTCTGCTTCTGCCACTTGCTGCTGATGTGACCTTGGATAAACTTAAAATAATAATAATAAAAATCTTTATGTACCACTTTAAGATTTGCAAAGTGATTGATGACATTATCTAATTTTATTCTCCCAGCAATCCTAGAAGGTAAGTGCTATTATTAATCTCATTTTAAAGATGAGGAAATGGAGACAGAAAGAGGTTAAGTGATTTTCCTGGGGTCACACAGCTAATGAGTGTCTGAGTCTGAATTTGAACTCGGTTCTTCCTTATTTCCTTATAGTCCGGCACTATATCAGTGAAAATAAGACAGGCAACATGTGATAAGAGCCATTTGAAATGCACAAACTACTCTGAGTTCAAATGAAGGGGACTTTATTTCCAACTGAGGTGATCACCTAGCTAATACGACAGAATCTTGAGGCAGGATTTGAATTCAGCCTTCCTTACTCCTACTCTTGTGCTCTGTCCATTGTGCTAACCAGTTGCTTCTCAGAGCTTTAGCTGTGTTGTTTTTGTTAATCTGTAAAATGAGAGTGTTGGACTACATGACCTCGGTGGCCCCTTCTAGCTCAAAATCTACGTAGCTATGAGCTCCCTTAAGTATATACTAACCTCATTGTTGGAGCTATAACTCAAGGCTGACAAGGAGCGAGAAGTTACACACTGTATACAACCTTCCCATTCCCACCACCCCTAAAAACACATATTCCTTTCTAGTCTCATCGCTACCTATAGAGTATAAGCTCCTTGAGGGCAAGGACCATCTTTTGCCTCTTTTTGTATCCACAGTGTTTAGCAGAGTTCCTGGTACATAATAGCCACATAATCAATGTTTATCGATTGAATAAAATGAAAATATTTTTGGATTGCACAAGCATATTTGAACTTCTTTCCTCGATGACTGAATATGGGTTGTTCTAATAGATAATATTTATGTAGCACTTCTAGGGTTTGCAAAGCAATTCATATAATTGTATCATTTGATCCTCATAACAGCCCTGTGAGGGAGGTGCTATTACTGTACCCATTTTACAGATGAGGAGGCTGAAATTGAAAGAGGTCACACAGCTAGTCAGTATCTGAGTCAGGGTTGGAAATCAAGCCTTTGAGATTCCAAGTTCAGAATTCTGAATGTTCTTCCAACTTCCTATCCTGAGAGTTACTGTCTAACAATAACTAACTACTGAGTCAAGGTAGCGAGTCTTCATTAAGCTCCTTTATAACAGAGAAATAAACAATTGAAACTTGCCTAAGTGTTTTTCTCCCTGCTCTCCATCTGAGGTACAACATACATAAACAATGATACACGTATACATAGACACACACACACATAAACACACACACAAGGTTTGCAAATCCATATTTTGGCCTAATGTTTCGAGTGTCTCTCTCCCAAAGGAAGGAACACAATTTGATTAAAGCTAAAGATGTATTTTTATTACTGACAAGCTAGAGTCCGCTGTGCTGATCCCATCCCAAGAGGTCTGACCATCTGCTATAATCAATTTTCATCCACAAGGTGAGAGCCTTTGGTTTTCCAAAGTCTGAAATTGCAGCCACTCCTCTGATCCGAATAGGTCTGATGGTTAATGCATCTGCTCATCACTCTCAGGGCTCCGGAAATGCCGCTGTCCCTGGTTCCCAAACCCATAAAGGACCAGTTGACAGGCTGCCCTCAGTAATGGGCAGCAAAGCATGATTTTTTTCCTCCAGACGCTGACAATCATTTCTCTTAGAAAACCACGGTGCTGAAATGTGTGCTCTCTCTTCCCTGCGTAGCCTTGGAGGCTGACTCGTTCACCAACAATGCAGGAGTCCTGCTGTGAAGGATGTCACCGATGACTCAATTCCACAGACCAAGATTGTTCCTTCTCCACAGGTTTAATCTGCTCCAAAACCATGTTGGTTTGAAACTATCATTAGGTCAGAAGTGTGTAAGCTGAGAGTAATGGCATTCTGCTTGGTTACGAGGTCACCGTGCTCCATTTCTTCATGAGGACCAATCCCCGAGGGCTTTCGAGGACAGAGAACTTAATGACACTATTTTGAAAAAGAATTTCTACTCTCTCCTTATCTCTTCTTCATCTTGACCTCCTTCTCCTTTCTTCAAATATACATATATAATATGTATGTGTATATGCTTATATGAAAAAGAGAGGGAAGAGACAGACAGAGACAAAGAAAGACAGAAAGAAACAGAGAGAGTATCTCATCCAGTGAGCCATGCTGGCCTGCTTCTGTTGAGTGCTACACTTGGAATTAAGCAGAACTGGATCTGAATTCAAACATTTACTAGCCTAGTGACTTGGCAAAGCCTTCTCTCGGCCTCAGTTTCCTCACTTGTAAAAGAAGGGGTTATACTTGATCTCTAAGATTCTAGTTCAAAATCTATGTGCCTATGAGCCCTCATAAGTATATACTGTCTCCTCAATGCCTCAATTTATTTCTCTCTAAAACGAAAGGGTTGGTCCTTTATGGCTGTCCATTCTATGGTCGTATGGATTCTATGATCCTGCTCATTCAAACTTTTATAGTGTTTATTTTGCATTCTAATGTATTTATTTTTAAACCAATTTCATTTCTTTCTATTAAACCTCTGTGCAAAATGGATCTTAAAAACAGTTTTCATTGACATCTTCCATTTTTCCATCCCTGCAATTTCCAGATATATCCCTGTCTTTGCCCAGAGAGCATCCTTTGTGTCAAAGAATTCAAAAGAGGAAAAGCCAAGCTAATGAACATAGTAAACAAGTCTGATAATATATGCAATGTTTCATACCAATGGTCTCCCACCTCTGCAAAGCAGAGAGACAGGGGCTGCCAAATGTATGATAGCTTTAGAGAGCTGAAAGGGATCTCAGTGGCAATGTGCTTCAAACGGTATGATCTCCCAAATGTCTAGTGTCTGTAGCTCTGGGGATCCCATGTCCTTTGCCTTTCACCTCTTTGGAAAAAAAGGAACAAGACCAACTCTCTCATATAAATGCAAAACATTTGTATACAGTCAATCACTTGGGATAGTGTGGGTCTTCCCCTAGTTCTCCCCTCGGCCTCACTTTCCTTTAGCCCAGGAATTCATGAAAGATGCTTATAACACCAAAGACAAACAAAACCTATGACCATCCCTGAAGCTGTTTTCTTAGAAGTCTGTCTGCATCCTTAAGACATCCTTTGTATACTAAGGTGACCCACACTGAGTACCATATGGTCACACTGCTCTGCTGGTCACTTATTCAGCACCGAGATAATTTTCTTTGGCATATTGAGGAATTATGAATAATTTATCATGAACATGCTTCATGTTATCAAAGGCTACCCACCTTTGTTCATCCCTCCATATGCCCATTTATGTTTAGTCCTTGTGACACCTACATCTGGGGTGTCTGTTGCTTCTCTTAATCTGCGTCCCCCAGTGTGGATGCTCTCTCTCCTTACCTCCATATTTTGGAATCCCTAGCTCCCTATAAGGCTTAAGAAATCACTGCCACCCACATGATGCCTTTCTTTAGTCTCCTAGTTTGGGGTGTTTTCTGACTCCCCACATTAGATGGCATTTACTTAGTGGAAATTACTTATCTGTATATGGTGCCCTTTAATAGAGTACTAACTCCTCAAGGGTGGGATCTGTTTGAGTTTTCTTGTTAAATCCTCCTGCATTGCCAGACACTTGGCATATAGTTGGTGCTTAATAATAACTGTTGGCTAGAATCAGATTAAATTGCGACCTTAATTTCCTCAGTCCAATCAATCAATATTTATTCCTTAAAATTTGTTTTTTAATGAATTTATTTTTAAAAAGGAATATATCAAATTATATTTATTATTCATATTTATCTATATTTTACATGATTATAACACATTTATTTATTTCTAAAAATTTATTTATACTTACAAAAATATGTTTTGGTTTTACACCACTTTTGCTTCCCAATAGTTATCTCTCCCCCAGACCCAGACAGCCATTACAACAAACCAACACATCAGTCAAATCTGACAGAGCTTACGGTATGTTAAATACATGGTTCCCTACAGTCTCTGCAAAGAGGGCAAAGAGACACATTCTTATAGCTCTTCCTTGTGATCAAGTTAAATAAACATTGATTAAGCACCTACTGTGTGCCAGGTACTAAATATGGTTTTGGGGATGCAAATGCAAAGGTGAGATTGATGTTCTATTGGGTGGTATGTCGTATTAGGAAATGGTGAAAGCCAGTGAGGGGAGTGAAGGCCCCTAAACAGATGCAGAATTGGATGGTGGAGCTTTAGGGCACTAGATTGGCATGTTCTTTTCTAGTAGCTACGATAATAGTGGTTAGGATTGGTGTTTCCAGAGCAGCAGAGGTGGTTGGAGGCAGTGAGGGGTTGGGGGATCGGTGCTATGGTCGGGTATGTATCAGGAAACAAGGGAAGATAGCAAGATCTCCTTGCAAGGTAGATCCTGATGACCTGGTGGGCATTTGGTTGGTTTGACAGGATAAAGCACGATCGGAGGCCAGCAGCATATAGAGGCTAAGGGGAGGATTGATTTCCTCACTGAATTCACAGGATCATAGAACCAGAAGGGGTCTTAGAGGTTATACAGTCAATTCCCTTTATTTTATAGAATAAGAAACTGAGGCCAGAAAAATAAAAAACAAAACAAAACTTCTCCAAGGTCACAAAAGGAGCTGAAATTAGAGATGCTATTTGAACTTGAGTCCTCTGACTCCAGAATCTGTTACTTTTCCCCTGTAACATTTTCATGTACCCCAGTATAAAGTGTTAATTTTCCTGGTGGGGAGAGGCGTGCAGCCTCCCAGATCATACTGAGCCTGCTTAGTAACAATTTGGATCATCAATTCACTTAGGATACTAGACCCTAACTAGTTGAGTGACCTTGACTAAGTCACTTCCCCTTTGTGAGTCTGTTTCAAAAAAAAATTTTAATCTTAAAAGTATGTGCACATACATATGGGAAGGGTGAGACAATTCTTCAGGCCCTCTTGCTCTCACATTCTACGAATCTATAAACTAGAATTCCATTTTTTCCCCATTAGAACTGACTTTACTCCGTCCCTGCTTATCTATTTACAATTATTCAGCATGATATAGTGAGAAGAGACTTGGCCCCAGTTCTGAGGACCCTGGAAATAATTTAAATGCTTTGAGCTTCAGTTTCTCCATCTGTAAAAATGGGGATAAGAATATCAACTCTGTCTTCCTCGTTGGGTCACTGTGATATCAACTTTAGGTCATGATGTCAGCTTGAGTTATCAGCTTAGTAAACTCTTCTCACGTCAACAGAAATGTAACTAAATCTGGTTTAGTAGCAAAAGGCTTAGGCCATGGCTTCTGAGACCTTCCTGGCTCTCCTGCTAGGCTCCCATGATCCTCCCACAAGCACAGCCCATGGCCACGTGCAGGAGACCCAAGTCAATGTGCCAATGAGTGCTCAATGGCCTTTCTCTGGATCTGGCATCAGAGGACTTAGGTTTAAATTTCATTTATGATACTTGGGCCTTTGTGTGTCCTGGGCAAGTTGCTTTATGGCCTTGGGCCTCAGTTCCTCATCTCTAATTCGAGGCATACTTCAAGATGTCATCTTAATTCATTCCTTAATCATTTTGTTTTGGAGCTGACCTATATTTCTAACTGTTGGAACAATTTAAAAAATCTTTTCACGTTTTCCCATATAAGAAAGGGCTATGATGACATAGTAAAAAGAGGATTGGGAGTCAGAAGATATGGGTTCAAATCCTGACTCTGACGCTCATTACTTATATAGTAAATAATTTAATAGCTTATATTTGATATGCTGATTAAAATTCTGAACCAAGTATCAGAAGTCCTAGGTAAATCAGAAGGCTTCTCACAAACTAGTTGTGTGAGCTTGGGTGAGTCATTTAACTTCTCTAGACATGTTTTCTCATCTGTAGGGGTTTGAACTAGGTGGTTTCTCAAGTTCCTTCCAGCTCTAAATCTAGAGTCCTGTATATGGCCTTTACCTTCCTGATCCTTGGTTTCCTCCTCTGTAAAATGAGCAGGCTGGCCCACATTGCCTCTGAAGATGGCCTCAGTTTCCTCGCCCCAACATTTGGAATCTGGGCCAGAAGACCTCAGAGTTCACTTTCAACTCAAGCTCAATGATCCTTTTTAGCTTCCATAATCCAATTGTTTCTTTAGCTATTGAGAGATTTCTGAAACATGGCACACAGGCAATGTGTGTTGATCTTTAGCCAGCAAACGTGATTGCACCGATGAGGAGGCGCCTGGTCGTAGGATTTTTAGGCAGACACAGATCGGATCCTGGAAGAAATCTGAGTCATTTAGTCCCTCCCCATGAAGAGGTTCCCTCCATAATAATCCAAATAGCTGGATAGAAGAAGGGAGAGAACAAACATTTATTAGGTGCCTACCATGTCCCAAGCAATGTGCTAAGCGCTTTACAAATATTCTCTCATTTGGTCCTCACATCAGCCCTGGGAGGTAGGTGTTATTCATATACCCATGTTACAGTAGAGGAAGCTGAGGGGGATAGAAGTGACATTCAGACTCTTCTTTAAACACTTCCATGTTTGGGGGAACTCGCCACATATGTTAGCCATTGGAAAGCACTGTCCCAAAGCTCTTTCTTTTATCGAGATGAAATCTTCCTTCCTATAGCTCTCATTTTGTTCTGCACTCGTGGGCAACAGAGACAATGTCTGAATTTCATAAGACGGTCCCAAAATATTGGACAACAGCCATCTTGTGCCTTCTAAGTAGTCTCTTCTTCATTCATGTCCTGAAGGGAATGTGATAGAGATGACTCTCCATGAAAGAAAAATCATCTCCCCCAGCCCGCCCCCAGGTTAAATGGGATGTGGCTAGAGCAAAGGAAATTTATCTGGATGGAAATAACAGCCAAGCACAGGATTTTCCATCTGAGGAATTAATCAATCAAGATCAGGGAAAACCAGAGCCATGAGGCTAGATAAGGAAGTTGGGGTTAGCATGCGTAGCAGGCTGGCCCAAGATATTTTGAAGGGTGCTCTGATGGGCAGGCCCCCTTTCCTACATCTGCTTCTACTGCTAACCTGCACCTGCGCTGGTAGTAGGGCCTAAACGTTATCTGCTGAATTCACAGCACTATAGATTATATTTATTTTTTTAAATTATTGATACAATATGTTTTCCAGAAAATAATCAAGCAAATGCCGCTGCAGAGTTAATTCCTTGAAAACAGTGTTACAGGAAGGAGAGATGTGGCCTTCAACTTTGCTGTTGTGGTGCTAATCCTAATTATTACCTACAATTAGACGTTTGTTGGTGTCTTTTCACGTGCATAGCCCTCATCTCTCATTGCCCCAGATACGGAGGTTGTCACGGTCAGGGACTGTACCGTAGACAGCTTTATATCCCTCATAGTTTCTACCAGATAGCCAACCACCGTTTTCTTTTAAAATTTAACTGAACTCACCGGACAATTTAGTCAAATATACTTGTAGATAAAGATGTGACCTAACATTGCTTCAATGTCTGCTTAGCTCCCTTATTCCTCAGTTTAAGGGGCCCTTAGAAAATCCCAGCAGGTCACGCTGTCTGTGCCTATAGTTGACGAAATACAACATATCTTTTCAAACCCCTGATATCAGCTCCCCCAAAGACCATAAGGTAGGGATACTTTTTCACAAAAGAAATTAATAGTTTCTTTCCTCAATGAGATGTGGAACTCTCCACTATCGTGATCAGAAATCAAAAAAATTTCTCTACCTAAAATGAAGAATGATGGACATTTAAAGGAAACTGTTTTTATCATCCTCATACGGTCCTTGATTCTCTTTCCACCCACCTTTCCTACCTTGTGTCAGTGTGTATACAGAAAAAAAGATTCTTTATTTCTTTAATAAATTAGACACAAATCAATGGCACCTTACTTTTATATGGACCCAAAGCCATTATTCCAAAAGTGAGCCTTAGACTTTTAATATCATTAATAGCTTACATTTATGGAGAGCTTTACAGTTTCCAAAGTATTTTCTTCAAGACTATTTACTTTGATTCTCACAATAATACTGTAAGATAGGCTTTTATTAATAATGCCATTTTTATTTTACATATAAGAAACTTGAAGCTTAGAGAGATTAAGGGATCAGTCCAAGGTCACACAGCTAGAAACAATTGCAGGGGCTGGGGTCTGAGCCTAGATCTTCCCACTTTCATTTCAAAACAGTTTAAAATGTAATGTAATGAAATATATGTATATATTATTATAATATATCACCATATAAAATAACATGTTATATAATATTGTATATGTTATAATGTGTAAAACGCCAATAATATAATGACTAGCATTGACATGATCTTTTTGACTCTTTTTAGCTTTGTGACCCTGGACAAGTCTTTTCACTGCTCCGGGCCTCAATTTCCCCATCTATAAAATGTAGTGGCTGGACCTGAAGTCCTTTCAAGCTCCAAATCTGAGATCCCATGAGCTAAATGTTTGTAATACCTTGGTTCTGATTAGTGAGAATATACAAATGTGTTTATCAAAGTAATGGCCTGCCCTGGGGCAGAGAAGCAAAAGCACGTCATCTGTCCTCTTCCTCCTGAGCAAGGTAATAGCTTCCTGCCCAATGACAGTACACAGCGAGGGGCCACCAGCCTGAGAGGGGATCTAGACGTTCCATGGGTTTTACTGACTTAACATACAGAGTCTCTCTGAGGGCCATGAAACGTGCCACAAGCAGCCTGAAGGAGTCACCCTGATTGATTTCCCCATTCCATTCAGGAGGACGATTTGACAATCCCCCACCCCAAATTTCATTATGGCACCTTCCCCAGCACAGAGATGTGTTCCAGTGCAGCCATAATCAGCTGATCTCCAATGTAGACTATCTGATGTTGCTGCCTAAGAAACATCCTCATGTGGCACAATTCAGGTGGAAAATCCAATCCACAGGCCTTATGATGTTCAATTAAGCCCTACTGCTTATGTCTACAGGTGAGGTAGCTTTTCCTAGAAGCGGTTCTTTAATGTCCACTAGGTCATCCTGTTATTCATTGAGCTTTTAGAGTTAGCACTTACACTCATGTGTACACACACACACACACACACACACACACACACACACTCATTTCATTGTCTTTTTTGTCTTTTGTCCTACTTGATTGTGAGCTCCTATGGCTACACACCACTCCCTGGGAAAAAAGCAGATTTGTATTTTCCATCTACTTTAGATGTATCTTGTATGTGCCCAGTCATTTGTATGTAGAATATAGGCTTCTTGAGGGTAGGATCTGAGTTTTTTTTTCCTCTTTGTTTCTCTAGTACTTAGTGCTGTGAGTGGCTAAACAGTAAAGTACTTAACACTTGTCGTTTGAGGATTCATGGCACAATTCAATCACCTTTCTGGGTCCTTGAGTATCTCAGTGTGCATATAGCTGGCTTTCAAAAAAATACTTGTTGATTTCATTTGGCAAAATGAGGCACCCATACGACATTCCACAACCTATGATCTCAGCTTCCCTCCTCCTTGGGGGCAAAAAGTAGTGAGATTTCTCAGCAAAGACTTCAGCCCTGGACTCTAGATGTTAGATCCTGCGTTGCTATTAGGAAGGAAATAGTACCACACAGCCTGATATGGAAGTAGTCTAAGGATACCAACAGTCATGTGGGACAAGTATATTTGACTCCTGTCTTTCATTTAGTTCGCTGTAGGAACCCAGAGGCACACAAGAGGATGGGAGCTCCCCAGAGTCATCCCCTTACTTCCTAAGGTGGGAAACATACATAAGACTTATGTCTTGTTTTCCAACATTAAGGAGAGAACATGAAGAAAGCCAGACAAAGTAGTATTGTGCTCAGTATGTGTACCATATTTTAGGAAGGACCCTGATTACTTAGAGAACATCCAGAGAAGGGTGGGAAGAACCTAAAATTAATTCAATATGATGATGAGGTGAAACAACTCAGATATTTAGCGTAAAGGAGAAAAGCCTTAAATTGTATGCACTAGCTGTCTTCAAGTATTCAAAGGGCTATTAGTAGAAAGGGGATTATTTTGGCTTGGTCTTAGAGTATAGATCTAAGAGCCATGGGTGGAAAATGAAAAGAGGCAGATTTATGCTTAGGGTAAGGAAAAACAGCAGAATAATTAGAGTTATCCCTAAGTGAAAAGGGCTTCCACAGGAGACTATGGCTTTTCTCCCAAGGGAGTTCTTCAGGCAAAGGCTAGAAGACCATTGATTAGGTGAATTGTAGAGAAGATTCTTACTGTAAGAATGAAATCGGATGACCTGTGAGAGTGCTTCCAAATCTACGATTCTGCGATTCTCCTATCTGTCCTGTTTGTCAGTAACTTCTGTGTTTTCAGAGTGAGGGAAAGAGGAGGGAGAATGCCATTAAATGACTCTCTGTGTACAGTGAGCAGGAACCTAGCAGCTTGTCCGAGTTAGCGTGGTTACTTGGTACACCTCTCTTTGCTTGCTTATCAGAGAACATCCAAGCGGAAACAAACAACAGCCTAAAATACAGAAGAGAAGCTTGTGTGTTATACTCATTTTGGAGATGGAATAAGGAGCATTAAGGGTGGTAAGGAATTAAGAATCCTCAGAGAATTTAGGATGCTTCAACCCTGAATCAAGGCTGTTGAGAATTAATGTGTACATAAGATGGTGGTGGAAGGTGGGTAAGGAATACTTCCTTCCAGGTTCTGTTGGTGTCTAGATTGCTCTTATCACATGCCTCCCTCTTACTTGGCAGTGGGCACATTGTTCTTAGCAGATGATAAGTTGGTTAAATTCCTGGGTATTTTGGGCCCTCCTGGCCTGGCTTAGAGTGAATGTCAATGGTAACTGTTTCTCTTTGGAACAGCAACCCTGAGGGTCTTCCCCTCCCAGTTTCTTTTTTTCTCAATAAAGGGGCCATCCCTTGACTCACTTCTTAAAGAGACCTCTTCACTGAATAGGCATTACCTCACTCTAAATGAGTACATGAAAGGGCCTTAGCTTAAAAGGGCCAGGGTCTCCCATTGCATCCTGGGTCATCTCTGGTCATCCTGATGAATATCTGATCACCGGACCCAGATGGCTCTGGAGGACAAAGTGAAACTGGTGACTTTGCACAGCCCTCCCTCACTGAAATCAAAGTCAATTGCAAGTCACGTCATCATTTCCCTGATGCCATGGTCCTCTTAGAGAATGAAGGACAAATACAACAACAACAAATTCCTGGGAGACAATTCTAAACAAATGTAAAGAAAGTCCACATATATGGAATTTGTAAGTCTATAAAAAAAAAAGGGAAAGATGCCAAATGAGCATTAAGTGGGTGCCAGAGATGAGGACCTCAATCTAACCTGATCATGGTCTACTGGTCAGGTTTAGCAAATGGACACCCATCCGGAGAGGCTAACTGATGCAGTGTGGAGAAAACTGAACAATGCAGTTGAACTAAGCAGATGGGGAAATCTGCTCAGCTAGAAAGGGATTTCAGAATAAGAAGTTCCAATAAGTTATAGGACAACCTATCCATAGACTTGGAGAGCTTCAATGAAAGCAGCAATTGTAATTAATAAGCCAAGTATCTAGCCTTAAAAAATTCACAGAAACCACCAGTCTTTGTTACCAAAAGAAAAAAGAGAGAAAAAGAAATTCTATTCAAAACTACAGAACATATAAAACATTCTATTGAACATAAACTTAAAAAATAAGCTGTATGTGACAGAACCTTTATTTCACATATAATCCTTTTATGTTCTTTTTTATATGAGAAAATGTTCATGTATGTTAAATTGTGAATAAAATAATATTTAAAACATCAAAGTAAATTAAGACAAGATAAACTGAGGAGGTATTAGCAATTTTTATTTTTTCACCTTAAAAGAGTTCACGGGGTCCAAGGAATTGGGGAAACAGGTGTTCCAAGCAACCAGAATTACAGGAGCTCTCCAAGGACCTTAAAAAGAATGGTATTCAAACAAGAGATAGAGAGCATTACAAAATGCAAAATGGATAATTTTGATTATATTAAATTTAAAAGCTTTTGCACAAACAAAATCAATGCAACCAAGATTAGAAGGAAAGCAGAAAGCTGGGAAACAATTTTTACAGTAAGTGTTTCTGCTAAAGGCCTTGTTTCTCAAAAACATAGAGAACTGAGTCAAATGTATAAGAATCCAAGTCATTCCCAAGTTGATAAATGATCAAAGGATATGAACTAGCAGTTTTCAGAAGAAGAAATCAAAGTTATGTACAGTCATCTGAAAAAGTGCTCTAAATCACTATTGATTAGAGAAATGAAAATTAAAACAACTCATTTACTACCTCACACCTATTGAATTAGCTAATATGACAGAAAAAGAAATATTGAAGATGTGAGAAAATTGGCACACTAATGCACTGTTAGTGGAATTGTGAACTGATCTAACCATTCTGGAGAGCAATTTGGAAGTAAGCCATGAGGGCAACCAAACTGTGCATACCCTTTGACCCAGCAATACCACTATTAGATCTGTATCCCAAAGAGATAAAAAGAAAACATAAGGGAAAAGGACCTATACATGCAAAAATATTTATGGTAGTTCTTTTTGTGGTGGCAATGAATTGGGAATTGAGGGGATGCCAATAAAATGGGGAATGGCTGAACAAGTTATTGTATATAAATGCAATGAAATGCTATTGTGCTATAAGAAATGACAAGCAGGCAGATTTCAGAAAACCCTGGAAGGCTAACATGAACTGATGCAAAGTAGAGTGAACAGAACTAGGAGAATTTATGCACAACATTGTGCTATGATCAACTAAGACTAACTTAGCTCTTCTCAGCAATACAAAGATCTAAGACAATTCCAAAAGACTCATAATGGAAAATGCCATCCACATCCGGAGAAAGAACTGATGGAATCTGAAGGCAGATTGAAGCATACAATTTTCGCTTTGTTTTTTGGTAGCTTTTTCCTTTTGTTCCATTTCTTCTTATACAACATGACTACTACGGAAATACATTTTACATGATTGCACATATATAACCTATATCAAGTTGTTTGCCATCTTAGAGAGATGGGGAGAGGAGGAGGAAGGGAGACAATTTGGAACTCAAAATTCTATTAAAAATGAATGTTGGAGAGGGAGGGGCAGAGCCAAGATGGCGGCTGGAAAGCAGGGACTTGCGTGAGCTCCCCGCCAGGTCCCTCCAAAAACCTATAAAAATGGCTCTGAACAAATTCTAGAACTGCAGAACCTACAAAATAGCAGAGGGAAGCAGGGATCCAGCCCAGGACAGCCTGGATGGTTGCTGGATGAGGTCTATCATGCACGGAGTGGAGGGGAGCAGAGCTCAGCGTGGGTGGCGGTAGGACCAACCAGACAGGGAACTGGGTGGAACAGGCCCTACCGCCCTGAAGCAGTGAGCTATGGCAGTTACCAGACTTCTCAACCCACAAACACCAAAGACGACAGAGAAGGTTAGTGGGAAAAGCTGCAGGGGACAGAGTTCGCAGTTCGGCCACCGCCCCAGAGGCAGCGGGGGTGGCCCAGCTACAGAACTACAGCTGCAGTTACTTCCGGCCCCAGGCCCACCTGGTGGGAGGAATTAAGTGGCAGATCAGAGTATATATGTGTGTGTGTATATATATATATATGTGTGTGTGTGTGTGTGTGTGTGTGTGTGTATGCATATATATACACATATATATACGTATATATATATACGTATATATATATATATACACACATATATATGTATATACACGGAGGGCACAGGGTGAGTTGAATATGAAGGGATGATATCAAAAAAAATAAAATAAAATTAAGGGATAAGAGACAAATAGATTGAGAGAGGGAGAAAGGGAGAGATAGAATGGGGTAAATTAGCTCGCATAAAAGTGGCAAGAAAAAGCAGTTCTCTAGGAAGGGAAGAGGGGGCAGGTGAGGAGGAATGAGTAAATCTTGCTCTCATCAGATTTGACATGAGGAGGGAATACCATATACACTCAATTGGGTATCTTACCCCACAGGAAAGGAGGAGGAAGAAGATAAAAAAGGGGGGACGATAGAAGGGAGGGCAGACAGGGGGAGGAGGTAATCAAAGACAAACACTTTCGAAAAGGGACAGGGTCAAAGGAGAAAATTCAATAAAGGGGGATAGGTTAGGAAAGAGCAAAACATAGTTAATCTTTCACAACATGAATATTGTGGAAGGGTTTTACATAATGATACACATGTGGCCTATGTTGAATTGCTT
>CM053627.1:16298845-16327924 GCA_028646595.1 Phalanger gymnotis
GGGGGAGGAAATGGGGAGAAAATTTGTAATTCAAACGCCTGTGAAAATCAAGGCTGAAAACCAAACATGTCAAAAATAAATTAAAAAAAAAAACAACAAGTGTACATTGTCTTTAATGATTTGGAAGAATTGTAGTGCGCTGGAAAGAACCCTGGTTATGGAGTCAAAAGATCTGTATTCAGATCCTGACTAGGACCCTTACTTTCCGTGTGACTTTAAGCAAGTCACAATCTTCATTATAACTATGACTTTCTCAGCCATAAGAATGAGGGTGGTGGATTAAGTGGCCTGAAGTCCCTTAGATCCATAAATCTATGATCACAAACCATTTCCTGGCTCAAAAGAAAAAAAAATCCAGCACCAGCAGTGTTGCTAACTAGGCTATCTAGCTGGGAATCATGGAACATCGTGATTTCTGAAGGGTCAAAGTTGTGGTTGATCTAAAGATCAAAAGCAATGGATGGCAAATGACACGGGCTGTAGTATTGCTAAAGATTACTCACTGTCCAGATGGAGAGGGGAAAAATACATTTTTACTTGAAATACCTGCAACCAAAGAGGTAGCTAGTTATAAAATACTCACTTGCTGTGTGATCCTGGGTAAGTCACTTCACCCTGCCTGCCTCAGTTTCCTCATCTGTAAAATGAGCTAGAGAAAACAATGGCCAATCACTCCAGTATCTTTGCCAAGAAAACCCTAAATGGGGTCACAGAGAGGCAGGCACAACTGAGAAATGACTGAACAAAGTTATGAAATAAGAAGTATAGTTTAACAAATGGACAGGTCAAGTGTGTTACTACAGGCACTCCCAAATATTAAATGCTCTGGAAGAAGGTCTCCAGTTTTTTAGGCACCTGCTTTGGAAATCATATGGTAAAGGACAATGGAAGATCAAAGATTACATTGGGAGGCAATGGAGCATCCTCTCTGTATACTGTGTACATACCCATTTGTGTATATTTAACGAGACTAAATTTAATTGGATTCAATATAAAGCTCTGCACTTAGGTTGAAAAATAAATGACGCAAATACAGGATATGGGAAACATGGGCAAACAACAGTTCCTATGGTAAAAAAAAAAAAAGGCCGAGGGATTCAATCAGATTCTGAGCTCATTAGGAATCATTCGTGTTACTTGTTGCTATGATCCTTGGGTAAGTCAGTTCTCTTCCCTGGTCTCATTTTCCTTCTCTGTCCCGTAAGGGGATTAGATTAGATGGCCTATATGGCTTCTTCCAGCCCTAAATCTGTACTCCTATGGTCCTATGTTGGCCCCCAAAGCTAATGCCCCAGACTACATCAAAAACAAACAAACATGGTGCCTAGAACGATCAATCAATGAACAAGCATTTATTAATCACCTAATTTAATCCAGATATTGTGAAAGGCAAAAGCTAAAACATTTCCAGCCAAGTTCTAGCTGAGGAGAGACATCATGTATACAAACGTCTTTATTCAAAATGGGTACAAGGTAATTTGGGGAGAAAACAATATCATCTTGGTGGGACGATGTGGTAGTCAAGTTGAACCGTGAAAGAAACTAGGCATCCTGAGATGACAGTCCCCACTGTAGCTGTTCAATTTTCATTACTGAAGAGAACTAATGACATCAGGAGGGTGATGTCATGACTTGCAAGTGAATTGGGTTGAAGTGAGGCAGAGCCATGCAAAATCAGCAGCCTCATTCTCTCCTCCAGAGTCATCGGAGTCCAGTCGCAAGCCAAGACATATGCTGTAGTCATATCAGGTCTAAAGTTCCCAAGGGTTGTGGGCATGCTTAGACATCCAAAGAAGCTAACTGACAGAGAGAAAACTCAATCCTGCCAAAAAAGGATCAGGTAAAACACAGGCAGCTTGGGTAAGACTTAGGGGAAAATGGTCACTGTCTTCATATGTTCAGAGAATGGATTCATGTAGAAAGGTATCCTTTCTGTACTGCTGGATCACAGGGGTCGCAATTAGCACCAAAGGGTATACACCCAGTAGGCTACATTTCAATTTAAGGAAGGACTCGCTGCTAATTTGACCTGTTGAAAAGTAGATTTGGGTAGGTTGGGAAATGTTGAGTTTCCATGATAGGATGCCTTCAAGGAGAGGCTAGATGATGGACATATTGAAGGGGAGATCTTAGCTTAAACAATCTAGAACTTAAAGAGACTGCAGATCCCATGTGGTCCAACTCCCTTATTGCATTTTGAGTATTGTTTAAATTAAAATGTTTTATTATTATTTAGTTTTAATTTATTGGACTATTTTATTTATACTATGCTTTAACTAGTAACTTAATCATCAACAAACACATTTCCTAGTCTGTAAATGGGGGCTGGGATGAAACCCTAGTCAACTCCTTCTATTTGAGAGAAGAAATTAAGCCTTGGGCAGGGCCTGGGAGACCCAGGTCCTCTGATTCCAGAGTCAGAGGTCTTTCTGTTGTACCATACTTCCGAACTGATGAATTCACAGATTTATTTTAGTCTTTGGCTATATGTCATTTGTGAGAACAAACTTCAAAATCTGAAATAGCTTTAGGAAGAAATGTATTTAGTTATTTGGTAGAAAACAGTGAGCTGGAAAGGAGGAGTGGCTTCGCCAGGTTCCAGAAGATTTATACAATATAAGATTTAGACAAGGGTCCTCGTACATGAACCACATGTATATAGTTAAATAATTTTGTTGAGCGGGCAATATGACTGCAAATTATGTTGAGATGGATACTAGTAAATTATTATATTAGTAAATCATACTTATTTATATTATATATTTTATTTATATTACTTACATATTTTATATAATTTAAATTCTATATTATATATAATTAGTAAATCATTATATTAGTAAACATTCAATAAAATTCGGTTGAAGCCAAAATACAAGGGAACCCAAACACACAGGCATAGGTGGGTGGACCCAAAACAAGACCTGAGTGTGGAGGATCCAGGACCTAGGGCAATCCAAAATTCATTGTAGCCATTTCCAACATTCCTGGAGAATTGCTGAGGTCAGGGTCACATTCCAGGCTCAAACAATCTTTAGTTAAATTTTAACAGCATAATAATTAATATATTTTCTGAATAATATAATAAATGATGAATTTATCATTGCATTATTATAAAACTATTATTATATTAATATAATGAACTATAGATTTATTATTAAAATAAATTATAAATATAACAAATCTATAATATACATGTCATATCTCCTGATAGAACATGAGCTCCTTGAAAGTAGGGACTGTTTTCCTTTGGTCTTTGTATCCTAAGTACTAATCCAGTGCCTGGTAAATAATGAGTGTTATGGTTTCAGGAAGGATGGGGCTGGTTGATATGTGGACCCCAGCCACTGACTGACAATCCAACCCTAACCACAAAGCAACATTCCCAAATCTCCCCAAAGTTACATGGCTAGAAAAGCAGCTAGGACTCCAGTCAAAGGCTCTTTTTGCCAAGCCCAGTTCTCTTTTCAGTATACCACACGACACAGTGGTCTCTTCAAAATACCCTTTTAGCCCTGAGTGATGGATGTTTTTCCATTGGCTCTGGACGTAGATAATAATCATCTCCCTTCTCTGCCTCTTTTCATTTGCTGAAGGACACACTCATGTGATGCTTCAATTCATGTTAATTTTGTTTCGGTTCTTAGATCATTATCTTCTTCCCAAGGTCCATGCAGTGCAGACCCTTTCCATTGTGCAATTAACCATTAGAGGTCCCACAGAGGAAAGGATGAAGCAAGAATAAAGAAATGGGAAAGGGAAGGGAAGAAATATTTATTAAGCACCTACTAGGTGCCCAGCACTGTGCTAAATGCTTTTTAGATATTATGTAGTTTGAGCCGCATTGGAATGAGGAATTTTAGCCTGAGGAAGAAAAGACTTTACAACTCTGAATAATTAAATGGTCAAGCCTGATTAAAAAGGACTAATGAAGAATGATGCCCAAGTCACGACAGAGAGATGGCGCTGAATCAGAAACACATTTTGGAGTGTGACCAATGTGAGAATTTGCTTTGTTTGACTGCATATAGAATATAACTATTCTATATTTCTCCTTCCTCTCTTCCCTCCTCCCTCCCTCCCTTCCTTCCTCCCTCCCTCCCTCCCTTCCTTCCTCCCTCCCTCCCTCCCTTCCCTTCCCTTCCCTCCTTCCTCCCTCCCTTCCTCCCTCCCTTTCTTCCTTCCTTCCTTCCTTCCTTCCTTCCTTCCTTCCTTCCTTCCTTCCTTCCTTCCTTCCTTCCTTTCTTCCTTCCTCCCTTCCTTCCTCCCTCCCTCCCTTCCTTCCTCCCTCCTTCCCTCCCTTCCTCCCTTCCTTCTTTCCTTCCTTCCTTCTTTCCTTCCTTCCTTCCTTCCTTCCTTCCTTCCTTCCTTCCTTCCTTCCTTCCTTCCTTCCTTCCTTCCTTCCTTCCTTCCTTCCTTCCTTCTTTTCTTCCTTCCTTCCTTCCTCCCTTCTTTCCTTCCTTCCCTTCCTTCTCCATCTTTGGTACAACTAAAAGGGCATGGAATTTGGAGTCGGGAGACCTACATTGAAATCCCCAGGTCCAGTACTGCATTTTTGTTAGGTGAATTCCTGAAATAACAGTGGAAGTGACATACCTCTCCCCCATTCCCCTTCACTTCACTGGCAGAGCATAAGCTAGAAGAGATCCTAGTTGTAAGCGACCCCTAGTTAAGAATCGCCGCACACCCCCACCCCCCACCCCCAATGCCGGCCATGTTTGCTTTTCTGTCCTCCTACTGAACCCATCATGAGCCTCTACTGGATCATCATATAATGTCGAGATCAGTCATTAGGGTCACCACGAGTGAAACAAAGTGTGTGTGGAGCTAAAGATCTTCAGAAAATCTCACAATTTTTGAATTTGACAGCTGGAAAGGACCTTGGTGGCTGCCTAGGCCAAGTCTTGTATCCCTGTACAATTTGGGTTTCTGTGTAGCCCATAATTCGATCACCTCCGAGCTTTCGTCTTTGGTAAAATCATGACCTCTTCCCTCTTTTTTCGATCTAGAATTCAGTTGAGCTCTAAATCTCTTTACCTTAGAGCTGATAATTCAGTTGGCCATTTCATTCCCTTTCCAAAAATTTCAGTTAGCACCACTTCCGCCAAACTTAAAACAGTTCACAGCCACAAAATATCATAATATAATAATTAATAAACTAGTGCCGTCTATTAATCCCAATATTAATATTGCAGCAGCCCTTTTTTGCATACACTTGAAAGTCACCAAGCACTCAGGCTTGAAAATCAGAGTCTCTTTATATTAATAATAGCTAAATTTTATATAGTGTGTTACGGTTTGCAAAGCACTTTACAATGATCTCATCCCCACAAAAATTTTGAGCTGTAGGTGTTATTATTATCTCCACTTTACAGATGAGTCAACTGAAGCTCAGAGGGGTTATGAGAACTTGCCCAGAGTCACATGGCTAATAAATGAAGTCAAATTTGAACTCAGGTCTTCCTGATTCTAGGCCCCATACTCCATCTACTACACTACCTAGCTGCCTCCAGCTCTAACCTTTTAAAATTATTTTCTTTCTTTCATTAGTGGTAGTTAATCAAACAACTAATATTTAGTAATTACTCAGTATGTGTCAGATACTGGGTTAGGCTTAAGGGATATAGTGAAACTACCCCCATGAATTCTAATGAGGGAGGGAGAAGGAGTAATAATGCACACTGTTGTTGTTCAGTCATTGTAGTTGTGTCCTACTATCCGTGACCCCATTTGGGGTTTTCTTGGCAAAGACACTAGAGTGGCTTGCCATTTCCTTCTCCAGCTCATTTTACAGATGAGGAAACTGAGGCAAACAGGGCAAAGTGACTTGCCTAGGGACATATAGGTATTAAGTGTCAGAGGCTAGATTTGAACTCACTAAGATGAATCTTCCCTACTCCAGGCCCAGCGCTCTATCCACTGGGCACCTACTATGTGTCAAGCTTTTTTTGTCTTCATTTACATCCTCAGTACTTATCCCAGACCCTGATACATAGTAAATACTTAATAAATGCTGGTTGACTTGGCAAAAATGCTGGTGAAGTTGTAAGAAAACAGGTATTTTCCTGCACTGTTGGTGGAGGTATGAAATGATCTGGCCATTCTAGAAAGCAATTTGTAACCATATCCCAAAAGTCACCAAATGGTTTATGTACCTAGTAGATATAGACTCCAAAGAGGTCAAAGAAAGAGGAAAACATTCTATATACACAAAAAGTATTTGGAGTAGTTCTTTCTGTGGTGGCAAATAATAGGGAAACTAAGGATATCTGGACAGATTATGGTATATGAATGCAATGGAATTGTTGTCGTTTAGTTGTTTCAGTCATGTCTGACTCTGTATGACCCTTTTTGGGGAGTTTTCTTGGTAAAGATACTGGAATCCTTTGCCATTTCCTTTTCCTGCTCACTTTACAGATGAAGAAACTGAGACAAATAAGGTTAGGTGACTTTCCCAAGGTCACAAAGCTAGTAAACTACCATGCTATAAGAAGTGAGAAAGGCTATTTCAAAGAAGTCAGTGAAGATGTATGTGAACTGATGGGAAGTAAAGTGAACAGAAACCAGGAGAACAATTTATAGTATAACATTATAAAAATGGACAATTTCAAGAGACTTAAGAAGTCAGATATTGTGAAGAACAGTGATGATTCCAGAGTGTGAAAGATAAAAAATGTTGCCCACCTCCCAACAAAGGGCCGATGGACTAATACACAGAATGCAACATCTGCTTTTGGACAGCTGGTTTAACAAGCATACAGCAGTGCTAATTATGGGATGAACTTGGCCAGAATATTTTTCCTTCTATGATCCAGGCAATTAGCAATAGGTGTGGGAATGGAGAAATCCAACAGAGATCACATATTAGAAATGAGCTCTAGGATTTATACTTGTACCTATAAAGGATGAGGACAACAGAATTTTTTTTTTACCTTGGACAAGTCATTTTTATTTCCTCATTCGTAAAATAATACTAGATGATCTTGTATACCTCTTCTAGCCCTAACTCTCCTTGAAGGTCGGAGCGAACAGTCAGTTGGGTTTATATTAATTTCCATGATAGTTATTGAGTATAATGAAGGTAAATAACTATATTTAACCCCTCTTAATCTCATTCAAGTTGTTATAAGACCAAAAAGTATTCAAACAAAGCCATATTGAAAGTATCCTTTTCAAAAACGTTAATTACTGATCTCACTTACTGCCAAGGCTTGTTTCCATGATGTTTCTAGATATCTCCTGGAAAGTCATAAACTTTCAAAACCCAGCTGATTTCAATTCACTTGATTAAAAAAAAAGGAAATTTCCAACCATAAACCATTTAGGAGGGATTTTGGAATGTGTCCAGAGGGTCCAATGTGAGATCCATCTCACTGTAATGGGGTGCGGGGAACAAACAACTTCAAGCCCCCTGGGAGTTACTGCTAGAAGCAATCAAAAGGATAGCACCATGTGAATGGAACCATCTATTCTGGAAAACAATTTGGAAGTATGCTAAGAAAGTGATTAAAGTGTCTACACCCTCTGGCTCTGAGATCCTACCACCAGGCCTATACCCCAAGAAGGTCAAAGCTAGAGAAAAGAACCCATATATGCCAAATTATTTATGGTAGCATCTTAGTAATAGTAGTAGTAGGAGTAGTAGTAGGAGGAGGAGGAGGAGGAGTAGCAGTAGTAGTAGGAGTAGCAGCAGTGGTAGTGGTAGTGGTAACGGTAGTGCTAGTGGTAGTAGTAGTAGTAACAATGAAAATAATAACTTTAATAATACCAAGCATTTATATAGTGTTTTAAAGTATCTTTGATGCTTTTGATGCTTACAATAACTCTAAAAGATGGGTAGTATAATTATCCCCATTTTACAAATGAGAATGCTGAAGCAAACAGAGGTTAAGTGACTTGCCCAAGGTCATACAGCTAGTAAAGATCTGAGACAGGATTTGAAACCAGGTCTTCCAAACTTCAGGCCCAGTGTTCTATCTACTTCACTTCCAGTCAGTCACAAAGAATGGGAAATAAAATAAGTGTCCATTAACTGGGGAATAGCTAACCAAGTTGTGATGGATGAATGTAATGGAACATTACTGTGATGTAAAAAATACAAGAGATATGAAGACTACAGAGAAAGATGGGAAAGTCTGAACTGATGCAAGGACAAATGAGCAGAACCAGAAAAACAAGAGACAAAAGACTCCATTAATTCCCATGGAAATAGGAGAAATAGTTTGAAAAAACCCAAACAACAACAACAAACAAAAAACATTTATTAAGCACCTACTATGTGCCAGGCACTTTACCAAGCACTGGGGATACAAAAAGAGACAAAAGATCATTCCTGTCCTTAAGGAGCTTACAATCTAATCATAAATAGCAAGCTTAGCCCCAAATAAGCTATAGTAGAAAGTGACCTGCTACGAAGTGGGGGACGACGGGAGTGGAATGCTGCATAGAATGAAAGACTTGGTTGAAATGTTGGCCAATTTGGCTGAACTATCCCCCAACTCCTTTTAATTCTTTGTTAGAGGAGAAGGCTCTCTAGGAGGAGGAGAAAATGCAGGTAATGTAAAAACAAAAGTTAATAAAATTAAATGTGACTAAGAGGGTAGATCTTAATCCTTCCTTTATTGATGATAGCAGAATGTCATAGAATTAGAGACTATTTAGTGCAACCTTTTTACTTTCAGAAAAGAAAATAGAGACTCAGGAGAAGGAAAGTGACTTGCCCAAGGTCATGCAGCCAGTGAGTAGCAGTAGGTTTTCTTTTGGGATTATCGTGGGGCATTCCCTCCGTTAATTATTTCCTATTTATCCTGTATATAGCTTACTTCGTATATATTTGTATGCATGTTGTCTCCCCCATTAGATTGCAAGCATCTTGAGGACAAGAAGTATGCTTTGTCTCTTTTCCACATCTCCAGCATTCAGCACAATGTCTGGAACATAGTAGGTGCTTAACAAATGTTTATTGACTGACTGCAGTTGCAAGTATGCTAGACTTGGATTCAAATCCTTTCTCTGACACTTAATTCCTGGGTCACTAAACTTCACTAATCTGTTAAACATGGAGGTTGGATGAGATGACCTCTGACCTCCTTTCTGACTCTCAAGTTAATATCCCATGATCCTTCTTCTTCCCCAGGTTCTTGATCTTCTCTACCTCACAATCCGAAATTCATCAGGTGCTAAATCCCGCAGTTTCTACGTCCTTCAGAAGTCTGGCATTTCTCTAACAATGTATTGGTCTGATCAGCCAAAGTTGGACACACTGGAACTCGACTCTCACATAGTGATGTCATTGGGTCCTCTTCGAGAACGAAGGATAAGAACAAACCAAAAACTGGCTCTCACCTATCCGTCAATCCTTACGACTTCCATTCACACATTCAACGGTCCAGTCACACTGAGTCACTGGCTATTCCTAGAACTTAATGTTGTTCTCCACGTCTGGAATGTCTTCCCTCTTCACAATCCAAACTCTCTTACAAGGCTCAGTTGAGGTCATACCTCCTGTGAGAAATTTTCCATGAACCCATCCCCTCCCAAACATCTCTCTCTGTGTCTGTGTCTGTGTCTGTGTCTGTGTCTGTCTGTCCGTCTCTCTCTCTCTTTCTCTCTCTGTCTGTCTGTCTGTCTCTCCTCTCAAATTACTTTATATTTCTTTATCTACCTGAGGACTAGTCTGTCTTGCTTTAATTTGTGAATGATCCCTTGTACCTCCCCAAATGCCTGCTACTTAATACAAACTCAATCTGGACTCTAAACCCAAAATTTGCCCTTAGATCCACCTTGCACACTTGTATTTTTAGTCATTGTGGGGTATGCCTGATAAACTTTTATTGCCCATCATTCACCAAGACCCTCACAAAACTGTTGAATGCTGGAGAACTCATCAAGTCACACACCTACCAGTGCATTTTTGGGTGATTTGAGCTTTCAGCTAAAATCGAGGCAAGTTCAAATACCGGTTTTCCTTCCTTTTATCTTGTCGCTAAATGTCTCTCACCTGCCTTCACCTCTTCCCTCAACAATTTCTTCTCCTAGGAAGTTCTTTGCTAAAGTCAAGTCTAAATTTGTCTCTTTGTTCACATCCACCTTTTGCTCCTCGTTCTGCCCTCTGGGGACCAGCATTGAGCTGGTATAAATCAGAGGCCAATCCAGATTTGGGGGGTTAATTGGAGTCTTGTATATTTTACAAAGGCACCTGAGTTCATTGCTCTTGTTTTTACCTACAGTTGCTTAGTTCGTCATTATCAGACCAGTTTTCATGGCTGTAGGGAACTCCTAGGAAGGAACGTCCCTCTATCAAAGCAAGTCAGTCCCTTCTTTGCTGCTTTCAGTTTTAAAGAGATTCCTGGGGCACCTAGCCTGTTACCCTAGCTCACACACCGAGTACGGGTCAGAGGAAGGACTAAAATACATTTCTTCTTAACCTCAAGGTTAACGCTCTATGCAGATCTACACATCTTCTAATTCATCGTGCTTAGGCATAACATTTGAATTTTATACCCTCTCTCCTTTAGGTCCTAAAGTAATTGAAAATAAATGATATCAAAAATATGCAAACTTTCTGCTAATTTTCTTCTTCCTTCATTTATTTTTTAAATTAGCATACTAGAAAGCATGTTTTAGGGGATAAAAAATGGTGATAGATATAAAAGTGAGGGACCTTAGAAATCACTTGCTACAATTCCATTGACGTGAGACTTGGAGTTAGGAGGACCTGAGTTTGAATTCCGCTTCATACACTTACTAGCTGTGTAACCCTGGGCAAATCAGTCCACTCTTTGGACCTCTGTTTCCACGTCTATAAAATGAGGGAATTGGACTAGATGGCCTCTAAGGTCCCTCTGGATTCAAATCTGTGACCTGTGATCATTTTATGACGAGTAACTGTGACCAGGAGAGATGTGACTTGTCCAAGGTACCCAGTCAAAGAGATCCTTTGTGGCAACAGAAGCTTCTTTCAAGCAGGGATAATTTCATTCTTTTTATTTGTATCCCTGCACTGAGCATGGTGCCTGGTACACAGTAGGTGCCTAATAAATTAGTAATGATTGATTTATTGATTAGTGCCTAGACTCAGGTGTCCTGATTGTTAACCTAGATGGTTCTCCTCCATGTCACTTTACCCCCACAGAATCCCAAATCTAGAAATCAAAGGAGCCTCAGAGGTAACTCCCTCATTGAGGTAAACTAAGACCCAGAGAGATGAAGCGATTACCCCAGATCACACGTGTAGTCATCTGGTATTGACCCTTACAGCAGAGTTAGGATTTGAATCCAAGTCCTATGATTTCCCGGTCAGGACACTTTCCACTGGGCCATGCTGCCCTCGTGTCAGGGCAGATCACTTACAGCACAGCCCACCATGGCATGGATACATACAATTAAAACAGCTAGCTAGCTAGGTAGCCTAGTGGGTAGAGTGCCAGACTTGGAGTCTGGAAGACCTTAGTGTGAATCCTGCCTCGAATGTTTACAGGCTGTGCGACCTTGGGCAAGTCACTTCCTTCATATGTCAAATGAGAATAATTATAGAAATCCCTCAGAGGACTGTTATAAGAACCAAGTGAGATGATGTATAGAGAAAGCTCTTTCCAAACCTTAGTGATGTGGGTAAATATTGGTTCTTATTATTACTTGTATGCCTCTAGGTGGACAAAGCAGGTACCCAACAGACATTGGTCGAGTCTGTTAGACCGAGGATTGCTTTTTGTACGTAAGATTTGGACGAGGCTTTCTCATTCCCAGGTGCTGTGAGCTGGTCATATGTTGGACTGTGTCAGCCCACATCCTTCCATGGGTCTGTGGAGGCGCCCGCACGTGCAATTGAACGTCTCATGAAGCTGGGACTTCACCCTCCAGTAAAGGCACCTCATGTCCCACCCCAGGTGAGACCCTGCCCCGACCCAGATTGGCAACGATCCATTTACCTCTGCTCCTTCTGGAGGGCAGGGTTCTGGGAGTCGCCTAGCTGCCACAAGCCTCCTGCGGTGCTTAGAGATAAGCCATTGACTGGAGATATTGACACCTGACGCTAATTAGATTATACACTGGAATTAAAGTCCCCCTTCCCCCACCTGCCCCAACAATCATGCGCTCTGTCTTGTGCACATCCTCAGGGACCTTAATGTCACCCGCTCTCTCCTTCTGGCTTCTCGGATCCAGGGCGACTCAGCAGAGTGGAAGTGACAAGAAGCCACCGCGAGGGAGCCGAGCATCCGCAGCCAGCTCAGCACAGACTCCAGCCCGGGGCCAGCCCGGGGCCAGCCCGGGACCACCCTGGACCGCCTAGAGCGTCTCTGCTCTGGAGGCAAAGACCCAGGCAAGCTCCCATCACTAAGGCAAGGGACCCCCGATGGGGGCTTTATTCTCAGTTCTGCAGGTGGACTGCTCTGTTGGGCGCCAGGCCTTTTATCTGCAAAGCAAGGAAAGAATAAGCCCGGCTTACCTCCAGAAGTCCCAGGTTAGTTAGAGCTGGAAGGAACCTTGGAGTTCTCTAACCCTCACCTTGGGGCAGCTAGGTGGCGCCATTGTGCACAGAGCATCAGGCTCGGAGTCAGGAAGACCCGAGTTCAAATGTGACCTCAGGCACTTACTATGTGACCCAGGGCAAGTCACTTAAGCCAGTTTGTCTCAGTTTCCTCATCTGTAAAATGAGCTGCAGGAGGAAATGGCAAACCACTCCATTATCTGCCAAGAAAACCCCAAGTGGGGTCACAGAGAGTAGGACACAACTGAAAAATGACAACATCAGTGACCCTCATGTTACAGATGAAGACAGAAGAGAGAAGCGTTTTTCCTAAGGTTGCTCAGGTAAGTGGCAGAGCCAGATCCTAGGTGTAGGATCCTAGATCTGGAGCTAAAGAAGACCTTGAAGTTCACCTAGTCCAACCTACTCATTTAGCAGAAAAGGAAACTGAGGCCCAGGGACGCCAAAGGTTCATAGATTTAGAGGTGGAAAGGGCAGTGGAGGCTATCTTATATGACCCCATAATTTAACAGAAGGGGAAACTGAGCCCCAGAGAGGTCATAGGATCATAGATTTAATGTAGGACGAAAACTCAGAAGCCCTCTAACCAACCCCTTCATTTTGCAGATGAGAAAAATGAAATCTAGAGAGGTCCAGTGAGTAAAAAAAAAATACCAGGCTGGAGTATTTGCCGTGTCCAAGGCACCAGGGTGGTCCTAGGCTGGTGTGTGCACTGAGCCAGCTGCGCCGGCTGTGATGCTCCGGTCCCTCGTGGTGGCTCCGATGGCTTTTATCACTTCCACTCTGCTAGGTCACCCTGGATCTGAGATCATTGGGGCAGTCAGAAAAGGACAGCCAGTGCTTCCTAAATTAATTAGAATAACAGCGCGCACTTATAGAGCACCTACTATGTGCCAGGCACTGTGCTAAGCCCTTACAATTATTACTTCATTTGATCCTCACAAAGGAGGTAGCTGCTATTACCATTAACCCCTCCCCTCATTGTACAAATAAGGAAACTGAGGCAAACAGAGATGAAGAGACTTGCGTAGGGTCCCTGGCTCCTGAGACCTGGATCTCTATCCACAACACCATGTAGCTGCTGTTGTAAGTTTTGGGAACTCAAAAGACCATTTGGCAAAGAATCTGAGCAGAAAGGGACCTCAGAGCCCCCTTGCTGTCACCCAGACCTGAATGGTAATCCCACCTGTGACATCAGACAAGTGGCCATCCAGCCGTTGCCTTAAGAGCTACGATGAGGGGAGCCTGGATAGCTCCCCAGGCAGCCTCTTCAGCTTTGGGACAGTGTGAACTGTTAGGTTTGTCCTGACGTTAAAACTAAATCATCCTTTTTACCACTTCCACCACGGGTGCTGGGCCTGCCTTCTGGGGCTGAGCAGAATAAGCGAGGCTAATGTCTCTTCCACCTGGCCGCCCTTCAGGCTTTGGAAGGCAATTGTCCTCTTCCCTCTACATCTCCTGTCATCTCCAGGCTGAGCATGTTCTGTCCCTTCAAATGATCCTCTCCAAAAATGAAGGACCACCACCACCACTAACAACCACATGACCTGAATGACAGGGCTTTCACATCCTGCAAGCCTTTGCCTGGATACCACCTGGCTTAACAATGTGCTTTTGAAAAACCAAAGGGGAATTGAATTTGGAGTCGGATGACCTGAGTTCAAATCCCACCTTTATTCCTTTCTACCAGGAGACCTTGGGCAAGTAATAACTTCTCTGGGCCTCAGTTTCTTCCTCCATAAAATGGGAGGTCTGGATCAAATGACTTCTAATCATCCTTCTAGCCCAAAAGTTTGTGATCTTTCTCTATTTCCCTTTTCTGTGCAAGTGGTTCATAGTGTACCTTTATGTTTTGCCTTTCTTGGTCTTCACTGAAGTGTTCTCTCCCATGCTTTCCTCCCTGCTGTTTCTGGATTTTGCCCCCTGAGTTTATCTGCTTGACACAAAAGGCAATTTCTCTACTTGATGGGTTGACATCTCACTAAATCTGAGTGATACCTATAAGATCAAATTTACCTTTCTATTAGGGATTCCACCTGGCCCATGTCCTGTGTATATTTGTATAGAAGAAGTCTATGGGTTTTGCTTCTGATTTCTTCAAAATCCAAGGATTTTGTCTCCTATGGATTTCCAGGAGTTTTAGGATTTTTTCCTACTGTCTTTCCTCCCTCTCTTCCTTCCTTCCTTCCTTCCTTCCTTCCTTCCTTCCTTCCTTCCTTCCTTCCTTCCTTCCTTCCTTCCTTCCTTCTTTCCTTTCTTGTTACATTCTATGATATCTAGATACCTAGGCAGTATTAACATTATATAAATTTTGCATCTGTTTTCTCATACACATGGTGTCTCCTTTGGTAGAACACAACGTCCTTGAGGGCAAGGATTGTTTCGATTTTGTTTTTACATCCCAGCGTGTATCTCAGTGCTTGGAACACTTGTTGTTGGTTAGTCATTTTAGTTGTGTCTGACTCTCTGTGACCCCATCTGGAGTTTTCTTGACAAAGATACTTACTGGAGTGGTTTGCCATTTCCTTCTCCAGCCCATTGACAGATAAGGAAACTGAGGCAAACAGGGTTAAGTGACTTGCCCAGAGTCACACAGCTAGTGTCTGAGGTCACATTTGATCAGGTCCTCTTGACTCCAGGGCCAGCATTCTATCCACTGTGCCACTGGAACTGCCTGGGACATAGTAGGTACTTCAGAAATAATTACTGGTTCTTGATGGATTGATCAAAAAATCCTCAAGCTGAATTTCTCGAATAGGGGAAATTTTAATCAAATCATCAAAACATAAACAAGCATTACTTAGTGTCTGTTATAAGCCAAGAACTGGAGATAAAAAGACAAAAACGAAACATTCCCCGCCTTCAAGCATCCTCTCAAAGGAGGCCATCGGTAATCATATGCTGTGCTGGGTATGAGAATACAAAGACAGAAAAAAATGACAGAAAGTCCTCACCTCCCCGAGTTCATGTAATGGCTCTAAATGTGCCCAGCAGTGAAGAAGTAGACATATGTGGAGATACTCGATGATACCCACCAAATGGTTGAACGAGCCTGATCAGACCAATCACATGTACAGATCAGCCTGTTCTCATCTCACCTTGCACATTACAAATCCAGTCTTACGTAGTTCCCAAGACCTCCCAGTCCTCTCCTGAGCAACACAGCTAGAAAAGACCTATAGAAGAGACAGCTAAAAGCATCTCCATACAGTCTTTAGAACTCAGCCTGGTGTGCTCCATTCCTACCATCACTTGGAAAGGAAAGAGACATAACAGGAAAAGCTTTTATAATGATTACAAAATGTTTCCCTCCACCCACAGCCCCACCCTCCAAACACCTGGAGTGAAGAAGAATTTGTACATACAAGTATTTAAATATTCATTATTGAGTTTGCAGTTGCTAGAGTCATATTACAACACTCCTTGATTAAAATATGTCAAATTATAGGAGCTCTGAAGATAATTAACAAATGACAGGTGCGGGAAGGAGAAACAGAATTTCTCATGAAAACAGTACTCTATAGAGATGCACATCTCTATACACGTATGCATGCTTAAGACTTAAGAAAATACCAGCAAAGGTTCCCGCAGAGGAGACCAATTAGCAAATTCTTCCTTTTTGCGTTAGTACCTTCAGCTTTATGCACACTTCGTGGCATAAAGTAAATGATTAATAAATGCACTTTTCTTTTATTTGTTCATCCATAATTAAAATATGGAGTCTACATATTTTTGGGAGGGGATTGGATTTGTTATTTTATTGGTATGAGGATCTCTAGGTGTGGAAACTTCCTCTTCTAATGTGCATCAGCAAATTGTAACTAACAGTCTTAATGAGAGGCCTGGGACTTTGAGAAGGTAAGTGACTTAATCAGGGTCACAAAGCTACATATAGATCAGAGAGAATTTGAATCCCTATTCATAGAATCACAGAATTCGATGGATGGGAGAGACCATGGGGGCAGTCTGGTCTAGTCCATGCCTCAAAGGAATGCCCACTATAACATACTTCATAAGCAGTCATCCACCTCTGCTTGAAGACTCCAAGGAGAAGGAATCCACCACCTCTCCAGGCAGCCTCCAGGGAGCAGACTCTAAGGCTCCCATGTGGGTGATACCATTTTGGTCATATACCACCCTCTATTACTATTGTCATGTCTGTGCAGATGACTCCAAGATCCATATATCCAGCCACATCTCTCACCTGAAGTCCAGTTGCACATCACCAACTTCCTACTGGACACTTCACATTCTATGTCTTGGAGACATCTTAAACCCAACACGTCCCAAACTAAACTCATCATCTTTGCACTTGAACTCTCCCCACTTCTGAACATCTGTGTTTTTGATCAGGGTGCTACCATCTTTCTGGTCTCTTAGGTTCATAATCTTGGCATTATTCTTGACTCCTCATTCTCCCTCATCCCACAGCTCCAATCAGTTGGACATTTAAAGTAACTTGAAGGAAAGAGAGACATTAGCAACTGGGGTATCAGGAAAAGTGCCTTGAGATGAATTTTCAAGGTAGAAAGGGTTTCGTTGAGGAAGAGGTGAGAAGAGAAAGCATTCAAGGCAGGGGCTACCTCTTGGGCAAAAGCAAAAGGAGTACACCCTCTGTACAGCCAAAGTGAGAGCCTGTCTGCACCCCACATACAATAGTCTGTTTCTTGTCTCCCATTGCCAACCTGTGCCCCCTGTCCAATCATTTTCATTTTTTCCTGTCAGAGTAATGATTATTTTGCACCTAGTGTAATGCCTTTGATTTATTGATTAACTCAATAAAGGTGAACTCTGACAAAGGCATCAGGGTATTGTATCTTGTTAGTTACATTAAATGGTGATGGGGGTGGTTGATTGAGGCAATTAACCTTTACATATCATTTTAGTCATTGTGTATATTGTTTCCTGGTTCTGCTTACTTCACTTTGCAGCAGTTCATATGTGTCTTCATGTTTTTTCTTTGTATTAATCACGTTCATTGTTTGTAGTGTAGTAGTTTTCCATTATATCTCTGTATTATAGTTCGTTTAGCCACTCTCTAATCAACAGGCATATACTTTGTGTTGAGTTCTTCAACCATCTTTTTGTTACAACTGGGGTTCATTTACACTAGCATAAAAATGCTGATGATAAGAAAAAGGGAGGGGGCTCAGCAAAAGGTCATTTGTCTAAGTTCCCTCCAGATGGCCCTGCTCTTTCTGCGTAGGGACAGTTTGTCATGATTTTTTAAATATGACATTTGAACTGGATCAAGAATATAGAAAAAAATGTGACAATTATCATGCTGAATTGAAGGAACTAGATAAATTAGAATTTTTCCAAACTGAGCCTGTACTTTGACTTATGGCCATTGGTTTAGGTTAATTCCAATGACTACATCATTGTATTTTAGATGATTTTTATCGATTTTGGTGAAATTCTCCAAAATGCCGATGCAGGATGGAAGACACAACTATCTCTAGAAAATTTTCCACAGCTGAGACTTCAAATGAGATATTCCAAGCTAAAGACAGCTATTTGGAAGGAGTGACAAAGAAAGAGGGGGGTTCCTCACAATCGCTAGGCTCTCTCTTTCTATTTTTATGTAGTCAGTGTGATGGAATTTACCCTGGCAGAGGAGCTAAGATGTCTGAAGGATCTGAGAACGCTAATTAGTATATTTTTTCCCTTGAACCAAATTCCCAGCTAATTATATTTTTAATCAACAGCCTCCTTCCCCTTTCAGAAGTTTAATTTTCAGCAAAACCTTCCTTGCTTTCTTTTATGAACCAAGAGCAGAGACTTCATGTCTTTTAAATTTTTTTAAGGTTCTTAAAAGAGAAATCAAGTGTGGCAAATGTCAGAATTTGACAGGCTCCTATTATCCTTAGATTCCCTTAGGACACCAATCTTCTTCTACAAAATACTTTGTACCCTCAGTGTGGTTGGATTTCCCTTAGTTCTCAAGAAAAAAAAATGATCTTAGCTTCTTTGTGAATATCAGCTCTTATGAAAACCAAACAAAAAAGTGAAATGAGGGGCTCAGGATTCCTCAACTGCTTGGGAGAATATTATGCATGACAAATCTGCTAAAATTAATAAGAGTAAAATAATTTATAATAGTAAGCATTTATGTAATGCTTAAAATTTTACAAATGAAATAAATGAGTTCATTTGGTTCTCCCAGGACAGGCCACCTGGAGGAAGGATCTGCATGTCACTGAAGGAGGAGAATTCCCTGACTTACAGGGAACGATGTCAGAAGCTTGACTGGTAAATTAGAGCACCCCCAGTAATCTCTACTAGGGAGACTAAGGAAGGCTGACTGAGCTGCACATCACCAAAGGTCTCCTCATCATTCGCTTTTATGCATTCCAGATTAATGCCCCACAATTCAAATGTATATGAATATTTGAAAGACGGTAAAAAAAAATAACCTCATATGCTTACCAGAATCCATATTCCACCATTTGAGGGCACCCAGAGAGTGGAGTTGTCACAGAAATTGGAAGAGAAAAAAGCGGAGAACAAAAACAGAAAGAAGAAACCATCTTGTTGTACCTTATTGGTTGACCCCTTCTTTCCCAGCTCCTATAAAGGCAGGTTGCTCAGGAGAACCAGCAGGAGAGACACCCTAAACTGTTGATTTGGCTTGACTACTTGCTTCTGCTTTGGGGGACTAGGTTGTAACTTCCTGAAATTTCACTAGACTCTACATTTGTGTAACTCTCAGTGCCTTGTGAATGAAGTGCTTCCTTGCTTTCAACACCAGGATTCTACATTCCATTGTTTGGGTGGCACGTTTCCCTCAGATTACAGGGAGCGATTTCTTGTCTGTGGGTATCTGAGAATATGGGAATCCATTAGAAAGAAACCCAATATTTTGAGTCTTTTTGTGAATAATGAGAGGGTGCCTGGAAGTTGGTCCAAGCCAGCTGTTTTAAGGGGTATCTGCCATTGATGAAATTCACCTGTAGATTAATGCAGTCGTACTATTGTCTGAGAGACCAGCTATGGTCTACACCCTACTTCTGTCTTTCATATAACACACTCAGGGAGAAAAAGTGTCTTTGTGACCTGCCTCCATCCATCCATACAGGAAGGAATTTACTAACCAAAGTGAAGGGCCCTAGTGATGGAGGCATTGACTGCATGAGAAGAAGGCTACCAGGGAAGAAGAAGAGAAATAATCTGGGGGAGTCACAGTTTTCTTAGTGAATGACAACCTTCTCCTAGAATCATGGAATCTTATAGTTAAAAGAGACATCATTCATTGATTTATCAAGTATTTATTAACTACCTGCTATGTTCTAGGATGGAGGCTGTTAGATAGAGTTCTGGGCTAAGAGTCAGGAAGAATTGAATTCAAATCTGGCCAAAGGGGCTAGCTGTGTGACCCTGGGCAAGTCACTTAACCCTGTTTGTCTGAGTTTCCTCATCTGTAAAATGGGGATAATAATAGCACCAACTTCCAGGATTGTTATGGGGATCAAATGAAATTGCTGTAAAATGCTTAGGACAGTGCTTGGCACATATAAATGTCAGCTATTATTATTATTAATTATTCTCATTATGAATATTAGAACAGCCCAGGCACACTTCCTACTTAATGATTTTTAGGCCAGACTCTGCCCTAACATGCCATCTTACCTTGAGGAGGGCACTTTTCATCTTGGCCTCTGTTGCCTCCTCTGTAAAATGAGATGGTTGGACTAGAGGGTCCTTCTAGCTCCTCCAGGTCTAGCAGCTGGGCATGATTCTTATTCATACAGAACTCCTAACGGGCTTGTGGAAGTCTTGCCCTCTTGCTTAGGGGATAATAATGAAATTAATACTATCCTCTGAAATGACATGGCTGGTGATGGTCCTATGGCTCCGCATTTCCCAGAAAAGAAAATTTCCCCACTATGGGCACTGTTCTCCTGTAAGGGTGTTTGCCTTCTTGAGGACAGGTAACATCTCACTTTTTGATTCGTACCTACAGTTTTTGTCACAGTATTTGTCTCAAAGGTGGTGCTTAATAAGTACTTTTTTCATCCACCTATCCATCCATCCATCCATTCATCTGTTCATTCATTCACTCATTCATTCAGGATGTCTGACCAAACTCCAAGAACTTGGTGTATGGAGTATTCGAGGAGGACTAGCATCTTTGGCACTGTGGAATGCTTAGAGCTTAGTCAGACATCTTTGACATCAAGGTCCTCCACTGCATCCTGGGCCATCGCCAATTATCCTGACTTCTGTCCTGACCCTGGACTTAGATGACTGGAACAGAGTGAGGCTGACAATTTTGTGCAATTCTACCTCACTTAAATCCAATTCACTCGCAACTCAAGACATTACCCCATGATGTTGATAGTCCTCTTTGAAAATGAAAGATTGTCACCAACAATTGTAACATCGATTCATGTAGCAGTGAGATGGTGAGCAGCCTTGTTTCTGGTTAAGCAAGGAGGAGAAATCAGAACCATGATTTTGTTGTCAGAGGGAATGCCTAGGTAAGAAAATATCCTCTACCAACGTAGGTTGGTGCCTTGTTTTCAACTTTTAGGCTTAGAGCATTGTTTAGAGAGCTCAGAGGTTGGGTGCTCTGTTTGGTATTCTAAGCCCTTCATATCCTACCGCCTTCCTACCTTTCCAATCTTCTTACACCTTACTCCCCGACATGTACCCTTTGATCCAGTGACCCTGGCCTCCTGGCTATTCCATGAACAAGACAATTCATCTCTTGGCTCCAGGCGTTTTCTCTGGTTGTCACTTTTCCCTGGAATGCTCACTCTCCTCCACTCTGACTACTGACTTCCCTGGTTTCCTTTAAATCCCAACTAAAATTCCACTTTCTACAGGAAACCTTCTCCTAACCCCTCTTAATTCCAGTGCCTTTTCTCTGTTAATAATTTCCTATTTATGCTGTATGTAGCTTGCTGTGTGTATACTTTCTTGTGTATTACCTCACCCATTAGATTGCAAGCTCCTTGAGGGCAAGGACTGGGTTTTTTTTTTTTGCCTCTTTGTATCCTTAGCACTTAGCACAGTGCCTGGCACATAGTAGATGCTTAATAAATGTTCACTAATTGATTAACTTGCCAAAGGTCACATAAGCCAATATATCAGAGGCAGTACTAAAACCCCAGTCCTCACAGCTCTGATACCATCTGTCTTTCTACCATACCACACTACTTCTCCTTTGGCTAAACAAGGTCATGTTTATTTGATTGTTACTCTACGTTCAATATTGAATTATCCAAACTCTTGCATTGCCTGCATGTCAAGAAAGAATTGAGAATTGCCCGTATTAACTTGCTAATTTCCCCCAAACTTTTAGCTTCATTACTTATGTATATAAGCTAATATATTCACATGTATAAGGAAATAGATCTTATGTAGTCTAGAAATAACAGTTTCATGTTAATTGACCTGGAGGTGGGGTGGGGAAGAATCCCCAGCTCTCTTGTAAGGCGATCGTGACAAGCTCAGTCCCATGGTAGAATTCTAATGTTCTGTCACAGGATGTATCTCTGTTTCTGAAAGGGGAATAATTACATTGGTGGTTTCTAAGAGGCCAAAAGGAGCTCACTACCCATAATGATGTATTTGTTGATAACTGGATTTGGACAGATTGGAAGAAGCAACTGGGGGGATAACAGGCTAATGGAAATTGAAGAAAGATTGACTTAGCAATTTCAAATGCATTTTTAACAGCGGAGTACAGGGCAGCTTGGTAGATGGCTCAAGGCATTTCTGCTGTCATTCAATACCTGGAGAAGACCTTTGAGCAACTGAGATGGATCCAAGGGGTTCTCAATTTAATATTTCTAGACCTAGCTTCATTCAGTAAAAATAAATTCTCTCTTTCTGAAAACCCCCTGAGAGGACAGTAGATGGGAGATTGAGTCAGTCCTGGTTACTGCTAATCTTTCCTCATTAGGATATAGACTATGCTGACAAGGTCAATCAATACCAGTAGAAGGCCATTTGATAATGTAATTTTTTCAGACTTATGATTTCACAGGATCACAGACTTAGACCTAAGAGAGATTTTAAAAGTCATCTAGTCCAATTCCTTCATCTGACTGATGAGGAAACTGAGTCCCAGAGAAATTAAGTGACTTGCCCATGCTGATATAGCTAACAAGTGCTTAAGGTAGGATTCAAACCCAGGTCTTCCTGACACCAGGTCCAGAACTTTGTCTACTATACAACCATGCTTCTCACCAATTTCATTGCTGAAGAGAGATGCCAGTGAGGAAACTCCCTCTACCAGTGCAGATTGGCAGCTGATTATGCAATTTATCATTTTAGAGAGGTATCTGGACTACTAAGAAATACCTTCACTTGCCCAGAGTCATATGGCCAGTATGTATCAGAGATGAGACTGGAACCTTTATGTACCTGGCTAGAGATAATTTAAGTGATGCAGAATTGCACGAAGTTGTCAGCCTCACTCTCTCCTCCAAAGTCATCACAATCCAGTGGAAGAACAGAATCAAAACTATAAAAATGATGAAGATGATGATGATGAAGACAAAGATGACTGTGGTGGCAGTGGTGGTGATAACAATAAACAAATATAGTAGAGGGCATTGATGTCATATGAAAGAAGGATGACATATATATCATCGCTATGGTCCTGTCTGCTACTGGAGTTTTACCAAGGCTGATTTACTGGCTAGGTATGATTTGAAGAAAACCAAGAAGACACCAATTATAGATGCTTGCCAAAACACAACCCTGGATATCTGAGTGAATAATAGAAAACCAATAAATCTTTATGATTGTTAAATATTCTCTTTCTTTAAAAGTTACAAACTTGACAAAGATTTATTAATATCTCAACATATAAAAATAGCAATAGAGGATTGTATACAGAACTGTGAATTTCTAGTAATAATTAAAATATATTAAATTCAACATCATGGTAATAAGGGTTCCCTTCTAATCTATGCATCATTTCGAATTTCTCTCATCAGTTTATTTTTAAATGTCTCGTTGATACTCTTTTCTGGTTTTCTTCCTTTTTTTGCTTTACTACCATTTCCCTCCAATTCCTCATGATAATCCTCCCCAGTAGTAGCCCTCCCTTGTAGCATATAGGTAAAGTCAAATGAGACAAATTTATGGTTAACAATGTCTCTTTCTGCATCTCCAATCTATTACCTTTGGCCAAGAGATGGGAAACATGCTTTATCAGTCTTATGGAGATGTGATCAGTCATTGTGTTGATCAGAGTTCACAAATCATTCACAGTTGTTTTCCTTCTTATTATCATTGTATAAACTGTGTTTCTGATTTTGCTCACTTCCCTCTGGATCAGTTCATGCAAATGTCCTGGGTTTCTCTGAGCCCATCCCTTTCATTATTACTTGTGGTGCAGTAACTTGAAACCAGCAGATCTTCAGGTATCCCTAAGGACCTAGAACTTTGCGAGGTTGTGAACAAAGCATTGGGACAATCGACTAAATGTTTCCTTTTGCTCTAGATAGTTTGGTATTAAGTAGATATAGGCTTAAGAAAACTAACCGAAGTGATTAAAACACAAAGTAAATAAGAGGCGTTCTCCATGCTGATCATTCTCTGGGTGCTTTCCCCTGACTGTAGGAGCTTCTCAAAACCAAACAGTTTCTGGGTGGATTTCAATAGTCAGAAAATTACTGTTCCAGCTAGATTCTTGGTTGACTTTCTGATACTTTGCACATTTCCAGAGAGACAAGGAAAAGAGAGATGGCAGCTATAGTGCACTTCCCACCCACACTCTGGTGTCAAGAATAGAAGAAATTTTCTCCTACTCATCTATTTCAGGGATTCTCTCACCCAGTAAAATAGATCCCTTCCCATAAGCTCTGTTCTTCCCCACAATTTGAAATACTCAATTTGCTTAACAAGAACGTGTTTTCAATGAGGTAACATTAGGAATCTGTGCTTAGTTATATATGTAGCCAAATGTAACACCTACATATACACTGACCAGGCTGCACAAATAGTGATAGGGTCATATACAATGAGTTCCCTGTTTAGGCTTCAGAAGAACAAATGTCAGTAGCTATAACAGAAAACATGGCACACACCTTCATCAAGTCACTTGTTCTCTAGGACCTCAGTTTCCTCATTTTACAAATGAGGGAGTAGGTCTAGATGAGCTTTGAGGTCATTTCTAGATCTAAGATCTTTTCTCCTGAAAGGTTATTTTATCACATCTATGTTTCTAAATGATTCTTGAAATCCTTTCTAATTTGTGGAATCAGAAAGATTCATCTTTGAGTTGAAATCTGGCCACAGACACATACTAGCTGTGTGACCCTGGGCAAGTCACTTCACCCTGTTTGCCTCAGTTTCCTCATCTGTAAAATGAACTGGAGAAGCAAATGGCAAACCACTTCAGTACCTCTGCTAAGAAAACTCCCAAATGGGGTCATGAAGAGCTGGACATGACTGAAACATACAAAATAACAGCAAAAATTACTAGCTAAGCACATCTGATGAATGAAAATATAAATTGGTACTAAGATATTAAAGGGACATTCTGATGAAATAAAAAAATGGCCCTTACTCCATAGCAATATCGGACAGATAAATGTCACTTACTATATAAGGATTTATCACTTAATCCAGAAGTTGAGGACATTAAAGGAATTCCTAATATTTCTTTTTTTCTAGTCCTAGGCCTTAAAACTATGGATTTGAGTTTTGTTATGCCTGTTTCTTTACCACATCTAGACAATGTTGTCTCTCAGAAGTCAGGACCATCATCACCATTGTCGCCATCACTGTCACTCATTCATACTCTCTGATTCCTTATTGATCATTTTGTCAATTACCAGTTGGTTCTGAGCCCTTTGGTAAGTCATGACAGTTTCAAGGTCACCAGGAGGAGGAAAAAATCAACCAACCAATCCGTCCAAAAGCGTTCATGAAGCCCCTATTCTAGGCTGGATGCTGAGGATAAAAAAAATGAACATGAAACATATGTCTCAAGTGATGAGAGGAAGGCAAGAGGATGATTGAGTAGGCAGGATCCAGCACGCTGACATCCTTCCTCAGTGGTTAAGCGAGTTAAAGGACATCAGATATCTACTGAGTAGACTATAGGAAGGCAGAAGCAGAGACAATCGTGAATCACAACACAGGCAGTATGGTACCGTGGTGAGAACCCACCCAGGGCTCACAGTCCAGGTCTGCTACAAACTAACCATATGACTTTGAAGAAGTAATTTAACCTCTCTGGGCCTCAGTTTCTCCAAGCATAAAATGAAGAGGTTGGTGTAGATCAGGGATTCTTAAGTATAGATTGATTTTAGGGGATTCTTGAACTTTTAATGTTTTGATAGCCATTAGTCAATATAATGGGTTTGCTTTGCCATCTTATGCATTTTATATTATGCATTTACAACCTAACTCTGAGAAGGAGTTCATAGACTTGGCCAGCCTGCCATAGGGGTTTATGAAATGTTACGAATCCCTAGATTAAATGACCTCTAAAGTCTCTTCCAGCTCTGTCTATCTATGACCCTATGACCCTATGGCCTGTGATTTCAGCACCTGGAAAAAGTCAATGTTAGTAGTTTCTAAGAGAATTACCTGGGGGTCTCTGCTGCCATTTCAGCTGAAACAGAGAAGAACTTCCATGATCAGTTCTGAAGCCAGAGGTGTGCTGGTAAAGGTTTAGCAAGCAGCAATTCAAAAAAATGTGGGCATAAAGTACTTTTAAATCTAATCTGCAGCATTAACATTGCCTCCATCACTTTTTTTATGTGCAATTGACATACAATAAAGCCTAGATTGTTTTTTTTTTACCATTTTCTGATTTCCAAGCTATAAATGGTCATACAGAAAATTTATTTATTTTTTCCCTTTTTTCTTCCCTCCCACTCCCTCCCCCAGAGATGACTACCATTAGACACAAATACACACACACACATGCATGTACACACATATATGCATGTATATATGAACTCATTCTATACATAACTTCTTTTTTCTTTAGATTTTTGTTTAATGTTTTGAGTTCCAAATTCTGTCTCCCTCCCTCTCCCCCCCAACCCCGAGATGGTGAGAAATCAGATATGGGTTATACATGTGTAATCATGTAAAACATTTCCATATTAGTCATTTTGTACAAGAAGACTCAAATAAAAAAAATAAGAGAAAGAAAGTAAAAAATGGCATGCTTCAATGTGTATTCAATTAATATCAGTTCTTTCTCTGGAGGCAGGTGGCATGCTTCATCATTAGTCCTTTGGGATTGTCTTGGATCACTGTATTGCTGAGAATAGCTAAATCTTTCACAGTTCCTCATCAAACAATATTGCTGTTACCGTGTACAATGTTCTCCTGGTTCTGTTCACTTCACTATGCATCAGTTCATGTAAGTCTGTCCAGGTTTTTATGAAATCATACTGCTTTGTCATTTCTTATAGCAAAATAATATTTCATCACAATCCTATACCATGTCTTATTTTACCATTCCCCAGCTCGTGGCCTCCCTTTGATTTCCAATCCTTAACCATTACAAAAAGAGCTGTTTTAAATAATTTTGTACAAATAGGTCCTTTCCCCCCTTTTTAGACATCTTTGCTATATAGACTTAGCAGTGGTATTGATGGATCAAAGAGTATGCAAAGTTTTATAGCCCTTTGGGCATAGTTCCAAATTGCTCTCCAGAATGGTTGGATCAGTTCACAACTCCACCAACAATGCATTAGTGTCCCAGTTTTCCCACATCCCCTCCAGCATCCAGCATTTTCCTTATTTGTAATATTGTCCACTCTGATTGGTATGAGGTGGTGTTTCAGAGTTGTTTTAATTTGCATTTCTCTGACCAATAATGATTTAGGGCATTTTTTCTTATGATTATAGATAACCTTGATTTCTTTGTCTGAAAACTGCCTGTCCATAGCCTTTGACCATTTATTAATTGGGGGGGGGGATTTGTATTTTTATAAATTTGACTCAGTTCGCTATATATCTGATAGATGAGACCTTTATCAAAGATACTTGGTACAAAATTTTTTCTCAGTTTTCTGCTTTCCTTATAATTGTGGTTGCATTGGTTTTGTTCGTACAAAAATTTTTTAATTTTGTACAATCAAAATTATATATTTTACATTTTGTAATGCTCTATCTTTATTGGTTCTAAATTCTTCTTTTGTCCATAAATCTGACAGATAAACTATACCATGTTCTCTTAATTTGCTTATGGTATTACCCTTTATGTGTAAATCTTCTGCCCATTTTGACCTTATCTTGGTATACGGTGTGTTCATCCAAACCTTGTTTCTTGCCATGCCATTTTCCAATTTTCCCAGAAGTTTTGTGAAATAATGAGTTTTTGTTCTAAAAGCTTGGATCTTTGGATTTATCATATACTAGATTACTATGGTCATTTACTATAATGTAATTTGTACCTAATCTATTCCACTGATTAACCACTCTGTTTCTTAGCCAGTACTAGATTGTTTTGATAATTATCAGTTTATGATACAGTTTGAGATCTGGTACTCCTAGAACACCTTCTTTTGCATTTTTCCACTGACTCCCTTGCTATCCTTGAGCTTTCATTCTTCCAGATGAATTTTATTTTTTTCTAGCTCTATAAAATAATTTTTGATAGTATGGCACTGAATAAAATAGGCAGAATTGTCATTTTTATTATATTGGCTCAGCCCACTCATGAGCAATTAATATTTTTTCAATTGTTTAGATCTAACTTTATGTGAAAAAAGTTTTATAGTTGTGTTCAACTGTGTTCCTGAGTTTATCTTAGCAGGTAGACCCAAAACATTTTATATTGTCTACAATTATTCTAAATGGAATTTCTCTTTCTATCTCTTGCTGCTAGGCTTTGTTGGTAATATACAGAAATGCTGATGATTTATGTGGGTTTATTTTGAATCCTGAAACTTTTCTAAAGTTGTTAATAATTTCAAATAGTTTTTTAGTTGTCTATACACACTTCTAAAGGAAAATAATATATATGTTCTGAAATATTCCTACTGAAAATTCGACAATAGGCTCTTGTGAGCTGGTTGTAGCTGATTCCAGCGAACCTCTGGCTCACACCTTGATCATATAAAGGTACTTTCCTCATCACTGACCAGGCCCTTGAAATGTCTTCTGGAAGGAGTGTCCTCTCCTGATAAAGAGGGGATCCCAAAGAGACAGACAAATGATCCAGAATCTCAGGTTTCCGGCTCCCTCCCATTCCTACTGATTGTTCTCTGGGGCTTGGTCAGGAATCCTGCTACCAAGAAACCAAATGTAGCCTAAATGCCTTACAAACTGATGTATGGAAAGAGAATCAATATTCTCTGTACACATAGATTCAAAGCTGGAAGGATCATAGTTGAACCCATCATTTTTTAAATTTTTTTATACATTTTATTTAATATATTGAGTTTCCAGCCTTGATTTTCACAGGAGTTTGAATTACAAATTTTCTCCCCATTTCTACCCTAACCCCCCACTCCAACATGGCATATATTCTGGTTGCCCTGTTCCCCAGTCTGCCCTCCCGTCTGTCACCCCACTACTCTCCCATCCCCTTTTCCCTTCCTTTCTTGTAGGGCAAGATAAATTTCTATGCTCCATTGCCTGTGTATCTTATTTTCTTGTTG
>CM053627.1:16328424-16339925 GCA_028646595.1 Phalanger gymnotis
GAGCCCTTAAACAAATTACAAACAGACAGACCCAATACAATTCATAGTTACCAACGTCTGAGTTCAGCCGGGAGCTCAACAAGGCTGGCTCAGAATTACGTGCCACTCCTGCTGCGCCTCAGAGCTCCAAGGAAGAAAAGGCCAACCCCTGGCTTTTATATCTTTTTCAGGGTCAGGGGTGAGCCACACATGCGATTCAGCCATGCGACCCAAAATCGCCACAAAGAGGCAGACTCAAACCCACATGGTCCAAGAGCCCCTGCTGTCCCAGGCATGTCACTCAAACTCATGTCTAAACTAAGCCCTCCCCTGAGGCAAGGAGGCACCAAGGACACCCAAATCTTGGGCCTGGGGCTTAGCCCTTAACAAGATTCAATGAAAGTATTTTCACTCCAGGCCAAACTCCTCAAGGGCACGCGTTAAACTAAGTGCTAAGGAGCCCATTTTTGCCTTAGGACACAAGCACTGGGCTGGAGTCAGGAAGACCTGAGTTCAAATCTGACCTCAGACACAGAAACTTATGAGCTCTGTGATCTTGGGCAAGTCACTTAACGCTGTTTGACTCAGTTTCTTTGTCCATAAAATGAGCTAGAGAAGAAAATGGCAAATCACTCCAGTATCTTTGCCAAGAAAACACCATCCTTGATGGCTTTCAAATATTTGAAATCAAAAAGAAAGAAGGAAAGGAGACTATAATTCGTCAGTCAATAAAATGTCCACTCCCACCTCCTCCATGTTCACTGTTAGCTTTGATCAGTTTCATCGTTTTCCAGCCAGAATAATTTGACCAAATATTTGGTCCTTTGGACATTTAGCCTGGACTCTGAGGCTTCTGGCTACACGTAGCCAGAGATAAATCATGAACATTTTAGGTCTTGAGTGAATTCCAAGGAGGAGGAGGAGGAGAGGAATGGGTTGGGGAAATGAATCCTTAAACCCTACCAGAAGGAAGATTATCCACCTGGGAATCTCTAAGAAAGGAAATTCTAATACTTTTTTCCAGGATCTGCTCTACTTTCTCAAAGATCTTATAACATTAAAAAGGGTGGAGGAACTTTGCAAAAATAATTATATGTGGCTCCCCAAAGCTCCCAGTAGTCTCTGAAATAATAGAATCATCAAATTTCTTTGTAGGCAAATATTTTGAAGGTCTTCCAGTCCAACTTACGTAGTCATCCTCCCCTCTACAACATACGTTACTAGTGATCATCTACATTCTACCTGAATATCTTCAGTCTCACAGAACTCACTACCTCCTGAGACAGCTTATTCCAATTTGGAGAAGTTTTATCATCAGGAAGTTCTTCCCCATAGGGAGATAAAATATACCTCCAATCGATTTGTCTTATCACTGCCTTCTGGGGCCAGGTAAACAAGTCTCTTCCATATTCCACATAACTCATCAAATATTCCAAAATACAATCTTGCCTTCATAAAATCTCCAGGTTGAATCTCCCCAGTCCTGCTAACCTGAACATTTTATGTCATGGTTTCCATTATCATTGTGGTCTTTCTCTTTTTGGACCATATCTAACTTGTCAACATACTTCATAAAATGTGATACTCAGAACCTGATACATTAATCCAAGCAAATCTCAAGTCTGTAAAATGAGCTAGAGAAAGAAATGGCAAATCTCTACAATATCTTTGCCAAGAAAACCCCATCCTTGACTGCTTTCAAATATTTCAAACTGTTCCCACCCCACCCCAAAATCATCATACTAGATTTTGCTATCATTTCAGTTTGGCTAGATCTTTTGGGAGCCCAATTCTGTCGCCTATTTCATTTCCGTATACTTTCCCCCATTCCCCATTCTTTTCTTTTTTAGTACTTACTGTATAGTTGGAACTGTGTGATTATGACCTAGATTCCATAAAACTCAAGCTTTCTTTACATAGGTACTTACGGTCTTTTTATCTCTACCTGGGGAGATATAGAACTTAGAGATCACATTTCTGGGTGCATATTCCCTATGAGTCCTCTCTGATAGTGTCCTGTAGATTCTACCATCATATTGCCTTTTCATTCCAATGCTTCCAGAAAATATTTTTTTTATGATTTCTTAAAATATGAGGGATTATTTTTGTTTGATCATGTTCTTCTGGGAGACTTAATTCTTAAATTTCATCCTTTTAATTTTTTCCTCCAGAGACTATATTTAATTGATAATTTCTTTATTATCTCTTGCTTCATTTCCCCTCAGATTCCTTGTGGTCAAATCATTTTTTTCTTCTGAGGCTCTACTTACAATTTTTCTGGACTTCTTTTTTTCCCCAAAATGACCCATTATATTTTATCACAGTGTTTGGTGTGTTTTTTTGTTCATTCATATTTCCAACCTTCATTCCTGTTTTAAGATTTTGTGCTTGAACTAGGCTTTACTGCTCCCTTATACTCAAACTGGGTACCCTGTTTGGTCCCTATCCTCAGTTTACTGTGTTTCTGTCACTGACTTCTACCACCCCTGGTTTACTCTCAGAATGCTGGAAGATTTCAGGGCCCTCTTTGGGGTCAGAGTTCTGTGTTCTTCCGAACACTCTCAAGCCACAGTGCTGTGGATTTCTGCTCTCCTAAAGACTATCCAGTTAAAACATTCATCTTTGACCCACAAAGAGGCATGGGTTTCTGACCCTCTTAGATGTTGCCTGTCAGAGGACTCTTGACTTCACACTTCCCCAAAAATTGAGTACTGTGGTCTTCGGAGCTCTCTTCAGCATCTCATGTTAGAGTGCTATGTACCTCTGACAACTGTGGGGTTTCCCAGTCTGAGTAATGTAGGCTTGGGTCTCATATCTATGTTCAGAGCACTGTGGGTTTCCAATCCTCTTGAAGCTTCCCAGTTAGATCACTCGTGTCCTTCTGGGAATATAGTACTGCCTTCTTCATGTACCCCTGGAGCCTCTCTGGTCAGAGTGTGGGTAAGCTTTTGACTTATTGACTTACATGTGCATTGACTTTCCTGCCAGAGGGGTCCTTCTGGCTTTTAGCTGTCCTTTTTTCCTTTTGAAGTCCTAGGCTGGATGAAGGAGCTTCCTATTGTTTCTCTTTGTTTCAAGATCATTATCCAACTTGGTCCTTTTAGATCTTTAATGGAGTATATGTAGGAGAACTGGTTTCCTTTATGATCTTTTATGCTGCTATCTTAACTAGAAGCTTCCAGACCTCTCATTTTATAGATAAGGAAAATAAAACCCAGAGAATTTAAGTGATTTGCCCAAGGTCATCCAAGCTGTCAAAGGAGTGATTAGAACCTGAGTTTTTCTCGCTTCAGAAGCAATGCTCTTTTCATTGTGCCAGGATACCTCGTTAAGGTCTGTGTCATTGTCCAAACCTATGCTCTTGGTGGCACTGCATTATTTTTAATAGTTTATTCCAATTGTATGTAAAGACAATTTTTAACATTCATTTTTACAAAATTTTGAGTTCCAAAATTTTTCTCCCTCTCTCTTTCCTTTCCCCTCCTCCTAAAGCAGCAAGCAATTTGATATAGGTTATATATGTGTAATCATGTAAAATGTAGTTCTGTATTAGTCATAGCTGTGAAAGAAGAAACAGACCAAAAAGAAAAAAAACCCTAAAAATATATAGTGAAAATAGCATGCTTCTATCTGGATTCAAAGTCCATCAGTTCTTTCTCTGGATATGGATAACATTTTCCATCATGAGTCCTTTGTAGATGTCTTGGATCATTGTATTACTGAGAAGAGCTAAGTCATTCATAGTTGATCATCACCCAATGTTGCTGTTATTGTGTATAATGTTCTCCTGGTTCTGCTTATTTCACTTTGCATCAGTTCATATAAGTTTTTCCATGTTTTTCTGAAATCCACCTGTTCATCATTTCTTATTGCACAATAGTATTCCATTACATTCATGTGACACTGCACTGTCAACAGGATGGAAAATTTACATTCCAGAAGCCTGTCACAGCCTTCAAAGTTCATTCTTCTTTTTTTATGTGGTCAGTAGGTCAGTTACCAAGCATTTATTTAGTACTTACTATTGTCTTAAACATTAGGAATATAACACACAGAGAAAGAAAGAGCCTCTGCCCTCAAGAAGCTTAAAGTTTAACTGGAGGAAGATAATATATAAAAAGTTGAAAAAGGGGTTGGGGGGGCAGAGAACAAAAATACCCCATTTAGAGGATAGAGGAAGTCTGGAATGCAGCCTGAAGAGGGATAGTGTGAGGGAAACCTTTTTGGGGGGAGGGGTTGGTTTAGAGGGAGATTCTCAAAGAACTAATGTCCTTGTCCAAGGCAGAAGCTTTGCGGTTTTGTTGAGAGGTTCTACAGGCCAAATAACTCACATGGGCAGAGGTCACATCATTCTCCCTCTGGAATACCATGGTCTGGACATGAAGCATTGTCCTCAAAGTCCAAAGTAGTCTGCATTCCTTTAATGGTATTCTTCTCACAGTTCAGGGGTTAGCCTAAATGGATAGCCCTTTGTGGGGGTGTCTCTTCTCCTCTGTGCATCAGCCTACTAATAACTGAGCAGCTGCTTTAAAAACTCACTTTCCACATAATAATACACGCCAGTACAGTACAGTGCCCACCCGGCCTATACACATCTGAATGTTAGCAAAGAAAACTATTCAGCTCAGGCTTCTGGAAAATGCAGAAATCTACTTTGGAAATTGATTCAGTAATTGACTGCCATTCTTCCTATGTCTTCCTGCTGCCACTTGTTGTCTCTGGGTAATTTCTAAATTTTCCCTTCATTTTCAGTCAGATCAGATTCCTAAGTCTCCAGAAAAATAAATCACTCCTGGACCTTGTTAATGCATTCCAACCATTGCTAAGAATTCATCCTTCTATATCTTCATGCTATGGCTGAGAAAAGTGAGCCTCATTTTTCTGAAAGTGTAGTAGACTAAAAGAACTTGGTAAAGTGAAACATTCTGAACTAGGATAAATTATCCCTCAAAGTGATGGAAACGGACATTTTTTGTACCGGACGCTATAGCCTGACAGTTTTCACTTGATGATTATATTGGTTTTTACTTTCTTCTCTCAGAGAATCCCTTCTGATTAGTGCTTTGCACTGGAAGGCCCTGTACACACCTTTACAGTGTTCTATTGCAATCACATCTGACCTCTCTGCCAGTTTCGTGCTGGGTGCTGGGAACTCATCATCCATTTCCTTCAGCTGGTTAAGTGGTGCATGACACATTTTCACCTCAATATCCTCTCAGCTTCTCCCTACACTTTTTTGTTGTTATGCAGTTGTGTCTGACTCTTCTGTGACCTGTTTGGGGTTTTCTTGGCAAAGATAATGGAGTGGTGTGCCATTTCCTTCTCCAGCTCATTTGCCAGATGAGGAAACTGAGGCAAACAGGGTTAAGTGACTTGTCCAGGGTCTGAGGCCAGATTTGAACTCACAAAGATGAGTATTCCTGAATCTGGGCCTGGCTAGCTGCCCAATCCCTACACATATCCTCATCCAAATGTTCTCCAGGATGGTTCCCTTTTGAGGTTTGTGTATTTCCACAATGCTATCCCACCATCCCTTATATATAATCTCTCATTGGAAAAAATTGTGTTCACTACAATGATTACAAATATTAATTAAGAGCCTACTCTTTGTAGAAGAGTATACTAGATATAGGGGAAGATACAAAAATTAGATGGGGCTTTATCTCTGGCCTAGAGGAGTGGTTTAGTAGAAATATGTAATTCTCTTGAAATTTTTTTTGTTGTCATATTTTAGTGACTCCTACATGACTATATTATGTCCCTTGGCTTAAAAGCCCAAGATTTTATGTGGAATCATTGTTTCGAAGCTGCAAGAGACCCTAGAGACCATTGAGTCCAGTTCATAACTGGAAACTAACCCACAGAGATTTTAATTCATTTGCCCAGGGCCACCCAGCTGAAGTGGAATTTGAACCTAGGCTTTCCTAACTCCTACTCCAATGATCTATGAATTGTTGGGATGTTCCAGAAGGGGAGTAATGCCTTCCAGATAAGGATTCCCTAAATTCTCTGAGACTAGGGATCAAGGAGCTGGCACAGCTCAAAGCATGCTGGGAACGTGGCATGAGCAGTGAAACAATGACTCCAGCTCATGTCGAGATGAAGGTAACCTCGGAGTGCATCGTTCTCAGAAGCAGCCTCTAGCAGCACCTAACATAAAAGATTTAGAGTGAATTCCTGCTGTTCCATAAATTAGCAAGTAATGACTAAGAACTAATCCTTGACCATGGTGGAAATCTTGGTCAATATTTGCCTCTTACATCAATATATCCTGATGTTCTTTAAAGCTGACACCTATTTAATATTTCATGAAATAACTAATTAGCGATTGCAAAATAAATACATTTCCTAAGGTAACGAGAAAAGATCATGGCAGCACTAATATTTCACACATTGCAATGGGAAATTAGACTATCTTCTCCATTGAAAAGCATGAGATTTTTCTCTCTTTTGCTAGTGAACACACACACACACACACACACACACAAACATACACAGTGGCTGAAATCACGCATGTGTCTCAAAGCTTCAGACAATCTTAGACGTCAGAGTTTGTTTGCTTTTTATTTCATAGCTTACCGATAGTAATGGGTTGGGTTGTATTTTTCATTACCCGTTAAGTAATGAAGCACCTACCTAATACCTACCCATTAAGGTGCTATATACTCACCAAAGGCATTTGCTGCTATCTGGGAGGATAAATAGGTCAGAGTTCAAGGGAAAGGATTCCCTATAGAATGGATGGATTTAAGCTTTAAAGGCCTTGATTGGAACCCAAGTTCTACTTTTTACTGGCTATAGAACTTTATGCAATTCATCCTCTGCTTCTTAATCTCCTCATCTCTAAAATGGAGGACTTGGAGAAATGATTTCTGAGGTCCTTTCCCGTTCTAAATCCCGTGATCTAAATTATTGCAGATGTAGAGTTAACGAGATTCGGCATCTTGACAACTGGTGACAAAGACAGAGAGGGGACCTCTAACCATGGTGTAGGGGGATTAGGTGAAGAAAATGGCACCATGGAATGAGCGCTGAACCTGGAGTCAGAGAGCCTGAATTCAAATCCTGACTCTGACACTTATTTCCTTTGTGATCTTGGGTCAGTCACTTGACCCCACTGGGCCTCAGTTCCCTCATATGTAAAATGAGATGGCTGAACTGGATAACCTGTGGTGGGAACAATGTCATAAAGCCCCATCCAAGGGCAGTTAAGCTTTCCCCCCCACTTTCATGAAAAGGTATCTAAACTATGGTGGATATTTAGTTTAAAGGCAAGTAGGTGTTATAGATGGATAGAGCACTGGACCTATGGGCAGGGAGACCTGAGTTCAAATTTGGTTTCAGACATTCGCTATTGGTGTGACCCTGGGTAAGTCATTTAACCTCTATTTGCCTCAGTTTCCTAACCTATAAAATGAGGATAATAATAGCACCTAACTCCCAGGGTGGTTGTAAGGATCAAATGAGGCATATAACATTTTATAAAGTATTTAGTATAGTGCCTGGCACACAGTGGGTACTATATTAATGAAAGTCATCAGCAGCATCACCATCATTGTCATCATCATCATCATTAGACTAAGGCTTTGGCTGCTGATGCAGGTTCCAGGTCACTGAGCATGACAACAACAGAGACAGCAAGAGCCAGAGTCTTTTCTCGAGTTTCAGATTCTAGACCTGTAACATATCCAGCAACAGCAGCACAAAACTGCATTCTGTTGAATTGACTGTATCCTCAAGGAATATCTGTTTCTTGCTCTGGATGTCTCTCCCATGCTATGACTACAGAAACCTACTTTTGCTAACTGCTGGATGGTCAAGGAGTATGTTATTTCCTTCCAAATCTGAACCCGAGATACTTGACCCTCCACGTGAACTGGTCTGAAGCCGGCCTGTGACCTATAGAGCTTGAGGCTTCAAGTCAGAGTTCAGTTTGAATCTTACCTCCAATGTTTGAGGTGTGGCCCTGAGAAAGCCATTTCACCTCCGTGTAGGGCCTCAAAAAATATCTCCAGAGTTATTATGAAAATTAAATGAGACAATATTTATAAAGTGCTCTGCTAACTCAAGAGTGTTATAGAAATACTATTATGATTATATCTATGATCTTATGAGCTATTGGCATTTATCCTGGAGAAGAGGGGTCTAAAAGGAATGTTATCTTCAGGGCTATAACATGTAAGAGGGAGTAATTTCACTGGACAAATGTGAGAGAGAGGTGAGAGAGAGGGAACTCACTAGTGGCACTGACACAAATAATGAAAACAGAAGGAGAAGAAACATGGTAAGTTTGATTATTGCTTGTGCCTCATTTAAGATACTAAAGGGACATTTTGGTCCTGGAGGATGGAAGAGAGAAGATTATGGCAAGAGTTGGTTTTACTTTAGCATCTAGAATGTAAGATATATTTAGGCAAGGAATGGTTAATTTTTCCTTCTGCTGTCCCATAGCCTAGTTAAATGCTTGGCATATAGTAGGCACTTAATAAATGCTTGCTGATTTGAATTAGCAAGGAATAGCTGTTTACTTTTTTTCTCCAGGAGAAGCAGGAAGAAGGAGAGAGTTGATGATGACATGAATTTTTTAGGAGGAGAAGAGAAGACACATGAAATCTCTGGTCCAGGAGGGAATCTGTGGCCTTAAGGACACACATGGATTTCTAAATCCTTAAGTGTGGCATATTGGCTGAATCCAAATCCAAATCCTTTAGGGTTTGTTCTGTAAAATTTAGAGTCAGCCAAAAGGCTGTACTTAAGGATTTAGAAGGCTACATGTGACCTTTAAGGCTGCATGTTCCCCACCCCTGCTCTAATCATATGACTTCAATTTTCAAATTAAAATTTAACAAGTAACTAACTTAATAACATGATTGTTAATTATTATTTGACCATTAATCTGTTAGCAAGACAAATTTGTTAGTTTGTACAGGGCACCGTTCAAGGCACTGAGGGGAGATACAAACTTTTTATAAGTCAGGGTCTCAGGCTGGATCATTTACTGCAAGCATCAGCAATGGAAATGTAGCTGGGTGTGTGAAGGGAGAGGAAAAGTCTTGGAACAGTTGTTGTACGGAATGAGGCAGGCATGAATGAATGTCGACAAGGATTGCCAAGCAGCTGTGGGGGCCCAGCTTAGGTCATGCAGCTTAAATTATAATGAGTGAAATCCTTGAGATTTGGTGACTTTCTCTAGTGATGGCCAGCAGCCTGAGAGCAGCAATGGAGAAATTGACTCATGGGGGTCTTTGAGCCTTAGCAGCATGGGAACAGCAGGAAATACGCAGTCAAGGATTCTAGCATGGTGGCTAATGTATTACTGAAATGGGAGATCATGTGGTGAAGACTGGGTATGGAGGCAGGCAAGACTGCAATGGGAGAGACAGGAAAGGAAAACGGGGTGAGCTAAGCAGGGGGAAAAGGAGGTCAGGTTGGCTGTGAGAGAGGCAGAAGGAAAGGTGGGAAAATGGGACATTTAACTCAGAGTCCAGGATTTGGGAGGCAGTGTGTCTCTTCTAGATGAGAAGGACCAAGTGGTGATTGTGGTGTACCGCTCTGGATCTATGCATGGTCCTATTATCCTAAGTTGGAGCAGAGCATGGAGCGATTTCCCCAATTCATGAATAAGATTTTATAAGGACATCCATGGTTTGAATAACACCACTATATTTCTATTACTTTTGATTTAACTAGACAAACAATTAGAGCTGAGAAGGCCTCTGTAAACCTTTGAGAGCTACAGAAAAGTGGGCTCTTCGTTTTGCTCTTAGACATCACCTAGTCTCAACCCCTTATTTTAGAGAAGAGTGTTCTGAGTCCAAGAGAAATGGTGCGAGTTGCCAAAAGTCTCAGCGTAAATGGCAGAAGCCGGATTTGAACCCAGATGTAACGATCCCGAAGCGAGCCCTTTCTCCTCCATCCTATGTAGCTTAAAGAAGGCATTGTGTTCTTAAGTGTCTCGACTGTTTGAGGTTTTTAAAGTTTCCATTTTAATTTCATTTAGGAATTTACCACTAGAAAAGTAAGCCAGAATACAGATGGGAGGAAAATCCTTTCCATTGTTATATGTATGGTACATCTTTTCCTACATGAAATGGGCAATAAAACGTCTCTCATGTTACTTCAATCCTTCCAACACCTACTCTGGGATTCCGTTGATGGGAGTACCCCTTCTTCCTCCCCTCCCTCCAAGAACAGCGACTCTTTCCCTGACATTGTCTTCATGAATTGCCTTCATTGTCTTCATGTGGTAGAAGGATGAGAGGGGGAATCTGACACTAGATCTGTACTCCAACCCTTAGGACCCTTATCCTAGGACCATAATAAATATTTGTCAAATGAATGATGAATATATTACTTCTGAGTCATTTAGAATGGTGAGGGTAGAAGTCATCTAGGAGAAAAATAGTTAAAATATCCATTTTGCTGCTAAAACCTTCCTAGAAAGGACAAAGAATGCCATGACACTCTATCTGCCAACTCTGCCTTTCTGCTGCCTGTCCCCTGTGCCTGGAATGTTTTCCCTCTCTGTTTCTGCCTCCAGAATTCCCTAGCTTCCTTCAAGACACTTCAAATCCCACATTTTGTAAAAGACCTAGATATATACATTTAGGAGCTAAAGCTTTTTCTTTTCTTGGAAAAACGATAGGTTCTTTCAGGCCCAGAACAAGTGAAAATGCTTGAAGATATAACACTGAAGGAGAGTAGGGGTTCTAGTAGATCTTTTATTACAAGAGTCCAGTTAATCTATGTATACTTGTAGTTATCTAATCTCTTTATTCACTGATAAAACCTCCTTGGGCTCTTGGAGAACAAGGACTGGATTTTTCTCATTTTTCAGATTTTGTCTTTGTACTTTCTCTGGCCCAGAAGGCCTCTGCCTCTCTCCCACCTATCTAAATCCAGAGCGTCCTTCAAGGTCTAACTCAGGTCTCACTTCTTCCAGTAAGCCTCCCTTGGCTACAGCAGCACATGCTCATCTCTCAATGTCCTAAAGGTTCAATTAGACCTGTCACTTCATTGTCTTAGTAAGGAAGTTCCAGGGAAGAAACTCTCTCTGTAAAAGTAGATTCTCACCGGCTATGCTGCTGAGAGCATTAGACCGTTATCTGGGGCCTTGAGAGGTTGTGATTTGTCCAGAATTACATGGTATGTGTCAGAGGTAGGTTGGGAGCAAAGACCAGAGTCACCTATCAATCCACAAGTTTCCTCTGTAACTTTTATTCTCTCACATTAGAGATGAATAAGCTAAGGCACAGAGCCTGGATGTGGGGGATTATCAATTAATATTAATGGCATATCCTTGGTTATTATAAGTAGCTCCCTAAAAATGTACTGTTCCAGAGGCAGAACTGAAAGTGGCGCCTATACATCTATAGCCTTTATTTCTTCATTCTTAGCTATCAAATTAGGCCCCATGGCCATTAATATATAGTTGTTTGCCATCATAGCTAATGCCCTGGATGCAAAATGAAATACAATTAACCCTTTACAGCTTCATAATTATGCTCACCCTAAGCCCCACA
>CM053627.1:16340025-16405991 GCA_028646595.1 Phalanger gymnotis
TTCTTGTAGGGCAAGATAAATTTCTACGCCCCATTGCCTGTGTATCTTATTTTCTAGTTGCATGCAAAAACTTTTTTTTTGAACATCTGTTTTTAAAACTTTGAGTTCCAAATTCTCTCCCCTCTTCCCTTCCCATCTACCCTCCCCAAGAAGTCAAACAATTCAACATGGGCCACACGCGTATCATTATGTATAACCCTTCCACAACACTCATGTTGTGAAAGACTAACTCTATTTTGCGTCTTCCTAACCTGTCCCCATTTATTGGATTTTCTCCCTTGACCCTGTCCCTTTTTGAAAGTGTTTGTTTTTGATTACCTCTACCCCCATCCTACCTACCACTGCCCTCCTTTCTATCATCCCCCCTTTTTTATCTTCTTCCTCCTTTTTTCCTGTGGGGTAAGACACCCTTAACAATTTCATACAAACAATGATGATTTCAAAGATCTAATCCTCAGAGTTAATATCCTTTCTTTCCACTTAATTATATGAAAATCTCTAAAATTGTCTGGACTTCAACCTGAATTCAACTCAACATACATTTATTAAGTGCTTACTTACAGTGTGCAGCACTCTGGCCACTACACTAGAGGTGGCATAATGGAATAGAAAGAAACATTGGGCTGTTTATTGACTAAAAAAACCACAAATTACTATCATCTATGTTTTATTATATTTTTATTTACTTTGTTAAGTATTTCCTAATTACATTTTAATCTGGTTTGGTCACTTTGAAGTGCCGTGGCTATGTGTTTGCCACTTCTGTCACTATATTACCTCTCTATGCTAAGGTTAACATCAGAGTAATTGGGGAGAAAGCCTTCTGTTTACAGCAGCTTGATCTAGACACAGCCATGAGACATGGGACGGCATCCTGACTCCACGTACATTTCCACACTTTTCACTTCTCTGTTTTTCCCAGCTCTCACTGAAACCTTCCTTATTGCTCCTAGAATCCTTAGTTTAGCAGCTCCTTCCTCTTTTTCCTCTACTCTCATAAGATTTCTATCCAAGTCTGCACCACCTGCCTTCTTAGATGACATCAACACCTGCTGCATTCTCATACAGAATTCTGGAGGAAGTGGTCCCAAAGGGAATATGGCCTCATCCCTAGCCAAGCACACATTCCCTCCCTTACTCCTTTACATGTATATTTCAGTACTGGTTTATAGTCAAGTCAGCATGTTATTATATTCAGCATTGTATTTTTCTTGGATATTAATGCCATCTCCAGTCATGAGAAGCTCCTGTCCAGTATTTCCCCAAGTACATAGCACAGAGCTGTTGAGTTGAATTTCATTGAACCAGTATGATAGAACTAATACTAGCCTGGTAGTCAGGAGAGCATGGCTCTTATACCAGATGCATCACTGTGTCTAGCCACGTGACCTTAGGCAAATCACTTAATTTTTCAGTTTCCCGATTTTAAATAGAGTGGGTAAAACTAGGTGATCTCTAAGATTCCTCCTCAAACTGAGGCTGCCTTTTAATGTTAGGATCATTGGACCATTTAATACAGGAAAGTGGATCTTAGGGGTAATCTCCAGATATCCAGCCCATCCTTTTTACAGACAAGCCTGCTGAGGCCCAGATTAGGGAATGGATTTAGTCAAAGGCATTAAGGTAATGGGTCACTGTGAAGATTCAGCTCAGTCAATCAACTGACTTGGAAGCATTTATTCGTCACTTATTTATTCCTATGTATTTAAAAATGAGAAACAGTTTTAAAAGTCCTTGCCCTAAGGAATTTTCCAGTCTAATTGAGGATACAACCTATAAATTCAAAAAGGTATATACATGTGACAAATGGGCAGCTAGGTGGCACAGTGGACAGAGTACTGGGTTTGGAGTCAGGAGGATTTGAGTTTAAATCTGACCTCAGACACTTTCTAGCTGTGGCCCTGGGCAAATTGCTTAACCCTCTTTGTCTCTGTGTCCTGGTCTGTGAAATGAGCTGGAGAAGGAAATGGCAAAGCACTCTAGTATTTTTGCCAAGAGAGCCCCAAATGGGGCAACAAAGAGTCAGACATGACTGAAACAACGACAACATAAGATTAATACAGAGCAGGTAAAAGGTGGCATCAGAAGGGATGGCGTTAGCAGCTGGTGGGAAGAGGGGATCAGAGAATCTACATCCTAGTTTTTTCTACTGCAGTGATTAATATGGTCATTTAACTGCCCGGGAAAACTCTCTAGTACCCGTGCTCTCCTTTGTGGATGGAGAGGCCTATGGACCTCAGGCTCTTTGCCCAGCTTGAGTCCATGGTCTTGACAGCCTTATTCTCCTGCTTGAGCTGGGTGCCAGCTTTTTCTAACATATTTGTTGGTGCCTAGCCATAATATATGCAGTGCTAATCCACTTATTAATTCAAAGCTGAAGGCTAACTGTTGATACACAGTCTTAACACCATTATAATCAGAGTTAATACAAACCACAAAATAAGAGCAGGAGATTTATTACATCAAAAGAGCATTGGAGGAATATGTCAGGAATTGGAGGTCAAAGAGAAAAGATCAGCAAGGGTAGAAAGCAGGAGGGAGTCACAACAGATAATGCTGAATCAATCTGGGAAAATGAAAGTTTTTGGAACAAGAACATTTGACAAGTTGGACAAAGTCTGCTGGGAGATGGTCAGCTTTGTGAATAGAGAGGCAAGAAGAGAGATAATTTTGAACTGTGGGACCCAGCTTAGCAAAGGAAATACTGGGCGTGGAAATGAATACTCAAGTATTACATTCTGAGGCCTTTCCTGATCTCTACTTCTCATTTCTAGGGTCCTACCCAATTCAAATCATTTTACATTTACTTTATACATTTTTTGTATTTACCCACATGGCCCCTATAATCCCTGAGTATCTTTATCCCAGCTCCCACTCCCAGACTACTCAGGGGTCCCAGAGGAAAGCTACATCTCCCTCTCAAGGTTCTAGGGGCACCCCATAAAAGGTCAAGGGTGATTCTCCAATGCCATTGGCTCAAGTCCCCATGGGTGTGCTTCTCCTCCTTCCCAAAAATATAAATTGAAAAACGTTGTAGTCAGCCAGCTGGCTCTAGGTAAGCCTGTGGCTTTGGGTAAAACATTTCATCTCTTTGGGTCTTAATTTCTTTATCAGTAAAGTAAGAAAGCTGAACCAGATGGTTTCTGTGTTCTCTTCTAGCTATCAATCTATGGCCCTTTGATATAGATTTTTTTTCTTTAAGATATAATAGAGGTTTGAGAATTGATTGTCATTCTATAATTTTTAGTTCTAAGGGAATTCAATGACTGAAATGAGCACCTGAAAGTTTTGTTCTTTCTCTAATTTCCTTTCCCTATTCTTGTTCAATAACAGACACAGTGATATTCTCTGCTTACCTATTTTACTTAAAGTTTCTATACCTTTATTTTTGCTTCAAACATAAAGAACTCAGGGGTTAGCCAGAGAAAACATAGATTTAAATTAGAGAGCTAAATCTCTGTTCAGATGTTAGGCATTTTCCTAACTGGGAGCTCTGAGCTATTGTGATATTATTCAACTTTTTATCTAATATATACTAAATAAACTAACAGAGAAAGGACCTTAATAGGCCTTAACTGAGATGGGGTGGGCATTGTATAACCCCCAGGCAAAAAGAGTGAATTGGGAATATGGAGGAGAAGAAAGGGTGGTGACAAACACTGGTTAATCAACTATATCCTCCATAGCAATACCCATACTCACCCTTGTTACATATACATTATCCAATTTAATCCTCACAATAACTACGTGAGTTAATCTAGAAAACCATTATTCCCATTTTAGAGAAAAGGAAAATGAGGCCAATAGAATTTGTAGAGAAGAAGTTCATAATCTGAAGTTCATGGACCCCTTGGAAGGAGTTTCATGAAATTGTTATAGGAGAAAAAATATACCTTTATTTCAGTAGAGTTGGTTTCCTTTGAAATCTAGAGTATTTTATTTGAGGTATCAAAAATGTTATTAACAAAAGAAGTTCACAGGTTTCACCAGATGACAAAGGGAAAAATGAATCTCTGTCTGAGATCTAATAAATGGTAGAGACAGGATTCAAACCCAAGTCTTATGACATTCAATGAAGTCTTTTTTTCTGCTCTGCCATAGCTGTCCTCCATTGGACGGAAGGCTGGATGAGATGACTGAGAGTCTATGATTCTTTGGTTGTAAGTCGGAGCCCGTGGACCACTGTGAGACCCCTCGACACAGAGAGGAGAATAAAGGCCAAAGGATCAGATCTAGGGGAGATTTGAAAACTCAGTCAAAGTCAGTTAGTTTGTAAAGCTTTCCCAAGGGATGATGTAGGAGGTACAGAAGAAAGCTGTGCCCTAGTATCAGGATGGGGTGTGTAACAGCAGGAAATCCAGAGAAAAGATCTGGGGGGAGCTGAGCTGTGGCAATCTCAGTGGAAGGGAATATTATCAAATTTCGTTTAAACAGCATTCTACAGGTCTAACATTCTTTATATACTTTCTTTCTTTCATACTTTCAGTCATTCCATGACTACCCTGTGAGGTAGATAGTAAAGGATTACTATACCCATTTCTGAAAGAGAAAAAATAAGAATCAAAGAGGCTTAATATCTTGTCTAAAATCAGTCAATCAATGAAGCAACTATCAAGGACCTATGTGCCAGGCACTGGGCTACATGCTGGGGATATGAATTTTAAAAGCCCTGTTCTCAAGGATCTCACATTCTAGTCACGTGACTAAATACACATCTAGTAGATGGCAGACTAGAGATGAGACTAAATTAGAGATTTTCTGACTTGAAGCTTTGAGCTCTTCCTTTCTCTTGAGTTCCATTTGGATCCTGCTTGGAAAAGACCCCTGTAGAACACACTTCAGTTAGAAATTACTTAATATTTGCTCATTTGTGTACCTATTATATTTCCTTCCCTCCTCAGAGGGCAAGGACCACTGTGTTTCTAGCACTTGGCCCCATGCCTGACAATAGGTGCTTAGTCTCTGCCCATAGAGTTGAATCAAATTGTCAGAACCTTGAGGACAGGGACTGAAATTTTCATTATTATCTTTGTACACCTGGCTCCTAACTCAATGTCTGTTCATAACAAGGCTCAAGAAATGTCTGTTGGTAAGATGTTGGTTGATGGAACAAGTGGCCATCCACTTTCCAGTAAAAGACCTCTGGGGAAGTGGAATCTAATATTTCAATGGGCAGCTCGTGAGACTGTTCTAGAGTTGTGATTGCTATGAAGTGTTGTCTTCCATTTGCTCTAAATCTGCCTCCCTAATAAATTATTACTAATTTCCCTTAGTTCTACTTTCCAGGGTCATTCATCTTAGGACCATGGTTCTAGAGCTGGGAGGGACTTTAGATATCATCCAATTTCACAGATATGGAAACTGAGGCCCAGAGAGTCAAAGTGACTTGTGTCATAAGCATCAGAAGCAGGATATGAAACCAGGTTTTCTCACTCCATAGGCAATGCTTTCCACTGTCTCCCAGTGTCTTCCAAACTGAGAGCAGAGAACTAGTGATTAATTCAAAGTAACATGGGTACTAAGCAGCAGAATTGGGACTAGAACTCAGCCTCTCTGACTCCAGAGTCAGCACTCATCCCCTTCACTGTGCTCCATTGTCTGTGCAAAGATGCCAAACAAACAACAAACAAGCATCTATTAAACACCTACTGTATGCCAGCCACTGAAGAAGAAAAGGGATGGAACAAGAATGGAAAGAAGGGAAGGAAAAGTAAAAAAAAAAGCATTCATTAAGTACCTACTATGTGCCAGGAACTGTACTAGGCACTGGGGATAACATTGGGCAGACAGGTATGGTAGAGACAGTAGGAGAGTGAACATGCCCGAGTGGAGAGAGCGCTAGATTGGGATACAGGAAGACCTGGTTTGGATCCTATCTCAGAACTGGCTGTGATACCTCAGGTAATAACCTCTGTACCTCAGTTTCCTCATCTGTAAAATGAGGAAGTCGGACTCAGTGGCCTGAGAGGTGCCTTTCAGCTATACACTTATAATCCCATGAAATAGTCCCTGGCCTAAGGAATTTATATTCTATTGTTTCATTCAATAAGCATTTATTAAGTACCTACTATGTGTCAGCTATTGTGTTGGGCACTGAAGGATGGAGACAAAGAAACAGTCCTTGCCCTCAAAGAGTTTGTATCCCTAAGGAGATCCCACTGCCCTTAAAATCTGATCAGTTTGCAATCTGGGCAGTAAGAGAAGCTAACTAGACAAAAGGCTACATACACAAGGCAGCGTGTGACCTGAGCCGAGAACTGGGGACAGTGTTGGGAGTTTGTGAAGAGGCCAGGACTGTGGGGTAGGGCCATTTCCCTCCAGCCAGGCAGCTAATGGCTCTCTCGCCCCCAGCTCCTTTAAAGAACCCAGCCTCTGTCCTCCACAAAATGAACACTTGCAGAATAAACCCTTTTGAGCCCACCAGGCAGGGGCTCCCACCAAATAGGAGTGGAGACTCTATGTCTCCTCATAAATATGTATCACCAACACACAAAATGCTCACCTCCGCTTGCCACATTCTCTGTCTGCTCCTCTCAGAAAAAGGTACTTATCTCCCAGGAAGTAAATGGGCGCCTATTGTGCGCAGGGCTGCAAGAGTTTTAATGACTTGCAAAATAGAGTTAATTATGTAAAAAGACATCTTCTGCACTTTTTCATGTAAATTAGACAAATTAATTGGTGTTCAGTATTTTTGAAAATGCATGCAATCCCAAGGGAGGAAAAGGGGAAAAAGGGGGAATGCTTGACAATTCTGAAGTGGGATCTTGACAGAAAGAAAGCAGGAGAAAAATAAGAAAACAGAGAAGGGTAATTTCTGATATAGTTAATTAATCCAGTCATTAAAGCGAACATAGTATTTGTAACACAAACCGTGAGAAAGTACAGGGACTTGGTTCTCGCCAGCCAAGGTATTGAAAAGGGGGAGAGCTCATGAAAGTGACACTGGGAACAGGCTGACATGAGAGAGGGACAATGCCGAGTCAACCTCACGGTCATGGTCCACTAATCAGCCCCAAGCCTTCGCCTTGTCTGCAGGAGCTCTTGGGAGGAGGGAAGTCAAATGTGGGTTGGAAATGGGGTCATCAAGAAGGGGAGGGAGATGAGATGTGGGCCAACATTACCCAGAGGAGACGGAGGGGCATTTCAGTAGAAGAAACAAGAAATGAATCACAAAATAGGAAGTAAGAGTCTATTCTGCTCTCAGCTGCATGATTGGTGGGTTGCTTACACTATGGAAAAAGAGAAGAAAACACCAATTTCCCTGCCTCTGAGGAATTCGCAGTCTGGGTAGGGAGACAAGACTCAGACACTAAATGATTGAAAGGTGGTTTGATGCTAACAGAAGAGCTCCATATTTAGTCGGACAGATTAGGCAAACCACTTCATTTCTATGGGTTTTTGTTTCTTCATTGGTTAAATGAGGAAGTTAAGATAGATACCCTCCAAGGACCCACCCATCTCTAAAGCTATGATTCTATGATTTGTGAACAAGACAGTAACTTAAGGAAATAAAATTTAAATTGGATTATCTATAGGGATAGGCACATGTCTTCCTAGTCTTAAATATAAAGAAGGCTTGTTATTTGTTACAAAAAATTTTTTTTTCTTTTCCATGGGGGTGGGGTGGGGCACAGAGGGAAGATAGGAAGGAGGAAATAATTGCTTAATAATTCTAAAAAATTGGTAGGAAAAAATGCTGGTGATGATAAGATCAGCATTAGAAGGGAGCACAAAGGGTATCCAGTCCAACGACCCTCATTTTACAGATGAGGAAACTGAGACCAAGAGAGGTTAAATGATTTATCCAAGGTCACACAACTGGTAAGTCATTGAAACGGAATCACAGGATCATAGATTTAAACCTGGAAGGACCTTAGAGGACATTGAATTCAACTTCCTTATTTTACAGAAGAGGAAACTGAGGTTTGTAAAGGTTAAATGACTTGCCAAAGGTCATATAGCTAGCAAGCATCTGAACCAGAACTTAACTTGGATCATTTTCCTCCAATCCCAGTTTTCCTTCAATGCTGAAGATAGGACTAAGCAGTGTTACTTGTGCCACTAGTCTCCAGAGGCTCCAGATTGTTGAAGCTACAGGAACTATTGTCCTGCAAACCCCTCTAGGGCTCTGTGGGAAAAGACTCTGTTAGGAGAAGCCACCCAGCCATTACTTTATTGTGTGACCCCAATTTGAGACCCGAACTGTGCTTGTTTCATCTCATCTTTCTGAAATTCCTGCTGCTTTCCAAGATCAGCATGGAGTTACTGCCCCAAGCTTCTCTGTTTTCACTGGGAAATGTCCATGGCTCTATTCACAAGTGCTTGGTTGAAAGCAGACCAACAATAAGCTTTTATCTCTAGGGAAGGGGGGAAAACCCCACCATAGCCAACTTCAACAGCTCAACTTCCACATTAAAAATAACATTCTTATCTTGGCGGGTCTGCGTGTCCAATTCCACTTGGGAGTGAAATCTGAAACAGTCACGTGGTTATTTTATTATTAGATATGAATTCTTACTTTAAGGAGGAAAACTTAATGAATCTCACTGACTCCCTAAAAAACATAAAAGCTTGTTTTGAACGACTCACTAACCTGTATGAAATAACGTTCAGAAATCTTTGGGAAAATGGCAAAATCTGTCTGGCACAAATGAAAGTTTGTAAATTCATCTGTGTAGGGCAGCCGCCTGCAATCTGGTAAACAGAGTCCACCTGTCATGGGTCTCAGGTTTCTGGATCCCAAGCAGTACCAGTGTTTTTGGAGAGGCAGAAAACTTTTGGAATGGAAACAGCTTCTCTCCTACCAAACATCACACACACACACACACACACACACACACACACACAATCTTGAGCATTAAGATGGTGGAATGCATAACTCCCATGCAAAGTTGGGATTGTGATATCACCATATGATTTGCCATCTTCATGCTGGGAATTCCTTCTCCATGACTCCAAGGGCTGCAGGGTGAACTTTGCCAACAGGTGCGGCTATGTCATCAAGAACCCAATTTTCTAGCCCATTTTGAGCTTTCAAGGAAAGCTTATCTATGTGTCTCCTTTAGTATTGTTCCACTCCTTTCTCTTCTCTTCTCCTTTTGAGACTCCTTTTTCATTGAGTAAGAAATGAACCCTTCATCTATAAAATAAGAAGGGTTTGCATTAAATGAGATGATCATCGGCATTAAAATGATGACCTTGTGGCTCTGTGCGTGACTTTGGACAAGCTAATTTTCATCCTTAGGCCTCAGTTTCCTTATTTGTAAAATGAAGGGGTTTGATAGAAGGCCCTGGGGTCTCTTCCAGGCCTAACTCTATGTCCTATCATCCTATGACACTGGGAAAACCAGGAGGGTGTGCTAGAAAGCAAAGCACTGAGTTTGTACTTATTTGCCTAGTCCTAGGTACATGGTGGGCAGCTATGTGGTGCAGTGGATAGAGCGCCAGGCCTGGAGTCAGGAAGACCTGAGTTCAAATCCAGCCTCAGATACTCACTGGCCCAGTGACCCTAGGCAAGTCACTTAACCTTGTTTGCCTCAGTTTCTTCATCTGTGAAATAAGCTAGAGAAGGAAATGGCAAACCATTCCAATGTCTTTGCCAAGAAAACTCCAAATGGGGCATGAAGAATCAAACATGACTGAAATGCCTGTAAAACAAAGGTACATATAGCAAAATGTTTAGTATAGGTGGGTCCTAACTTTTACGCCATAGTGTTCATGGAATGGAATGAGGACTGGACCCTTGATTTTATTTGTACAGGGAACTCCCAGATGAGGAAACTCCCTCTACCAATGCAGGTTGGCACCCTCTCTGAAACTTCTGGTCTTAGAGAGCGTTCTGAGGTTCTGAGTGATGAAATAAGAATGACTTGGCCAGAGTCACACAGTCGTTAAAGCTAGAGTTTCCTGATTTCAAAGCCAGTTCACTATCCACTAGGTAGCCTATTTAAAATATAGTCTTAGAGGATTATGGAATATTAGAGTTGGAATGGACTTTAGTGGTCATCTAACCAAACCTTGCCACTGAAAGAGAGGACAGGATTAACTCAAAGTCACACAATTTACTTGTGGAGCCAGAATTCAAACTCAGATCTTCTCACTTTTCAGCTTCACAAACTCTGCCACATATGGTTGTGGTTACTAGGTCTCACAATTTCCAGAGGATATCTGCCACACCCTGGATAAACAACCTGGGAAGAAAGCAGACCTCCTTGCTTTTCATGGTAGATCAACATATAGAAGGGATGGTTCCCTTCAACCGCCTTGACTCAATCTTCGATGGCCAATATCGAAGAAGCTTTGGGGGCATCTGTGGATCCTTATCATTTCTTGGACCACAAAAACCTCAAAGAGTCCAAATCTATCTTCTATGGGATGATTTTCTTGCCTGTTATATTGATCCAGAGGTTTAGGATGTAAGGCCAATCTGTAAGTGAAAGATTTTATTGTATGACCCCAATTTGAGACCCGAACTGTGCTTGCTTAGTCTCATCTTTCTGAAATTCCTGCTGCTTTCCAAGATCAGCATGGGGTTGGTTACTGCTCCAGGCTTCTCTGTTTTCACTGGGAAATGTCTATGGCTCTATTCACACAATTGAATAGGCCTCAGGTGGTGCCAATAAAGGGAGGTCTGATTAGAGGCAGGCCTACATCCTTTCATTAACTAGATGTGAGGCCCCAGGTCCCACACCTTTTTGCTAAGTAGGCTTTGAGCCTTTAGGGCCCTGAACAAGGTATAAGAGCTCTGAGGTTGGAGTTTTGCTTTTAGGGGCACACTCATTGAAAGAGTGTTGGTGATGAGACTCTGGGTAAGCTGCTGAAGCAGCTCTTACCTCCCCCTAGCCCCGCTTTGAAAACCCAGATATTGGTGCTTCTCTGGTAACTACGTTTTGTGATTTGGTTGGACAGAAATGTTTGTCTGTTTATATTATCTCTGTTTATAATTTCTGTTCATATTTGCTCTGAGGCTCAGAGTGCTGGCTTTTCCCCCTGAACTAAGTTAATGTTATATTATATGTATGTTTAATTAAAATGAGATTGTTAACCCCTTAAAGTTGCATTCCTTAGAAAAGCAGATCAAAGAACCTGTGCCAACAGCCCTTCTGTGTGCTGGTGTTATTGGTCTTACACCTCCACCACAGCTGCTAGCAACATTGTTGTTACACAGGGGTCCTTCTTCCCATCCTTCTCTGACACCTCAGGACCCAGGCTAGGTCTTTTCTCTGTTTCATCCTATTTTTTCCCTTCTTATTTTCTCTGTGATGCATTTCTTCCAAGGTATGCTTCAAGCACCCCCAAAGGCCCTTTTAACACTTCTTCTCCTAGGGATAGCAACTTAAGTTTTTTGAATTTTTCTGTTATTTGGCAGAAACACAAAGCACAGTTCATTCTCTAACAGTCACTTGAAATTTTTCCTCGAAAGACAGAATTGATAACAGGGTGGAGGATGAATTGGTATGAGTAGAGAATTGAGATAAGGAGGAAAACCAGAAGATTATTTCAATAGAACAGGTATGAGGTGATGATGGCCCATACAAAGGCAGTGGAAGTGTTAGAAGAGAGAAGGGGGCGTATGCGAGAGATGTTACCAATGTGAAATTGACACAGATTGGCAATAGACTGGATATTGATGAAGAGTAGAGGACGTCACTCAGTTTGCAATCCTGGGTGACTGGGAGAATGGTGATGCCATGGACAGTAGAGGGAAGTCTGGAAGGGAATGGAACTTTGGGAGAGAGATAATAAGTTCCATTTTAGATGTGCTGAGTTTGATAACTGTCTTGAATCACTTTATTGATTAGAGAAGCCAAGTCTTTCACATCATTACTGTGCTAAATGATCCCCTAGTTCTTCTTGCTTCATTTTGCTTCGGTCCATATTTTTTTTTCAAAAAGCCCCACCCCCATTGTCATTTCTTATAGCACAATAGTACTTTACCATAGTGATATTCTACAAATTGTTCGGCCATTCCTGTCAATTTCCAAATCTTTGCCATCATGAAAAGAATTGCTATAAGATATTTTTGCACGTATAGGTCCTTTTCCTTTAATCTTTTAAAGATATAGGCCTAGTAATGGTATTTCTGGGTCAAAGGGCATGCACAGTTTCATAGCCTTTTGGGCATAGTTCCACCTTGTTCTCCATTGACATACCTATTTTTTCCTCATCTACTCCAGCATTTGTCATTTCTGATAAGTGTGAGGTGGTATGTGGAGTTGTTTTAATTTGCCTTTCTGCAATCAACAGAGATTTAGAGCATTTTCTCATATGACTATAGAAACCTTTTATTTCTTCTTCTGAAAACTGCTTGTTCACATCTTTTTACCATTTATCAATTGGGGAATGGCTCTTCTTTTTGTAAATTTGACTCAGCTCCTTATATATTTGGGAAACGAGACCTTTATCAGAGAAACTTGCTGTAAATTTTTCTGATATTACTTTACTGTCTATGATACCTTTTAGCAAAATGTAATTTTCCTGATCATCTCTTGATTAGGTCTATTTTTGCTGTTGCTTTGTCTGAGAACACAATTGCCACCCCCGCCCTCTTTACTTCGGCTGAAGCATAATAGACTCTTCTCTAGCCCTTCATTTCAAATTTGTATGTGTATTTCTGTCCCAAGTGTGACTCTTTTACACAACATATTTTTGGATTCTGGTTTCTAATCCATTCTGCTATCTGCTTCCATTTTCTGGGTTGTTATTGTTCGTTCACTGTTGTTCTTCAGTCTTTTCAGTCACGTCCAACTCTTCATGACCCCAGTAGGGTTTTCTTGGCAGAGATACTGGAATGGTTTGCCATTTCCTTTTCCAGCTCGGTTCACAGATGAGGAAACTGAGGCAAACTGAGTTAAATGGCTTACTCAGGGTCACATAGCTAGTAAGTATCTGAGATCAGATTTGAACTCCAAGATAAGTCTCCCTGATTCCAAGCCCAGTGTTCTATTCAGTATGCCACCTCCCTGCACTCTTCTATGGATTAGCTCATCCCATTCACATTCACAGTTTTGATCACTAACTGTAAATTTCCCTCCATCTCATTTTCCTCTGTTTATCCTTCTCTCTCTATTCTGTCCCTCCTCAGAAGTCTATCTTGCTCCTGATCCCTGCTTTCTTCAGTTGCTTACCTCCTTGTTATCTTATCCCACATCTCTTATTTCCCTCCTCTCTTATCTTTTTATTGGGTAAGATCTGTTTCTATAGCCAACAGTGTGTATGCACATTCTTACTTATTTGACCAATTCTGATGAGCATGACATTCAAGTGTTAAGCCCCCATTTTCTCCTTCACTATAAAAGTTCTTTCTTGCCCACCTCCTTGATGTGAGAAAAAAATGCCCCATTCTACCTCTCCCTTTCCCCTTCTCTCAGTGCATCACTTTTTGTCACCTCTACGTTCTTCTTTCGCAGATCATCCCAACATAATCAACTCATACTTGCGCCCTCCATCTGTGCAGACTTCTTCCCATATAGGAATGTAAACAGTTGAACTCTACCAAGTCCCTCATGGTTACTCTTTCACGTTTACCTTGTTATGCTTCTCTTGAGCCTTCTGTTTGACTGTCACGTTTTCTCTGATCTCCTTACCAAAGTTGCTGCTGCTACTGCTGCTGTTGTTGCTGCTGTAACGACTACCTCTAAGACCTACTTCTAAGACTTCTGCCACCACCACGGTGTTATAGACATCTTCTATGGATCTCTTAAGTTGTCGAAAGCTAGAAAAATGTCTCCCTCTGTCTTTTTGTTGTCTCTGCCCCTCCAAGATTTTATTCGAGGTAGTATTTTAAAGTTGTTTGGTGGGGAGCATTGGGGGTGTTCAGCTGGATCCTGGCTTGAAAACCATCTTGGCTCTGCCCTCATAACTACCCCTCTAGTTCGAGACTTCTAATAGGTATTTAGAGATGCAAGATTGGAGGTCAAGAGAAAGGTTAGTGCTGGATAAATAGGTTGGTGAATCATCAACATATAAATGATAATTGAATCTATTGGAACTAATAAAATCACCCAGCAAAGGAATATAGGGGAAGCAAAAAAGAAGAATGTCCATGACAGAGCCTTTGAGGCACCCCAGATTAGTGAGTGTGGCATGGAAAAGAGACTAAGGAAAAGTCAGACAGGAAAGAGAATCAAGAAAGAGCGGTGTCATGAAAACCTTGAGAGAAGAGAGTATTAATGAGAAGAGGCAAACCATGACTGCATCAGAGGCTGCAGAGAGGTCAAGAAGGATGAGGATGGGGAAAGGCCATTGACTTTGGCAATTATGAGCTTGTTAGTAACTTCGAAGAAAGCAATTTCCATTGAATAATGAGGTCAGAAACCAGACTACAGAGAGTTAAGAGAGGCAAAGGAAATAAAGTAGAGGTGCTGACTGGCCTTGAACCATGAAAGGGGTTGGGATTTAAAGCCAGCTTCTCTTACTCAAGAGCCAGGGCTCACTCTTTCCATCGTACCATAAAGGATGAGACATTTAGCCCATTTGATAGAGAGTTTATTCGGCCACTGGAAACTCTACTTGTTGAAAGACTAACTGACTTATGGTGACACAGGGTATTTTTTCCCATTAATGTTAGGATAAAATTATAACTTAACCTCAGCTACACTCATTTATATGGATGAAGCCAATGTAAATGTAATTATGTGCCTATTCTCGACGTACATCCCTTGAAACTGAAACTATTTTTCAGACAAGACATTTTAGAAACTAGATTATGTGGCCAGTGTACAATATTAGGTTGGATAAATAAAAATCCATTGAAATAATGAATTTTAAAAGCAGATTAAAGGATCAGTGGATTCCCCCTAGGTTGGTCAACACATTCAGGGGTAAGTCCCACTGCTGAGCTAATTTTGACTCCTACACTGTGGCTTGTAAGGTCAATCAATCAACAGGTATTTATTAAGTGCCTAAGTGAGGTCGCCCAATGGACTGTTTCAACAATCGGGCTAGCAGCTGCTGGCTGCTGTGGGGATGAAAGACCAACACAAGCCCAACAACAAGCACCCTACTAGCATGCTGCAAAAGCCCAGGTTCTTTTGATCTGCTTTAGTAAGGAAAGCAACGTTAAGGGGTTGACAAACTTACTTTACTTCAGCATAAAATACCATTCACTTAGTTCAGGAGAAAAAGCCAGCACCTTGAACTTCAGGGCAAATACAAACAAATTACAAACATCGACAGACAGACCCAACACAATTCATAGTTACCAACATCTAGGTTCAGCTCGGGAACTCATAACAAGGGCTGGCCCAGAGTCACGTGCACCACCATGGCTGTGGGTAAGAGCTCCAAAAAAGAGAAAGCCAACCTCTGGTTTCATATCTTTTTCAGGGTCAAGGGTGAGTCACACATGCGCCTCACCCACGTGACCTAGAATCATCACAAAGAGGCGACTTAAACCCGTGTGGCCTAAAAACCTCTGATGTCCCAAACATGTCACTGGAACTCATGTGTAAACTAGGCCCTCCCCTGAGGCAAGGAGGTCACCAAGGACTCTCCATCTAATCAAGGAAACAAAGGCCAAACTCTTCAAGGGCACTTGGTTGAACTAAGTACTAAGAGCCCATTTTGTTTACCAACACAAGGACTGACTGCTGGGCCTGGATTCAGGGAGATCTGAGTTCAAATTCCACCTCAAACACTTACTAGCTGTGTGATCCTGAACAAATGACTTATTCTCCCTATGGTTTAGTTTCTCATTTATGAAATGGAGATTTCATACTCTATAAGCCTTCCTCACATTTTTTAGAATAAAATGAGAAAATATAAAACCATAAAGTTTTATATAAGTATTAGATGCTATTACTATTAGTAATAAAATAGCTAGCATCTATTGGGGCAACTAGATGGTGCAGTGGATAGAGGGCTGGACCTCAAGTCAGGAAGACTCATTTTCATGAGTTCAAATCTGGCCTCTGGTCACACTAGCAGTGTGACCCTGGGCAAGTCACTTGATCCTGTTTTTTCTCAGTTTCCTCATCTGTAAAACGAACTAGAGAAAGACATAGCAAACCCCTCCAGTATCTTTACCAAGAAAATCCCAAATGGGGTGACATATAGTTGGACACAGCTGAAAAATAAGTGAACAACAAAAGTATTAAAGCACCTACTGTGTGAGGTAAGCATTTTATAAATATTATCTCATTTGATCCTCACATCAATCCTGGGAAGTAGATGCCGTAATTATTCCCTCTTACAGCTAAGGAAACTGAGGCAAACTGATTAAGTGACTTGGTCAAGGTCATACTGCTCTCTGAGGTTGGATTTGAACTCAAGTCTTCCTAACTCCAGGCCCAGTTCTATGCACTGTGTAACCTAGTTTTCTCATGATTATCACTATTACTATTATTTTTGCTGTTGTTATTGTTATAACTAGATGAAAGGCGCCATTGGTTCCTTTCGATCACCATAATTAGGTAACTCTTAGTCATATGACTTGATACTGACAGGACACATCAGAGACCGTCAGTGGCAACACCAGCTAATCTTGGCCACAGAGTATGTTTCCTTCTCGGAGGTAGCTGTTCATACTTTGTGACTTGCAGCTAACATCCGCCATCCACAATGGTGCTTTATGGCAAAGCAATTTGTCCCAAACTATCTCATTGGTCCCTCTCAATAGTCCTATGAGGTAAGGAGCAGAGGATATATTGTGCTTCCCAGTATGTGGATGGAGAGGCTCTGGATGGTAGTGAATACGTAGCCAGCCTTGGATGAGGAAGACCTGGGTTCAGATCTCACCTCTGCCACATCCTGGCTCTATGACCTTGTGTAAATCTATGAATCTCTCTGGAGGACTCTCATTTGCAGAACAGACGCTGCTCTGGATTGGTGGAGAGAGATTGCACAGCCAGACTTTTCTGCACCATTAAATCACGGGTGCACACCAAAATTATGCACATGTGGATACGTGGGGGCAAATGGAGAAAATAAGTGGAAAAATGAGGTGGGTAACATGTAATTACATAGATAGGAACTGGCAAAAGCCTTATTAGCACGTGGGTTTCTCCTGATCCACTAATTCCCCGTCTTTTCCACTATGCAAAGCTTTCTCCTGCCTTCATGCATTCACTCAGCCTGCCTCCCAAGCTAGAATATTCGAAAGACTTGTGAAGTCAAAGGTCTCTGTGTGTGGCTGAAGTGGAGTGGAGGAGGAGGAGGTCACAGTGAATGAATAGATTAGGAAACAGGCAAGTTAAGGTATTTGAGGGAACATCCATCTAGATGTTGAAGTCCTCTTGTATGAGGGCGGCAGTTGGACTGGAGAGAAAGACTGAGCCTTGTACTGAAATCAATGAGGAAGGAAGGAAGGAAGGAAGGAAGGAAAGAAGGAAGGAAGGAAGGAAGGAAGGAAGGAAGGAAGGAAGGAAGGAAGGAAGGAAGGAAAGAAGGAAAGAAGGAAGGAAGGAAGGAAGGAAGGAAGGAAGGAAGGAAGGAAGGAAAGAAGGAAGGAAGGAAGGAAGGAAGAAAAGGGTTATGTAGAGCAGAAATGTCAAGCACATGGCCCACAACACTCCTAAGTTCAGCTTGAACCACAATAAAACGTATTCGTGAAATATTTAACAAAATAAATAAAAATACAATAAAACACCGAGAATGGTAATGTGTGGTTTTCTAAGCCAATACGCAGCCTGCAGAGATCCTTGTGTATGGTTTAGTGGTCCCATTTCTATGTGAGTTTGGCACCACCGTGTAAAACTCCAGCACCTAGGGTTGGCTTTAGAATGTTTTTACTTGATCTGAGATTTTATTGATATAGAGACTTACCACTAAGGAGATCCCTGTAGCAAACAAACCGGCACCTGCTTTGCAACTTGCAGAGTGCCTGAAGAAGTAAAAGGTTGAGAGACTTACCCAGGGTCACACAGCCAGTTTGTGTCAGAGATGAGACTTGGACCTAGGTCTTTCTAGTTCTCACACTGGTACTCTATCTGCTACACCACACTGCGTCTTACCTTGTACAAATTCCAACTAATAAATTTTCTTGATCTGAACGAAAACATGAAACCTATCCTCAATTTGACAGTTAGCTCCTCAGCAGTAGTGGAACTCAAGGGAATTGGGGAATGGGGTGTGAGAAGGTAGGAGCTCCAAATCTGGCCTTGTCCACAGTCCTAACCTAACTATTCAACCATGGCCAGTCACCTTAGCTCCCTAAGCTTCACTTTAATCATCTGTAAAAAGAGCAGATTGGAATGACTACCCTCTAGGACTCTATCTAGATTGGGAGCTTTAATCAGTGATCCTATCTTCTTACATTCCTCTGACGTGAAGCATCCTCAGATCTAGCCAGAATCATTTAGTCACTGCCTCCCACAAGCAGCATCTTTGTTCCCTGACTCGGTGCCTTGACTCATGCTGTTCTCTCCTGCCCCCTCAACCAATCAAATCCTGCCTACTTTTGAGGCCCATATCGAGTGTCTTTAGCTCCATGAAATCTTCTTTGATTGACCTGTTCCACAGTGATTTTCTCTTCCTTTATCCTTCAAAAATGTCTGTGGGCTATCCTACTCATTGGCAAAGAATTGGAAATGGCAGTCTCTTACTGTGTGTATGCCTGGACAGGAGATGTGTTATAATGACCTTCATCTCCTTTGTACCTACCACAGGGTCCTACAGGGGGTATGAGTTCAATGAATACAGTGGATTATAGACTAGTAAAAGTGGGAGTGTTTTTACATGTATAAGCCCCCATTTCTTTGTGCAAATATCTTGAATTCTTCTCTATATTATTGTCAAAGCTTACTTTTGTTAGGAAAAGGATTCCTACTGATAAATAATGATTCAATATCAGTTATATGTAAGGCCCTGTGATAGAGGCTATAAAAGTAATAATACTGATTTATCCTACTTTCGAAGAGCTTACAGTTTGGGGGTGAAGCTATCCATTCAAAGAAGTTAATTAATATATTGTCGTTTTAAATTTTTGAGGTAATACCTTCCCAAAGTCAATAGTGTTTATTTTAGACTAGTGTGCTTGATAAATATATACCCTTGTTTTTAAGGAGAAATCTAAATGTATCTGATTAATGGGTGCCATCTGCTGAGATGTGCTCCTGCCAATTGTGGTAAAACCCGAGGGTTTAGAAGACTTTTGTTGAAGACTCTGAGTGAGCATCCTTGTTGTGGTGGACAACCCCTGGCAAAATGCAAGCCTTCTTGGTCACAAGACGATAGGAAACTAGACAGGCAATTATAAGAGGGGAACAGACTAGCTCTGAATTTTGTAGAATTCATCAGACTTTTGGGTACTGAACCACTCTGGGAAGTTAGCTGAGGGAGATTGTCATGTGGGTCCCCTGAATTTTTGAGAAGCAGACCACATCCTGGAGAACAAGGAGAAATATGGGCTGGACAAACCAGGTCCTTGACTTAGAAGGACCTGGAGAGGCATTGTGAATATTCTGTGGATTTTTCCTCTCTTTTTTGGCCAACGAAGCTCTTTAGTCTCCAAACACTTCCTCTGCCTCATTCTCCTAAGTGCTCTGACTCAGCTTATCAGTACAAACTGTCACCAGACGGCAACATTTTGGATAAAATAAACTGGCGCCGAACTTAGTTTCACTCAAATCGTTAAAGCCCAAATTAAGACCCATATGGCGATACAATATTCTCACTCTAATTCTTCACAGTATTTAAAGCATGATTATGGGCTCCAGAATGGAGAAACCCAAATGCCATGAAATTACTCTACTTCCAATATTCACTCATAAGGAGGAAAAAAATCAATAGAGGAATCTTGAAACATTTCCCCAACCTCCAAAGATTACTGGAACTCTGAGTTGCTGACTCTGCCTTTCCATTTTTATTTTGAAGCTGTTGAAATGGACATCTTGATTTTAGAGTGATAGCCCAGATCCCTGACATAAGAAGAGACAGTAAGGCATGCTAGATGAATCCATCAAAATATTTCCATCGAGTCTGCTGACAAGGAATGCGTTTAGCAAGAGGGAATCACACTGGGGTCACTTAAAAGAAAATACATAGAACTACAAATTATTCAAGCAAGGACTTCACCAAAGTAGACCTTCTACTAAGGAAATAATGTGAGGAGAATGGTTTTAGATTTAAGGGTTCAGATAGAATCCCTACATTTTCCATCTCCAGGACTACTCTAGGGAAAATATTCTTCTCACCAGTTTTTTTTAAGAGACAGTTATATAGAGGGAAATGCATTGATCTCAACCCTACCATTAAACAATGGCATCATCTTTAACTTGTCTCTGGACCTTGGTTTCTCCATCTGTAACCAAACATAGGAATTTAGAGCTAGAAGGGACATCAGAGGGCATCTTGTTCAACTCTCTCATTTTAGAGATGAGAAAGTTGAAATGGAGGCATAAAGAGTTGAAAAGACTTTCTCACGTTCTCATAGATTGTATCAGAACTCCAAAGCCAGTCCACTATACCTTGCTAGGCACTGGGGATACAAATACAAAAGTACGTTCATAAAACTTACTTTCTTTTTTCTTTTTGGAGGCAATCAAAGTTAAGTGACTTGACCAGGGTCACTCAGCTAGTTAGTGTCTGAGGCCAGCTTTGAACTCAGGTCCTCCTGACTCCAGGGCTGGTGCTCTAAAAGCTTATATTTTAATGAAGAGATACAATATGTTCATAGGATAGATAGCACTATATATGTATATGTATATGTATATATATACATATACATACACACGTGTGTATGTATGTGTATGTATAGGTAGGCATATATACCTATATACACATGCATATATACACACATATATACAATGTATATATACAATGCATACATATGTCATGTATATAACCATGTCCATATAAAATACATGTGTATGTATACGTGTGTAACATATACATGCTTTAGGATATATACATGTGTGTGTATCTTCACATACACACAATAATAGGGAAAGATAACCATGGGGGAGAGGAATCAGGTAAGACCTCTTACTTAAGCCTAACCAGAAAAGGACCTAAGGCCTCTAACAGGTAGAGGGGAAGAGGTAGAACATTCCAGGCATGAGAGGATTTGTCAAGGTGACTCAAACAATAGCCATTTATTAAATACCTACTATGTGCCAGGTACTGTGTTAGGTACAGGGCACACAGATATGACAAATGAAAAAGTGGCTACTGAAGGATTCTACATTCTAAGATTTATTTTATCTCTGACTTTCCCTGACTCTGTAAAGCAAGAAAAAAGATTTATTTTTGTCGTTCTCACTCAAGAGCAAATTCGGACCTATTTAATTATTTTGATAACATCTATTTGTCAGTATACCATCCTGAACAGACAGCTTGTCTCAGAGTCATCTTAAACATAACATGGCCAAAGTTGAATCTATGATCTTTTCCCCCAATTCCTCTTCTCTTCCTAATTTCCCAGTTACTGTGGAAGGTATCATCATCCTTCCAGTCATCCAGGCTTGAATCCTGGGCATCATCTTGGCCTCCTCACTATCTCTCACCTTTCATATCCAATCTGTTAGTAAGTCTGGTCAATTTTACCCTCATGGCATTTCTCATACATGCTCCCTTCTCTCCTCTGACATTAGCACCACCCTGGTGCAGCCCTCATCACTTCGCACCTGGACTGTGGCAGTAGCTGCTGGGGGAGAGGGGGTCTGCCTGCCTCAAGTCTTTCCCCACTCCAGCCCATTCTCCATTCAGTGGCTGAAGTGATCTTCCTAAAGCGTCTCATCACATCACTCTCTGAATCAAAATCTCCAATGTTTCCTTATTTCCCTCAGGATCGAATCAGATATAAAATCCTCTGGGTTTAATGACTCTCCTGATCTGGCCCCTTCTTACCTTTCCAATCTTCTCAAATCTAACTCTCCTGTATTATTCCAGGATCCGGTAAGCCTGGCCTCACAAGACACTCCACCTCCTGATTTTGTGCGTTGTCACTGGCTGCTCCCTATGCCTGCCACGGTCTCTCTCCTTCATTGACTTCTTTCAATTCTCAGTTAAAATCTCATCTTCTTCAAGAAATCCTTCTGCTCCTCCTTAATGTTAACACCTTTTCTCTAAGTTTATCTTCAAATTGTCCTGTATATCTTCTTTATACACAGTCGTTTGCATGTTGTCTCCCTCTTTGGAATGGGAGTTCCCTGAGGACAGGTATTGTTTTAATTTTTGGAATCAATATTCAAAGTTGGACAAAATTCTCCTAGAAGTCCATCATTTCAGAGGTGCTGAGACCAAGGGCCATGGAGTTGATGTGTTTTCCCCAAAGGAGCCCTAGCAATCATCCTTAGAGGTGGAATTTGAACCCAGGTTCTCTGACTCCAAACCCAGTGCTCTTTCTATTACGTCACACAGTCCTCAAGGTGAAATGGGCTTGCTGGAGGTAGTTGGTTCTCTCTGAATGTAGGTCTTGAAGGAAAGAATGGCATAGCTTTCTAACTCTCAAATTCTGCAATTCTTTTCCCACTAAGCTATACCCTTACAGATAATACTGATAGCTACAAATACCAAAGGTAAGGGCTTGGGACAGGGGAAGAAGACCCTAGTGCAGATAGAATTACAGGAGAATTTTATCAAATTTAAAGAAATAATGCTCATAATAGTTGTTGAGTCATTTTTCAGTCATCTCCAATTCTTTGTAACCCCAGTTGGGGTTTTCTTGGCAAAAATACTGGAGTTATTTGCTATTTCCTTCTCCAGCTCATTTTACAAATGAGTAAACTGAGCAGACAGGGTGAAGTGACTTGCCCAAGATCACACAGCTAGTAAATGTCTGAGATCAAATTTGAACTCAGGAAAATAAGTCTTCCTGACTCCCGGCCTGGCACTCTATCCACTGTGCCACCTTACTGCCCAATACCTACAGAAGACAAATTATTTTTAAAAATTAAAAAAAGAAAACATTCTACCAAATTTGTTTTATGCAACAAATATGTTTTTGAGTAGTTTTAAGCTATTAAACTGAGATGCCCTGTACAGTCCTCAAATGTGAACCAGACAAAAAGAATTATATCTCAACATTATTAGTATCAATTTTAAAAAAGTTAAATAAAATCCTGGAGAAAAGGTCTCAGCACTTTAGGCAACCAATAACTATGATCGAGTTGGGTTCATGGCAGTGATGTGAGGATGGTCCAACACTAGTAAATTAATTAATATAACTAACTATATTAAAAAAAACAAAGCATCCAAAACCATGTGACTATTTTACTAGATATAGAAAAAGCTTTTGGTCATGTAGAACCCTCATTATGCTCAAAAATCCTACGAATCATAAGAATTGAATAATTTTTAATGCGACAAAAGTATCTTTCTAAAACTGAAAGCTATTCCACATACCCAATGTGGAAACATTGGAAGCTTTATAATAGATTCAAGAATAAAGCAGGGATACCCAATTTCCCCACTGTTACTTGATATAATTCTAAAAGTATTAGTAACAGTTATTTCCATTCTATTCTATTTCTATTTCTATTCTAAAGCAAGAGAAAAAATTAGTGGCATACAGACAGACAAAAATGAGACAAAGTTATAATTATCATTATTTGGTGATGATATGATCATTGGCTTAGAAAATTTTAGGTAATCAGCAAAAAAAATTGAGACAATTAAAGCCTTAGCAAATTTAGAGATGACAAAAGAAACACACAAAGATAACACCATTTCTTTATAGCAATAATAAAACCCAGCAGGCAACAATGGAAAATGAATTACTGTTCAAAATCACTACCAAAAGTTAAAAAACTACCTGGGAATCAAGTCATAAAGAAAATTTGGTATTTGTATACATAAAAATATAACACTGCCCTTAAAGAAATAAAGATCAAATTAAATAACTAGAGAATTATTCTGCACTCAGAGGTAGGCTCTATAATTATAAAATCAAAATACCACCGGCAATCGATAGATTTACTGCTGCACAAAACAATGAGGACTAGACAAAATAATGACAAAATTAATTTGGAGGAACAAATATGGGAATAAAGAGGAAATAGTACTTCACAACTTCAAATTATAAAGCAATAATAATCAAAATGGTTTGGCACTGATTAAAAATAGAAAATCTGGAACATGGAACAAACAAGGAAAAATCACAAATAATTTAAATCAATAATCCAATGTTCAAAAACCTGAAAATATAAATTACCTGGAAACAGCTCTTTATTTGACAAGAATTGCTAGCAAATTAAAAAGTAGTCTGGCAGAAATTAAGTTTACATAAACCAGTATTTTACACCATATACCAAAATGCATTGAAAATGGATCCATGACCTGAATATTAAAGCTCATGCCATTTAAAAAAATATGAGAAGCAGATCATACGCCTTTTACAGGTATGGGTAAGAGATCCATTCTTAACCAAATTAGGAACACAGGGAATTATGACAGATAAAATACATATTTTCAGTTAGATTAATTTGAAATGATTTTGCATGAACAAAATTTATTCAACTAGGATAAAAAGGGGACATTCAGCTAGGAAAAATTCACATCAAATATTTCAGAAAAGAGTCTGACATTCAAGATACATAGACAAAAGAAATGTAAGACCCGAAGTGATTTCCCAATAGTTAAAAATATGCACATAGTATGCAAAAGAAGGTTTTCTAGGTATACACTACAAGAAATAATTCACTAATAATAAGAAAATGCAAATTTTTAAAAAATTCCTCAATTCTTCACAGCCAGCAAATTGACAAAGATGACAAGAGATGAGGATGGTTGATGTGGGAGGGATTGTGAAAATATGAGCACATTGATGTGTTTTTGGTGTAGCCACAAATTATGCAAAGAGAATGATGAAAATGTCCTTATAGATTGATCTACAGAATCCACTTGCCCAGGAAAAGACCCGAAGAAGGTCAATGCCAAAAGCAAGGTCTTATATACACCCAAACATTTGAAGCATCACTCTTTGCAATAGGATAGAGCTGGAAACAAAGCAGATGTGCATTAGCTGAAGGATAATTAAGCAAACTGGTAAATGAATGTAATGCAATGTCACGGTGCTGCAACAAATGATGAATGTGATGAATGCACAGAAATATGAGAAGAATTATGTGAACAGATGCAAAATGAGGTAAGCGGAACTAGAAAAAGAATATATACATAAACAACAACAAAACAATCAAAACCTAATGTTGATAAATTCTAATGACCAAGCTTGGCTCCAAAGAAGAGATGTGAGGAGAATCTCTCACCTATGTCTTTGTAGGGGGCCTCTGGGTGTAGATTACTGCAGGTCATGTTACACTTTTTAGAAGCGTTGATTAATCTTACTTAAATTTTCTTTTATCTTTTACCATAAGGGGTGGTCCTCCAAGAGGAGGAGTAATATGGCTGTAAAGGAGGGGGGACTGTAGCTTGTATAAAAATGAAAGATATAATTCTAAAGCATTTTACATCCATTATTTTTTTTTGATTCTCACAATAAGAATGAGGGAGGAACAGTTTTCCTGAATTTTACAGATGATGAAATTGAAACTGAGAAAGGTAGTGTTTCACTCAGGATCATCCAATCAGTGAGCATCTGAGTTGGGATCTGAACCATGAATCTTCCCATCCAATTTAGCATCCATTATTCTGCATAAATACATAACTCCCATCTCTCTCTGTCTCTGTCTCTGCCTCTGTCTGCCTCTCTCTGTCTGTCTGCTTCTGTCTCTATCAGTCTGTCTCCTGTCTCTCTCTCTCTCCCTCTCTCTCCCTTCCCCTTTTCCCTCTCCCCTCTCTTCTCCCTCTCTTTTCTCTCTGCTCACTTCTTCCTTCTCTCCTACCTGCCTCTTTCCCTCTCCCCTTCTTCTCTTTCTCTCTTCCTCCCCCTCTCCTTTCCCCCTTTCTCCCTCTTCTCTTCTCTTCTCTTCTCTTCTCTTCTCTTCTCTTCTCTTCTCTTCTCTTCTCTTCTCTTCTCTTCTCTTCTCTTCTCTTCTCTTCTCTTCTCTTCCTCTCTCTCTTTCTGTCTCTCTCTGTCTCTCTCTCTGTGTCTCTGTGTGTGTGTCTCTCTTCTCCATTATACAGTTTGTGATTTAATCATGTCTTATTAACGATGTCTTCCATAATAAGATGTGTACCAGGAAGTGAAATTAAACCTGGGATGCATCGTGACATCCCATAAAAGTTGTCAGCTTTGATCCTTTAATTTACGATGATAATCCAGGCAAGGGTGACTTGTCTCCTCTATGAGGGGGCCTCTGTTCCTCAGTGGGATTCTCATCCTCCCCTGCCCTGCTCTCCTGGAAAGCCTGTGGGAGGTAAGAGAGGATAGGGACAGTTTTTATCACATTTGTCACTTAAGGTTTTCCTATAAAGGAATTGGCAGGGTTCTGTGTCGAGAACTGTCAGCTGAAACACATTAGAGATGTCACTCTTCCAGGGAACCTGGGGGAGGAGAGGTAGGCAACACAATAGGATTTTTGAAATGATTTCAATATTCAGAAACAGATCAGATCACAGAATCATGGAATCTCAGACTTGGAGGAACCTTCAGAAGCTGCCTAGTACAACTCATGCCTAAACCAGAATTCCCTCTACAAGAAACCTGACATAGACTTTACTTGAAGATTTCCTGTGAGAGGAAACACGCTACCACCCAAGAAAACCACTTTTAGAAAGCTCTACTTGTTTAAAAAAGTTTTTTCTTTAGCCCGTGGCTCTCTCAAAAAAATATATTTTTATTATCTTTTTATCACCTTCATTTCCAAAAACATATTTTCTCTCTCTCCCATGAAAAGCATCATCTCTTGTAGCTATGGAATCGAGGTGCTAGATCTCTCTCTCTCTCTCTCTCCCTCCCTCCCTCCCTCCCTCTCTCCCTCTTTCTCTTCTGCAAAAGTCTGTGGGTAGACTAGGACATTGATAACATGAATAAACTATATAAAGAAATAAAATTTACCCAAAATAATTCTGTCTCCAGGCAGAATGATGGAAAACACCTGTTCCATTTGCCATAATCATTGGTAGACTGTTCACAACACAACTGGCTTACTCCCTGCCGCTCAACGTACTATCATCAATTTCCTAATTTTATACATTCCTCTCTCAGCATTGCTCTGCCTCCTCCATTCATATTTCAATTTCATAACACCCTGTATTCACCCTTTCTCTTCTCAGTATAGTTCTAAGTCCATATATTGGTCAGCCACACTGCACTTAGGTGGAAACCATAATTGTGTTACAGCCCCAGCTTGACTCAGGACCACCAGGTGGTTCAGGTCCAGGACTGGAATGAAATGAGAAAGCAGTGGACCAGAAGTGTCAAATATGTAGTCCAAAGTACTCTCAAATGTAGCATGAACCAGCTTAAAATATGATGTGTAATTGGAGAAAATAAAATATTGTTTAAAAAATAATTGGGAAATATTTAACAAAATGAATAAAATACAATAAAACATACATAATAGTACATTTTAAAACTAAATCTGTTTGCAGGCCATGGGAATTCTTATGTATGGTTTAGTTGCTCCCATGTCTATTTGAGACTGACATCACTGGTTAATGTCATGTATCAGTTAACGAGAAGTTATCTTACCTACAGCATGGAAAGAATATTCCACAAAGACCCAGTACTAGTCATGTGAGTGCAGCTTTCCCACCTCCATGTGTTTGCCATGGTTATATGTTGGTTAGAGTGTCTGTCAGTCCAGAGTATCCACTGCCGCTTCATATATAACCTTTTGTACTTAGGTGCACCAGAAAGTTCTCTCCAAGGCTTGAACCTTAGTTTCCTGGATCAGTTAATAGGTCTCCAGAAACTTCTCGAGTCCAACACATATACTCTAACTTTCATGTACAAGCATTACCTAGAGCCAAGGTGGAACAAGTGCTCAGAACCCTCACCAGGGTCTACTCGTAGGGTCTTTCCCTGAGAGTGCCAGAGAAAGAGACAGAATTCCAGCTCATAGTTCCTGGGAGAATAATGGAGCTGTCTCGAATCTTAAATTAACACAGTGATTTCTCCATCCCCAGCAAATCGACTGTTGTGGCACATTCATCCCTATCTCTAATTCTGGAAAAGTCTCTTAGAAATCCTGTGGAGGATCATACATTGTCTTTTCAAGTGCCTGCCCCAGTTCCTTGAACTAAAAAGTCCCAACAAAGTCCATCTAGGCACAGTTCCCAATAACCTCAAATGACATACAGAAAGTCCCAAACATTCCATTTAACACAATTCCCAGAAAATTTCCAAACTAAAGTCACCATAGTTACTGTGCCTAGATACTACTGTCATCCCAAATATTAAAATTATTCATTTCAACAAGTGTTAGTTTATAATATTATTGTCTTCAGGACAAAGTTCAAAATACGACCTACTCTTTCACATCCATCTTTAGTGCCTGGATGCTCACAGACAGGTCCCTTTCTAGTCCTACAGATTAGAAACAACACATCAACTGAGTCTGACAGTATAGGCAGTATCCAAACTCATTTTATTCAATCTCTCCAGTGAAGGGATGGTGCTACCTTTTTTCTTTTCTTTCGTGTTTTATTCTCCATTGTTTATAATACAACTTTCTGAGGCTAAGAGGAACAAATTTAATCCCTTTTCCACAAAACAGCCTTTCAAACACCTCAAGAGTCACCTTGTCCCAGGTTATTTTGTCTCTAGGTTAAATAACCTCTAAATTTCTTCAACTAGTTCTTGCATAGAATTCTTTCTTGTCCCCTCATCAACTTTGTCAGAGTTCATAAAAGTCCTTCCTAAAATAGCTCTCCCAGAACTTAACACAATGTGGTGTAATCATGGTGGATCAAGATGGATTGTTCTCTCTTTTAGTTGAAATGCTATGGCTTTTTCCATGTAAGCAACTTCATGTATGATCATGGCCATTCAGTGGTTCAAGAGAAGGGTAATCCTTTCAAGACCTGCTTTATTGGTCAATGGAATAGATGGCTAATGAAAGTCTGGCTCTGATGCTGGAGGACCTCCAGCTTCCTCCCTGTCTTGTCATCTCTTCTCTCTGTATACCTTAATCCTTGGCAGCTTACCCAGTTCTCTTCTAAGGGTTCAAACATCACCATTGCATAGGTGAATATGAATTTGTCATATTCAGCTGCAAACTCTTGCCTTAGTTCTAGTCTTACATCACCATTTGCTTGCTGGACGGTTCAATATGGAGGTCCATCTAGGACCTTAAATTCATCATCCTTCCCGTATGCCTGCCTTCCTCTTGACTCTGGCCACTTCCCTGCTGCTGCTGACTTCATCGCTATCCTCCTAGGCATCTGAGCTCAAAAGTTAGCCATCTTTGGATCCTTCTTTTTCATTCCAAACTCTCTCCTTCCCTCCATCCCTATGGATACCCAGTATCCAATCACTTCTTCTGATTCCACCTCAGAACAACTTTATTACCCACTCCTATCATCAGTATTCTGCTTTGGGTCCCCATCACCTCCCACTTGAACCACTGCAAAAGGAGCCTAACCGATCTCCCTGTCTACTGTCTCATGGGATTATGGCTTTAGAGGTGGGATGAATGTCAGAGGTCAGAGATTCCAACTCCACCATTTTATACATTAAAAAAAATTAGACAAAATGAGGTTAAGTGATTTGCCCAGGACCACACAGCTAATAAGTGCCTGAGGCAGAATCGGACCCAAGGTTTCTTGCCTCCAAAGCTGTGATCTATGCATTGTGTCATAATCTTCTAATTCATTCTCTCCACAGCTGCATTCTCCACCCGCTCCAGCTACGTCACATCTGAATTAAATCTTTAGCAGCCCCTACAGCCTGAAGCCTAAAACTTTCAATCATAGCCCCGCATTAAGGTCTTCTACACAACTAGCATTAATAGCTCTTTTAAGAAAAGTGCTTCACGTACTCTACATTATAACCAACCTGGTCTCTTTCCTTTTCTCATCCCAGCCTCTCCCACCACTGGCTGCTTGTGGATGAAGGCTCAGTGCTCTCTTAACAAATGCTATAATACCAATGGAAGTGAATCAATGCCTGACAGTTCTGTGGACTCTCCAGAAAGCACAGAGCAACGGGACTCTGCAGAAGAGTTCAAAAGAGAACGCAGTTCTTTAAGAGAAGAAATTAAGAATGAATACAGGGAGGAAATTAAGCGCAGTGAGTTGGCACAGTGGATAGAGCACCAGCCCTGGAATCAGGAAGACCTGAGTTCAAATCTGGCCTCAGGACCCCGTATGACCTTAGGGAAGTCACTTAACCCTGTCTGCCTCGGTTTCCTTACCTGTAAAATGAGCTAGAGAAGGAAATGGCAAACCACTCTAGCATCTTTACAAAAAAAAGCCCCCTGAAACAAAAACATCATGAAGAGTCAGACAGGACTGAAAAATGACTAAATAATAGGGCAGAAATGAGAGCTCTTGATGGAGAAATTAAAGCGCAGTTAGTAGATTTTGTTGTTGTTCAGTTGCATCTGACTCTTTGTGACCCTATTTGGGATTTTCTTGGCAAAGATACTGGAGTGATTTGCATTTCCTTTCCCAGCTCATTTTACAGATGAGGAATTGAGACAAATAGGAATAAATGACTTACTCAGGGTCATATAGCTAATAATTATCTGAGGCCAGATTTGAACTCAGGAAGATGAATCTTCCTGATTCCCAATCTTATGCTCTACCCACCGAACTACCTCAATGCCTAATTAGTAGGTTAGGAAAAATTGAATCCATGATGTAGAATCTTATGAAAGAAATGAAATGCACAGGTACAGAATACAAAAATGTTCAAGTGGGAAAAAATGACAGAAGAAAACACAAGGGAATAATGTTAAAATAACAAGTTCTCCACAAACCAAAGCGACTGCCTTGGAGACAGGGAGTGTGTAGGTAACTTAATAATCATAGGTCTGCCAGAAGAACTTGATAAATTTTTTTAAAAAAAAAACTAACGTAAAACAACCGCAATACAACAACACAGGAAGTAATACAAAAAATAAAAACTGATCAGAACTTCTGAAAAGCAACTGATGATGATGAAATGCTCTCATGGTATTATTAAGAACCCGTCGGGCCAGATTGCCTTTCCTTTCCTTTTCTTTTTTGTTTTGCTAAAGTGGTAAATATGGAGAAAGCTGTGGCTATTGTAAGATTTTAGCAAAGTGTTTGATAACATTTCTCATGCTATTCTTGTTAACAAGATGGAAAAACGCAGCCTACAATGACATGGATTTGGAATTCGTTGAATGACTAAAATCAAAGAATAGACTTTCTTTGCTCAATGTCAACTTGGAAGGAGGTCGCCAGTGGAGTCCCTCAGGGCCTGCGCTTGGCGCTATGCTATTTAATATTTCCCTCAATGACTTGTCTAAAAGCAATGTTGTGACACTGATCACATCTTTAGATGATAGAAAGTTAAGAGGGGGACTTAGTACACTGGAGGCTGGAATCAAGATTGAGAAAAGTCTTGATAGATTATGATTCCAGGGTCAAGTCATATAAGATGAAATTTATTAGCAATAAATATATTTGCTTTCATGGGTTCAAAATACCAACTCTGCATGTATGAGATTAGGGTGATGCAATTATAAATTACTGTATCTGAGCATAAAATACATCCAGATTAGGGAGAGGCAATTATAAAGTACCGAGAAAGAAATCTGAGAAAGATCTGTGAGTTTCTGTAGCCTGCTAGCTTAATATGACTTAATGGTTTGGCTTGACAACCCCCCAGAGCTAAAAGGGTCTTAAGCTGCGGTAAGAAGTTTCTTTTCTAGGAAGAAGGATAGATGACTCTGTTCCCTGCTCTGAGTGGGCCATATATGCAGTATTATGTCCAATTGTAGAATGGTATTGATAAGCTAGGAAGTGTGAAGAGGGGGTCAGTCACAGAAGTGAATGGACTAGAGTTGTTGACTCATGAGATACACCAAAGGAACTGGGATGTTTAGCCTAGCACAGAAAAGGCTTAGGGGGGATGTGACGGGTGTTTTCATTGTTCTGTTTGTCCCCATTAGGCAGGACCAAAGCAACGAGGGAAAAATGCAAAGCAGCCAATTTTGGAACCATAAAAATTCCCCAATTAATCATTGAAACTCTCCAGGGTGGATTGAGCCGCCTCAGGTTGGGGTGCCCCACTTGTGGAGGATTTTGTGGGAAAGTATCAGTAAGGTGACATGAGCTGTGAGGTCACTTCTACGCTAAGGTCTAGGATTCAGGACAGGCCTGGGCTCTCTCAGCAGAAGGACTAGGATGGCAGCATTAGTGAGAACCTAGAATGGGGAACCACCAGAAGCAGATCTCAGGTGCAGGACAGCATCTCTCTCCCCACAGCGCTGAAGCACTTACACCCAGCCTCATGAGAAGCTTCATTTCATCACTTTGCTAAACTGGATCTGAGAAGTGGACGGATGCAGCTGGAAATGAACAAAAGCAAAGCAGAGCAGACTCTTGAGCCTAGGGAGAGGCCTTAGAGGTCATCTGGTCCAATCCCTTTATTTTATAGATGATCAAAATAGGAAACAACCTGAGAACCAGAAAAGACCTGGGTTCAAACCTGGCCTCTGCCACATACAGACTGTGTGACCCTGGAAAAGTCATTTTATCTCACATAAATGGCTGACCAGGTGTTCTGCTTTGGTAGAGGGGTGACTTTTGCTGTCATGGGGAGCCCCCTAAATCAACGTAACCCCAGGTCTGGACGGCACCCCTTCCTGTTAAATAAATAATTTGCCTTAATATAGCTCATTAAGGGAATAGGGAACGATCAGAGAATTTCAAGTTACAAGGGACTTTGAGGTGATTTAATGTAATTTCCTTATTTTACAGATGAGGTAACTGAGGCTGAGAGGTACAGTGAAGTCCCATGGTCATGTAGGTAGGAAGGAAAAGAGCCAAGATTCCAATCTGATCCTCTGACTTCAAAGCTGGAGCTCTGCCTTCTACACCATGAGGCCTCCAAGGAAGCAGGAGGTGCCAGTATTATCCCCATTTTATAGAGGATGAGATTGAGGTTCAGAGAAGGGAAAAGACTTGTCTAAGGCCACACAGATGGTCTGCAGTAGAGCTTAAAATCTAAGTCCAGTGATCTTTCCACTATACAATACATTGAATTAAAATCAGCTTTGTACATCACTTCATTTCTCTGGGTTTGTTTCCTTACTTGTAAAATGAGGAATTTGAATTGCATGGTTTTATAAAGCGTAAATGTATGACACATCTACAACATATATGTATACACAGCATATGTACATATATACATGCATGCATACATATGTATATGTGTATACATACCTGTATGGACATGTGTGTATATACAGATATGTGTATATATGCATAATGTAAGAGGTTATGATGATTCATTTTAATCCAAATATGTGGAGAGAGAGAGAGAGAGAGAGAGAGATAAAGAGAGAGAGAGAGAGAGAGAGAGAGAGAGAGAGAGAGAGAGAGAGAGAGAGAGAGAAAAGGAGAGGAGAGGAGAAGAGAGGAGAGGAGAGGAGAGGGGAAGGGAGGGGAGGAGAGAGAAAGAGGGAGAGAGAACTAAATAATACATTATATTAAATAAAATAATACATTATACTAAATAGCAACATCAATTCGCCTTAGCAAAAGAGTTTCTTTATAATAAATTTTCCACAAAATAATTTAATTGTGTATTTGTTTCACTCAGTACCAGTCCTCAAATGTAAGCTGCTCTTGGCTGCCCAGTCCCTAGATTCTGTCATCTAGTAGTACCTCTAACAAGCCTAGAAGGAGCAGGTGAGGAAGGTGAAGTGCACAGGAGCTTTGTGCCACTAGATTTTGGACTTCAGAATATTTATAGGCTTATTAACAATCAATAAAAATAAATAACAAAGCAAACAAAACAGGGATAGAATAAGAGTGTAAGAGTAATAGCAAAGCGGGAAGGAGCCCCCAACTTTTCTTCCCAGTTTGTACAGTCTTCTGCTTCATACTCTCTTCGCATCCATAATTGTGTGTGTGTGTGTGTGTGTGTGTGTGTGTATGTAGAGCACTAGACTTTGAGTCAAGAAGACCCGAATTCTAATCTTGCCTTAGAAACTTAAATAGACTAAGTAGACAGAATGGGACACACATGTTTTGATGTGGCTGATGTGGGCATTTGTTTTGGTTACCTCTGCATCTTTATTACAAGGATTTTCTTTTTCTTTTCAGTGGTAGGAGAGGGGGAAGGTGAGGGACAAAAATAAAGGCTTGTAAATTGAAAATAATAAAATTCGATAACAAAAAGATGGGGAAAATCTGTATGATACTGGGCAAGCCATCTAAGCTGTGTTCCCCTTGGTATCATCTCTCCAATGGGAATACAATGGGCACCGAATCTCAGAGTTGTGAGGATGAATTGAGATGCAGTAACATGTGAGTACACGTCTAGACCAATATTTACATAATCTACCTCTATATCTAGCGCGAACTGAATGCCATAATGCGTATACATATATGCATATCAACATGAATACATAGAGTGATAGGTAAATAGATAGCATTAATGTAGCATTTTCAGGTTTGCAACGTACTCTATTAGTATTATTTCACCTTTACAGTACCCCTGGGAGGTAGGTGCTGTTATGACATCCATTTTACAGATGAGGAAACTGAGGCAAACAGAGGTTAAGGAACTTGCCCAGGGTCACACAGCTAAAAAAGTCAGAGGCTGGATTTGAACTCAGATCTTCCTGACTCCAGGTCCAGCACTCTATCCACTGAACTACCTAGCCTCATATAACACAGACACACATAGGTATACAGCTATTTTATATAAAGTTAGATATATGATTTTTACAGAGTTCTTTATGTTATAACTTTATGTATATATATGTACATATGTATATAGTATATATGTATACATAACTTTGGAAACATTTAAGCACTGCATGAATATAATTATTAATAATTGATATTCAATGCATTATTCACATAATTTTTACATTTACTTATATATAACTTTATGTACAAAATTTTAAAGTTATAAAACTTTAAATGCAAAAACTATATAAATGGCATATAATGATAGTGATAATACTAGAATGTGCCTTTTTGGAAAAGTCTTTTTAAAACGGCTTTAATATCATATTTTTGCTCATTTTCACCTATCTTATTCTATCCCTTTTTTCATCCTTTTTCGTTTCCTTTATGCACAATATAAATAGTCTTCTGTTTCAGTTGCTATTTATATCATTTTTGTATTGGTATTTTCAGATTTCCTTGTATGCATCATATATATCATTTTTATAGCACCATAATATTCCATTACATTTACATACCATAATTTATTCAGGCATTCACCAATTGTTGGACATACTTTTTTGAGAGGCTATGAATATTTTTTGTGTAGATATGACTTTTTATGATGTTTTGGGATAGAATTCTAACAATGGAAGTGTTGGGTTGCAAGGTATGATTAGTTTTGTAACTCTTACTGCATATTGCCATATTGCTCTCCAAAATGTTTGCACCAATATGTAATCTCATCAACCATATATTAGAGTGTCTCTCTCCATAGCCCTACGGACATTGAATTTTATCTTTATTGAAATCCTAAGGCATTTTTCTAATTATTAGAAATTTTGATAGCTTTTCATGCAACTTTTAACAATTTATATTTCCTCCATAATATATATATATGAATATGTGTGTGTGCATACATATGCATACATGCATACACACACATATATGTGTGTGTGTCTGTGTGTATCAGTATCTATCTTTTGTACATGAATGGGTCTTATAGACATGCATCTATTACTTATAGATTCAGTGGAGGTGCCTTCAGATACCATCTTGCAATAATTGGAATGATAATGACTGGGTGATATTTGTGTCAAATATCTCAGCTAAGGGTCTGATATTCAAGATATTTATAGACAACTAACAGAACCATAAGATGAAACACCTTCCCTAGCAAGTAAGTGGTATAAAAGATCTTTCTCTAAAGAATTGCAAACTATTAAGTAAATAAAATACTGGTTTGAATGAGACAAATGCGAATCCCAGAAATTCCAAACTTTCCTATGATCCCTAGCAAACTGCAAATATGACAGAAGATGGGAGTAGGCAATGTTGCAGGGATATGGGCATACGAATACTTAGAGCTTTGAATAGGTCCAAAATTCTAGAAAATAATTTGGAATTATGCTAAGAAATTGGCTAAAATTCTTATATCAATTGACCCAGAGCCTAGGTGTATACCTCAATGAGGTCAATGACAAGAAAGGTACACTGCAAACCAAAATATTTATAGCACCATTTTTTATTAGTAAAGGACTGAATACCCATTATTTGGGAAATCATTGTACAAACTGCTGTACAAGAATATCATGGAATATTAGCATGCTATAAGAAAAGACGAATGTGATAAATACAGAGCAAAATGAGAAGGCTTGTTTATACTGATACAGAGGGAAGTAAGCAGAAGCAAGAAAACGATGCATACGACTACTACAGAAATGTAGAATCACAGATTTAGAGCTGAAGAACACCTTAGAGACCATTGAGCCCAAGCCTCTCATTTTATAGGTGAAGAAACTGGGGCATGGAATAGTTAAGCGAGTAAAGGAAAACAAAACAAAGTAATGAGAAGTAAACGTGGCAAAATTATAATGGCCAAACTTGGTGCCCCTAGCAGCCCAACAAAGAAATGTTCAAAGGTATTTCCTACCTCATTTTCAGAGGTAGGTGTGTGTGTGCGCACCTCTGGGTACATGGGTATGTGGATGTGTGTGCATGGATGTATGGGGCAGGAGAAGCTATGTTTGTGGAGCATTACATATAATGTCAAACTTTTTTGATATCTTGTTTCTTTTACTGAATTTTTTTTCACGTTTAGAAAAATCATTATAAGAGATGGTTTTCTGGGAGGAGGGAAGAAGAATACTTTTCTAAATGTGAAAAAAAGATAAAATTTTAAACAAAGTATTTAACTCTGTAAAATGAAATTTCCACCCAATGCTCTACAATGTTATACTTAGATTCAGGAATATCCGGGTTCAAATTTTTTCTTTGACACTTAGCAGGTGGGAAATCACTTAACTTTTCTTAACCCTAATTTTCTCAACTCTAAAACTAGGAGTTTGAATGTGCTATTTTCTTTTTTTTTATTGTTTTTTGTTTCTTCTTGTGTCTTTTCCCTTTTGTTCTGATTCTTCTTTTACAACATGACTCATGTGGAAATATAGATTGCTACCATCTTGGGGAGGGGGAGTGGAGGCAGGAAGAAAAATTTAGAACTCAAAAATCTTATCAAAGTCAATGTTGAAAACTAAAATAACTAAATGAAAAACTTTTGAGCAACAAAATAAAATAAAATTAGGAGTTTGGATAAGGAGGCCTTAGAGATATCTTCTAAGTCTGTGCTCTTCCAACAAGACGTCTTCCATACATATGTTAAGATCATAAAAACATTGTAAACGGGACCAGTCAGGCAATCAACAGTCAGTCAACAACCATTTATTAAGCACTTAGCTGTGCCAGACACTGTGCTAAGTACTGAGAAAGCAAAGCAAATACATGAACCATAGAGATCATTTTGTTCAATGGTTCTATGATGATCAGCGCTAAGCAAGGCGAATGACAAGGAGACAGATACTCAAACAAAGCAATTTTCCAATACTGTGGAGGATGCCTTCAGCAGATGCCAAGTGAAAGAAGGTTTTTGGAAGCTAGTAATTTTCCAGGTGCCCTTGTATTCAGCAATCACTGCCCTTCTTTTTGGATGGCATTACATTGAGCCACAGTCTATCACAAGGCTTCCTCACTGAGGCACATGACTATTCAAAAAGGATTATTCTAGAAACGTCTATCCCTATATTCCTTTGGTGATGTTTTGTGGCTATGAATCTTAGAACAACTGAATCTTCACAAAATCAGAATTTTGGGTGATGGCGAGAAGGTGGATGGAGACAACCAATCAACTGACTTTTATTAAACACATGCTATTTGCCAGGCCCTGGGGGGACAAAAAATAAAAGTAGAGCAGAGCAGAGCCCAGCAGAAGTGCACTAGCTCTGGAGTCCGAGAAACCAAGTTTAATCCTATCTTTGATGCTTACTGCCTCTGGGATCTTGGCTACCTCCACAGGGCCTCAGTTTCTTCCTCTGCAAATTGAGGAGGCCAAACTAGATGATCTCTAAATTGTCTTCCACCTTCTATAATCATTAATTATCCTGAGTTCAAATCTCCTCTCTAATACTTGCTACCTTTGTGACTTCGGGCAAGTCGCTCCCTGGTCCTCAGTGTTGTCATCTGTGAAATGAAGGGGTGAGATCAGTGGCCTTCAAGGGTAGCACTATGATTCTATGATCCTCTCAAATTCTATGTCTCTGACCTCAAGAGGCTTACTTTCTGTCACGGCAAGTATAGGCACCGATGGTCAAACTTACATTCAACATGTATTAAAAGACATCAAAGAGGGAGTACAGATTGCCGAAAGAGTTGGCCAGTCAAGCAGAAAGAATAAAGAGTAAGTGATCACCAGACCTAGCACTGCACTGGTACTCCAAAATATTCCAAGGCTTGGGGTCTGTGGATTTTTTCTTCTAATATTTTGATAGCTCAGTTTTGATACAGTTGGTTTCCTTTGTAATGATGTCAATTTTATGCATTTAAATATATCATTCTGAGAAGGGATTCATGAGTTTTACCAAGCTCTCAAAGAGATCTATGGCACCCGCAAGATTGAGAAGTCTTGGTCCAATTTAATCAGTGATTTTTCTATAAAGGAGTAATTGAAGAACATAAACAAAAATCACATGGGATGAGAAGGTGTAGATGGCTCTGCACCTGTGGTGGAGTCCATCAATGCATCAAAGAGATCATGGATCCATTGAAGTATGTAACATTTGTTTGTTTTGGTTTTTGTTTGAGGTTCTTCTAAATCAGAAATTCACCAACTGGGAAAACATCTTGCTAATGTGAAAGAGTCCCTAGCATCAGCACATAGATAGGACAAATGGGCAATATTATTTCTTTGGAGCCACCATTGCTGCTTTAAAATGTCACTTAGAGTTTACAAATAAAAGACCTTTCTCTACTAAAATTGACCTGGATTTCCCAGTCTGGGCTCACTAACTCTCATTTAATTCATTACAGCTAATTATAACCTTTTAGAGCTTTCCTAAGTCATCTGATTTTTAATAGTGAGAGATGTGAGAGAGAGGAAGAGAGAGAGAGAGAGAGAGAGAAAGAGAGAGAGAGAGAGAGAGAGAGAGAGAGAGAGAGAGAGAGAGAGAGAGAGAGAGAGAGAAAACCAATATGGTGTTTTTCCTCTGAGTGCCTCTGAATTGAGTAATAAATCTCTTGGTCCTCATCTTGATTCCTACATAACATTTAGATTGACTGAGCAGGGAATCAGTGACACCCATGTTCATGGCATAAGATAGGTTCAGTCTGGAAATGGAAGGCATTGGTTAAGCTAAGACCAAAGAGGAGAGAAAATGACTTTAAATAAAAATGACCCTTTGTCACAGAAAAACTAGAATATTGTTTTACGTGGTTCATAAACACAATAAACAAAATCTAAAATTTGATTTTCTTACTTAGAATGTTTCGTTTTGCACGCCTCAATTAACATGTCTTTATCATACTCTATTATTCAAAGTTTCCCAGGAGACCAAACTTTCCACAGTGCAGCTTTGGCATGATGGTTATCCTGTTTCATTGGCACAATGACTCACTTTTGCCAAGAGTTCCACAGGGGAAAATGCCTTCAAAGGTACATATATCTGTCCACCCTTCATGTCTTGACATAACTCAGTTCAAGCTTGTTTGCAAAAATCATTTTTGAAACTTTTCCACTTGTCATTCCTCAAATCTGCTTTTTAATAGGCCTTCCAACTGGGCTTAAGAATAATTTTTTCTGCAACCAAGTACAAATCATAATTTACCATGTTGTCCAGCAAAGATGCTGTGTGTCTGCCAATTCATCACCGTAAATATGTCAGTTCAAGAAATACTTTGGATAAAAGTCCCTATAAGCCTTACCTGGAGAAATACAAAAGTCAGAAGACAACATGTCAGAGAGAAAAGGATTGGGCACATCCTGGTTTGGTTTGTAGATAGAAGTTGCCTGGAATGCATGTTAGCACTAGGCATATATCCAAGATGTACAAAATGATATTTAAACATATGGAATGGGAATGACATGTTTTTCCTTGACAAAAACTTTGTTCAGTTTAGAACATAACAGCCACTGCAAATGTTTGAGAATCACTTGAAAGGGAACTTGAGCGGATGTTGGCTGGTGGTCTAAACCATTTGTCTCAGGTTTAAACTGTATGTCTCTTTCAGGTTTATAGTACAAATATCTTTGCATTACTGTATATATATATATATATCTTTGTTTCTCTTCACAAAAACTTGCTCATCCAACTCTGTGTTCTTGTTCGATAACAGGAAGGTATATTTGAATGAATAAAAAAAAATGAGTTTCATATATGCCAGACCATGTGCTAAACACTGGGGATACAAAGACAAACATGAGATAGTCCCTACCCTCGAGGTGCTGACACTCTAATTCTAAAGTCATTAACATTCTCTAATTTGTCAATCGAATAACTTCTTTTTGGTCCTCATTCTTCTTGACCTCTTTGCAGTCTGTGACACTGGTGTCAATCGCTCTCTTCTCTATACTCTCTTGTCTGTGTTTCTGTGATACTGCTGCCTTCTGGTTCTCCTCTTAACTGGCTAACTACTCCTTCTCAGAATCTTTTGTTAGATCTTTGTACAAACAAGAGTGACTAACTGTGGGGGTCTCCCAGGGCTCTGTCCTGGGTCTTCTTCTCTTCTCACTCTGTAATATTTTACTTGGTTATCTCATCAGCTCCCATGCTTTCAAAGATTATCTCTATGCTGCTGATTCTCAGATCTATTTATCTAGCCCTAATGTCCCTCTTGACTTCAGACTCGCACATTTCCGACTGCCTATTAAACATTTCAAATAAGATGTCTATTGGCCGTGTCCAAAAGTGAACTCTTTATCTTCCCTTCACAGCCACACTCTTTCCTCCTCCCCCAACCACTTCTGAACTTTCTTACTATTGTTGAGGGCACCACCATTCTCCTGGTGGCTCAAAATCTAGTATCATCTCTAATTCCTCACTGTTTCTCACCCTCCTCCCATGTTCAACCAGTTGCCAAGGCCTATTGATTTTACCTTAGCATCATCTCTCACTTATGACCCTTCTCTCCTTTGATACTACTACTCCCCCGGTTCAGCCCTCATCACTTCATGCCTAAATATTACAATAATATGCTCGTTGGTCTCTCCCTGCCGTATATCTCTCCCACTCCAGTCCATCCTCCACTCAGCTGCCATATTAATCATACTCAAATGAAGATCTGACCATGCCACTCCCCACCCCCCATTTGATAAACTCCAGTGGTTTGCTATCACTTCTAGAATCAAATACAAAATCCTCTATTTGGCATTTAAAGTCTTTTGTAACCTCATATTCTTATAAAGGTCAAATGAGATAATATTCTTGAAGCACTTGCAAATTAAGGTGTTATTAAAATGGTATTATTCCTACAGTCAGAAAACTCTGGACTGGGCTCTGTCATCTCTAACCTTTTAGCCAAGGCCTAGGGCAGCACACTGCAGCAGGAAAGATCAGCTATTTCTTTCGGTGCAGAAAGGAGAGATCTCACTGTGCCATACTGCTTGCCAGTGAGGTGAGCAGACTCTGCTGTACTTCAATCCTATACTTAAAACTAAAAACTATTTTGGGCCAGAGCTTTTAGTCTTTCTGGAGACCACCTTCATCTGGTGCTCTTCCTGATACTCACCCTAGCAATGCCTACAGGAAAGATTCAATTACTGGGCAAAGATGGCTTCACATTCATGAATAATCAACTAATGATGATGAAAATTAGCTTGCATGCTTTATGAATATTATCTCCTTTTATTCTCAGGTCAACCCTAGAAGGTGAGTACTATTATGAGGAAACGGAGGCAAACAGAGCTCAAGTGACTTGCCCTAGATCAAATGGCTAGTTAGTGTCTGAGGCCACATTTGAACACAGGTCTTTCTGACTCCATGGCCAGCGTTCTATCCATCGTGGCACTTAGAAATATGCTTTCTAATACATGGTCAAAGTTTTTTCATAAAAGTTCTACGTAGTGCTGAGAAATGCATAGATTCTTCAGCAATCCTAATGAGAAGATTTCATATTTTAGCTGTAGTTTTTCAAGTGGTTGTTTAAATTCTGCATTTTTTCCTTTTATTCATCTTTGCTATACTCATCTAAAAATTAAAGAGGGACTTCGAAATCTTTTAACAGTCTATGTCTTTTTGTAGTGGTTCTTTTTTCCATGTGAATTTAGATGCTATAACAATTTAGCACAAAAGTTTAATACTGATATTAGTTTGTTGTATAGAAATTAACATTTTAAAGTTCTTATTATGTGTCAAGCACTGCGCTAAACATAGCATAATGTAGTTTCCCTGTTTGTTCTTTTTATGTTGTGAAATTGGGGTTTTTTTTTTGCTTTGTCTGATAATGATTGCAATTTCTGTTTTGTTCCAGGCCTTCATTTTTGTTCTATATATGTTAATTTTTAAGGTAGGTTTTTTTAATAAGCAACAAGTTGTGGGGGTTTGTTTTCTTAAAACAAGTTGTCACTTTCATTTTATTGGATTATTTAATCCATTCACATTTAAAGTTATGAGTTAGGCTTATATTTTTCTCCATTTGTCCAATATTGTTTTTCTTTCCAAATCAGGATTTGTTCCCTCTCCCTCTATAAACACAGTATTCTGTCTCTTTATTTTTGTTTAATCTACTTCAAGACAACCTATTAGATCAGATCCCTTCATTTCACCCTAAAGTCTCCACCCCTTCCATTTTTAATTTTTTTTCTCTAGATTAGTATCTCTAGTATCTTTTTCTTTCTTTCTTTTGTCTGGTTATTTAATTATTCCTTGCTTCCCCCTCCAGTTGTCAGGTAAAATCTCTCTTCTTCTTTTCTCCTTTAACTTATTTTATGTGGTAGTTTTTAAAACTTCATTTTCTGTGCCTTTTTCTAAAAGGCATTTTTCTCTCATTCTCTTCACTATTTGCCTTCCTATTTTTTCTATTTTATAATTTATTCTTCTTATAACTTAATTTGTATTTCTTTACTCTCTGTGTTCTTCATCACATCAAAGCTTCCAAGGTATCTATTTTGGATTTCTTCTTCAAAATAGTTTCTGTTATTGTCTTGTAGATCTTGCCCCCAGGCTCCCTTTTCTCTTATATGCCTCACTCATAAAAATACCAATTGCTACATGTAATAGAGAGGATTTTTCTCATATGATAGGACTTCTGCTATTTACTTGATTGACCTTTGTTCATTATTGACCTTTGACATTCCCATGCTTTTTTCCTACTTGCCATGAAATTTCTCCTGCTAATGTTTACCCATTGATTAATTGCCCCCAGATATCTTGATTCTCCTTCTCTTGAGGCAGGATGAGTGGTCTCTGTAAGTACCAAATCCTTACACATCAAATTTTTTAAGGTCTTCATCTCCATTTATAAACTCTCTTCCTGATGAGAGTATATTTCTGTGGTACCCTCTCCCAGATTTCCCCTTTTCTTTTGCCCTATTTCAAATTTTCCCTTTGCTTTATTGTCTATTATTCCATGAGCTCTCTCTTTCCTGAGAGACTATAGTAGGTATTTTCCCTATCCCAGTGCTTACCACACTATTTGGCACATAGAAGGCACTTAATAAGTGTTTATCAATTAACTGTTAACTTTTGACTTGATTAAAGTACAACACAAATTCCCTTCTATCTTCTCTCCCTCTCTTCTTTTATTCACCTTCCTACTCTGTAATTTAGTCCCACAAAAACATTGATTCACTTGTCGGCAAGGTGTTGAGACATCTAGACCATGATATTTCAGGACCATTTCTCTACTATCACTTTTATTTGAATTCTTCTTTCATCCTTGTCACCTTCTGACATTCTAGAATTTGGGGGGGGGGGAATCTCTTAATGATCTCTCTCTCTTTCTCTCTCTCTCTCTCTCTCTCTCTCTCTCTTTCTCTCGTTATTTTGTTGTTTTTGATAGTAACCAAAATTTTTGTTTGTATTTGTTTTGTATTAGTTTATATGTTTGTTTGTCCATATTTGTTTACTTTTGTTTCCCTATGACTGTTGAGGGTACTATCATCCTCTCAGTTACCCAGGCTCACAGTGTACATGTCATCCTCAACTCTTCATTCTCTCTCACTCCCCGTATCCAATCTGTTGCCAGGTCCTATTATTTCTACCTTCAAAACTTCTCACGTATATACCCCCATTGTCTCCTCTGACACTGCTACTACCCTGGTACAGGGCCTCAACAACTCACACCTGAACTATTTCAATAGCTTGATAGTTCTCCTGGACTCAAGTCTCTCTGTACTCCAGTCTATCTGCCACTCAGTTGGCAAATGATCTTCCATATGCAGGTCTGACCATGTCACCTCCATTCCACAGATTCCTATGGCTCTCTAGGATCTAGGATCAAATATTAAATTTTCTTTTTGGCATTTAAAGCACTTCATAACCTGTCCCCTTCCTTCCTTTCTAGTTTTCTTATACTTTACTCATCTCCACTGGCTCTGCCATCCAATGACACTGACTTCCTTGCTGTTCCCTGAACACTATACTCCATCTCCCAACTTGGGTCATTTTTGCTGGCTGTCCTCCATGCTTGGTACATTCTCACTCCTCATCTCTTCTCCAAGCTTTCCTGGCTTCCTTCAAGTCTCAGCTAAAGTTCCATGTTCTGCAAGAAGCCTTTCCCAGGCCTTGTTAATTAATCTTCATGCTGAGATTATGTCCAAAGTATTCTGTGGATATTCTATTTGTATATAGTTATTTACATGTCTCTCTTTCCCTCCATAGATAGCCAATGCTTTGAAAACAGGGACTATTTTTTCTTTCATTTGCTTTCATTTTCCCTCTCTTTGTATCCTAAGTGTTCAGCCTGAGCCATAATTGGTGCTTAATAATTATGACTGACCAACTTTCTTGTACTTTTGTTATTTGTGGTGTTTGAAAAGCAAATTATTTAGGTCTGGTTTTCATTTTAGTATGCTTCAAAAATCTCCTTTTTAGTGAATGTTCATCTTTTTTTTCTATAATGGTGAGGTTTACAGAGTAGACCACTTTGGGTTGCATCTTCAGCTCCGTTGCTTTTTGGAACACATTATTCCCTTTTCTCCTATGATTTCTGTAGGCTGCAGGATAATCTTGTGTTATTTGGATAGCCTTTCTTTTATATTTTAGTTTCTTTCCCCTTTCTTCCATCTTATGCTATACTTCTATGTCTTTTCATTTCCAATCAGTCATTCTCTTTTTTTGTTTCTTTAGTGTAGCTTGCTAGCATGGATTCAAGTTTTTCTATGCTAACAATTATTTCTACTGTACACACCCTGAATTCCGCTTTCAGAATTTTTATTTGTCTTAAATTTTTATTCAGCTACAATGTGCTTTGGTTCTGTGCTCTCTTGTGAATATAGAAGGTCCTCTGCCCCCTTGGGTGCTGATTCACTTTGTCTTGCAATATTTATTTATAGATGTCTAGACTCAGCTTGTTGATCTGGAGGCCATGTTCCCTTCCATTATAAAATCTTTTCTATTGCTTTATCTACTTATGCTCAAAGTCTTTAACTGGGTTTTCTCTTTCTTGAGATCTTTGATATTTTCAGTTTTTTTCTTCTTATATTATCCTACTGTTTACTTTCTGACTCTTTCCCTTTGTTGTTTTCCTGGAGGCTGGACCTCAAAGCTGTCTTACCCAGCCCCCATGGGCTAGCTCATGTTTCTTCACTCACCTCAGTCTCTATCACAAGTGAGGTGGGGCTACAGAACTAGCTTTAGTTGTATGCTGGGCCCTTTGCTTCACAAAGACCTAATAGAGCCAGGCATATTTTGGTATTCTACCTTGTTTCCCTCTGTTCTTCATTTCTCTAGTTGAGGACTGTTGAAACAGAGCAGTATTGTCCCAAACAGAGCAAGCTTCTGTCTTATGGTTTTCTATAGATTTGAGAGGGGGTGTGTGTGTGTGTGTGTGTGTGTGTGTGTGTGTGTGTGTGTGTGTGTGTGTGTGTTTTGGGGTAAAAGTTTCATTCTGTTGCAAGCTGTGGGTTGGTTTTTGTGGGTGGTGGGGAGGAGTGCTGAGTGAGTGTTAGGAGTTTAAGGATTAGCTTCTTTGCTGTTAGTTCAGTGGGATTTTATTCATTAGGATTCCTGGTGACCAAGACTGTGAAGACACCTGAAATTTCTTTATCTCTTACACATACTCCTATTTTGGAAATATTTGAGAGGTCCTGAAGAAATGCCTATTTGTCCTTCTTACTGGCCATTTGACCAAGACCACTCTCATTTTAGTGTATTTTGAGCCCAAATCACTGTCCAAATGCATCACTTGTTCAAGATCGACTAACTCAATGAACTGCTCATTTTATCTGTCATAATTTGGGAAATTTATGATCTTTATCCACTTGGGTTTTCCTATGCAAATTTCTAGTTTAATCTTGTTTAAGAGGCCATGGATCTGATTGAGGAGATCCTGTAGTACTGAGCATAATAAGCACAATGTCATCAGTAAACAGAAACATCTTGAGAATTCCTATCATCTATAGAGAAGCCCCTTTGATTTGGACTTAGTACAAAATGTTCTCCCATTAGAATTTAAGCAGGGACTGTTTCTATTTTTTTATTTGCATCATCAACAGCTAGCACAGTGTTGGCCCATACAAGAATTAATAATTTTTTGTAGATTGATATTGTGAGAGAATAGCTTTGGCAAACAGGCATCCCCTTGATTTGGGTGCTTGACAACATTAATCAGAAGAATTTTGAATAAAGATATCTCTGTGTTTACAAGCATCAAGGAATACTGAATCATGAAAAAAATTAATTAAACACTTAATATGCACCAAGAATTGTGCTGAGCATTGGGGATAAATATACATAAGCAAGACAGTCCCTGCCCTCAAGAAGTTTGTATTCTAATTGGGAAAAATACATACTGGGCAGTGGTCATCAGGGGTGGGATGTTTGAGTCTGGGAAGTCTCAGGGGTGGTAAATGGAGTCCCTGGGAATTCAATGACATACTCTTTCCAGTAGTAATAGAAGTATAATATATGATCTTAATATATGCACAGCTAAAATCTCGTTGGAGATCATTCAATGCTGCATTTTTTTCTGTACAGAGTCAAATGCGGATTTTCAGTAATCAATGAACAATGAACAATAGGAGCTCTTAAATCCTCTTCTTAAGTGTTGAGCAACTATGAAGAAGATGTGCTCTGTTACAAGTTTTCAGAAAAGTATTGCAGAAAGGATGCTGGCTTTTCTAAATGATTATAACCCTTTAGATATTCCAAGATGATAATTATATTCTCTCCTCTTCATGAAATCCTTAGCTCCTTCTGCTGATCCATATATGATACAACACTAAGGCTCTTTGCCATTTTGCTTACTATAAGATAAATTAATTTTTTTGGTGAATACTTCATGCTCAAATGGAGATTTCTAACTATTGAAATCCCTAGGTCATTTTTAGACAAACATGTCTAGCATATTGCTCCTTATCTCCCTAATCTCATTTTTGTGAAGCTGATTTTTTGAACCTGTTAGATATCACTTTTATCCCTAACAAATTTCATCTTGGTGTATTTTCCCCAGTCTCCTAGTCTGTTGAAATCTCTTTGGATTCTGCCTATCATTCAATGTGTTTGCTATCCTTCTTGCTTCGTGTTGTTTCAAAATATGATAAGCAAGCCAGTTATTCCTTTATCTATGTCAATGATAAGATTGCCAAATACCCCAGGGCCTAACACAAATCCTTGGCACACTCCACTGGAGATCCCCAAGGTGGCATCAAACCAATAATGACTACTTTTTGTGTCTCTCCATTGAACTAACTCCTAATGCATCCAACTCTGTTATCTATCACCTAGCCTGCATCTATCTTGACCAAAAAAACAGCAGGGGATTCTTCATCAAATTTGTGGCTAGAAGCTAGTTTAAAACTATGCATATAGCATTCCCCTGATCTATTAGTTTGCTAACTATTCCAAAAGAAAAGTGGAAATAAGGTCAGCCTGGCATAACCAGTCCTTGATATAGACACACGAGCTCTTTGTGATTACTGTTTCCCTCTCTAAATGTTTACTAACCATCCCTTTAATGCTATGATTGAGAACTCTGCCATGAACTGAAGTCTAATACATGGCCTAAAGCTACTTTTAATAAAAAAAATTAGGGCATTTGACTTTCTTAGTCCTGTGATATTTCCCTTGTTCTTTCATTTGTGGACTTTGATACTTCTTCCTATAGGAGCTATAGCTAAGCTCTTCACAGGTACACATACACACACACACACACGCACACATCTTTTAAAGCTTAAAAATGTGCTGAGACTTTTGCAACACCTTGTATATTTTCATAAGTATCTTATATGTTTTATATTATTATTTATGTTTATTATACATATTGACATTACTACCATATATACATATATATCTCAGTTATCAGAAAAGATGAAAAAGGTTTTGGGTTTGTAATGAAAGTGCTTGGCTTCTAATTTGGCTGTAGGCACTGCTGTGATGTGATTCCAGATTTCAGCTTGCTCACGAAGATTAATTTTCCATAATAAACAAATCAACAGACAATAGCCCATCTTGGAAAATGAGTACTTGAAAATACTAGTGTGATTAATGGAATACCTTATCCCAAGATGCAGCACGTGAAGAATGAACTGGTATTGTGGAATGATATATTTGCCTGCACATAGCAAGCCATAAAGGACAAGATTTATCTTGCTGCAATTTTGACTTATTTGAATTTATATACGTGATGTCTGTGTCTCCATTAAGCCAGACGACTATTTTGAGACCAGCTTTTCAAACTCACAAACTAGAATTACAGAATACGCTCTCTCCAAGAAACAACAATGAGTGAGCATGAAATAATATAAAAATGAAACATGCTTCTCTGAGTTAATCCTCTCTCTGCATGAGGAGCTGGATGCCGTGGGGCTGCTTGGCGATTCATCAGCCCTAATTGAACACTCTGCTCTTTATGTAAGCCCAGCAAGGGGCAAAGCTCTGGATTGGGAGTCAGGAGACCTGGGTTCTAGTCTTGCTTCTGTCAATAATTTGCTAGGTGAGTTTGTCCCCTCCCTGCTCTTTCACACAACCCCCGCCCCATCTCTGGTCTCCAGGCATTTTCCCAAGCTGTCACCCATGCCTGGGAAGCTCTCTCTTCTCATCTCTGCCTCCTGTCTCTCCTGGCTTCTTTCATCTTTCCCAAATCCCTCTTAATTCTGGTGCCTTCCTTCTATGGATTATTTCCAATTTATCTTGTCCTTAGCTTGTTTGTACGAGGTTGTTTGCCTGTTGTCTCCCCTATTTGACTGTGAGCTCCTTGAGACCAGGGATTGTCTTCTGCCTTTTAAAAAAATCTCCAGTGATTAGCACAGTGGTTGGCACCTAGTAAGTACTTAATAAATGTCTACTGACTGTGACTGACCAGCAAGGTATTTGGACCTCAATCAAATTTGACCAAAAGGGATTTGGAATCAGAAGACTTAGGTTCGAATCCCAGCTATTAACTGGCTATGCAACTGTGGGCAAGCCGCTTTACTGCCATGGACCTCACTTTCCTCATTTGTAAAATGAGATAATTAAACTCAATAATCCCTTTAAAAGGGAGTCATGTTAGCTACCAAACTAGTCACTACTGCGACACAGCTAAGGAGGCTCAGAGCCACTCAATATACCCCAAACTGAGTTCATTTTCTTTTCCCCAAACCCTCTCCCATGACCTTCCGTATTACTGCAGAGGGCAACACCATCCCATAGTCCCTCAGACTCACAACCTAGGAGTCGTCTTGGATTCCTCACTATCTCTCATGCACCCTGTCCAAGCTGTTGTTAAGGCCTGTTAATCCCACCTCTGGGAACATCTCTTAAATACGTCCCCTTCTCTCCTCTGCCCCTGCCCCCAACATAGTGCAGACCCTCTTCACCTCACACCTGGACTATGGCAATAGCTGCTGGGGGGAGAGGTCTGCCTGCCTCAAGGCTCTCCCTACTCCAGTCCATCCTCCATTGAGCCTCTAAAGTGATTTTCCTAATTGTCTGATACACACACACACACACACACACACACTCCACTCAATAACCTCCGATGTCTCCCTATTGCCTCTAGGACCAAATACAGCTCTGTTGTTTGATGCTTTGTATTTGGCTCCCCATCATAGCTAGAGAGAAGTAGGTAATTATGCCCCCCACAGTCCAGACGGGAATGACAGGATGATCGAACGGAGTGAGGAAAAGGTGCCTGAAGCAAACAATGAGTAGCAGAATGTGGAGGTGGCAACAAATAATTTCTGGGTTCTAGGTCAGTAAATAATTGGGATTTCAGCTTCCTAACAATGCTGAGCTCTTGCTCCAGACTAGCCCTGCAGCCTCATTCCAAGTTGGCAGGGATGGGGATAAAAGGGAAAACTCTTGAGGAGAGGACATAAAAACTTGTCTTCAAATATTTGAAGAGCCACCATTTGGAACAAGTATTAAACTCATCCTGCTTGACACCAAAGAGGAGAATACTCAATGGGTAAATATTTGGACTTAATCTAAGAAGAACCTTCTTATGAAAACTGCTAACAGTTAGAATTGGTAATAGGTGGGCAGTCTTGTGAACCACTGAGTTCCCCATTCCCGGTTACTGGAATTCTTCAGGCCCAGGCAGAGGACCACCTGTCAGGAATGTGGCAGAGAAGCAAAATGGCAGAGTGGTGAGAGCGTTGGGTTGGAGTTAGGAGTCCTGGGTTCAAATCTGCCTCTGACCCTGAAACCATAGACAACTTACTTTATCTCTACAGTGTGCGCCACACATTTCAGTTTCCTCATTTATAAAATGGGAATAATGAGAACAAAAATTTCATGTTGGGAAGGTCCAACCATCTCATTTTACCAGTGAGGAAACTGAAGCCCAGAGAGATGAAGTGACTAACCAGGGCACCTAGGTAGGAAGAAGCAGAGCCAAGGTCAGAATCCAGGTTCTCTGAGCTCTTGATGTCCTACTGTGTTAACACTTAAGCTTAGCTGCCCCTAAGATACAGACTTCATAATAACCTGGAAAGACCTATATAATATAATGCTGAGTGAGCCCAGAAGAACCAGGAGAACATTGTACACAACCACAGAGATATGGATTCTCTGAGGACTAACCTTGATAGACTTGGCTCTTCTCAGCAATGCAAGGCTCAAAGACAGCTCCAAAGGACTCATGATGGAAAGAGCTATCTACATCCAGAGAAAGAACTGTGGAGTCTGAATGCGGACTGAGGCAAACTATTGGCTCTCTTATTTTTCCTCTTTTTTTGGTTTTGTCTCTTCTTTCTCATGATTCCTTCCATTGGTCACAATTCTTTACAACTTGACTATTGTGTAAATAAGTTTAATGCGAAACTATATATAGAAGATATATCAGATTCCATGCTGTCTTGGGGGGGAGGGAGGAGGGAGAAGGAGGGGAAGAATATCTGGAACTCAAAGACATGCAGAACTGAGTGTTGTAAACTAAAAATAAAATATCTTAATTTAAAAAATACAAAAAAAAAAAAGATTAGGTGCCCCTCCTCCCCCAGGGCTTGAGGAAAGAATTCTACATTGTAAAAATCTAGAATATAATCACTACACACAAGTGAGTTATTGTTACCAGAGAGGACTCCTCCTTTAGCTAGAACTTGGTCTACAGAACTTTTGAAATTCCCTCTATTCTGGGAATTGCATTGAGCAGAGCACCTGGAAAGATTTGGCTCTTGTTGGCACGTCTCCCTACACTCATTCCCACCACACAGAGGAACAGGAGGAGACTTCTATGAGGTGATGAAAAGCCAGAAAAGCAACATATACAGCAATTATAACAATATACATGGAAAGACCAAAGAAAATGAATTCTGAACACAGAATTATCCCGACTACACTTGGCCCTGGAGAAGAGTCGAAAAACAGCACAGATCTCTCTTCTCTCTGTGGGGGTGAGGAACTAGGGCTGTGTAGTATTACATACAGGATCTGACATGACCAAAGTGTTCCTTGGTTTGGCTCAATTGATTCCTACTCCTTCCTCTCCCTGCCCACCCTACCCTACCCATTCCAGTCTCTTTCCTTCTTAAATGTTTTTGTTACAAGGGATAGTTTTCTGGGATAGAGTCGTTTGGAAATGAGTGGGATGGAGTAACAAAGGATATCAATGAAAGTAAAGTTTGTAAAAAGCAGCTACCTCTAGTGGCTAACACAAGCCAGTAGGAGAGACTTGAAAGTTCTTTGGCAGGGAGGGGCCTGCAGCATCCCCCAGTCAAGTCCTTGTGCCCAGTTCAGGATGGAGGCGAGTGGTGGGCACACATTGATAATAACTAAAACAAGTCAAAAGAAGTTGCCTCAGGCAGACATGACCCCCTGATACTCCAAGCAGGCATCAACAAAAGCCCCCAATCATAGCCAGCCTTTTTTGGCACCCAGAGGTTAAAAATAGTGTGCCTTACATTTCAATTGAAAGTTGCTTGAGCTTGGAGACAAGCCAAGCTGACCTGTCTGCATCTCAACCCAAGGGGTCAAGAGAACCCAGGCACTGCTCTGTGTGATTATGCAAGTAGGCTGAACTGATCACAGCCACTTCCTGGGTTGCAAGTGACGCTTGTCTTTGTCAAAAAGAAAAAAAAATAATCATAAAATCTAAAGTGCCCCGGCCAGCCCAGGGGCAACCTAGTAGCATGTTCTCCCATTTTTTTTATGAGCCCATAACAAAATAGTCCAGGAAATGTTCCAGTAGAGATCTTCTTGTATTTGTCATCAGCCCCTCAAACCATCTATTCCAGCAATTAAGGAGATCCCTCTGCCTCTGTTCCTTTTAGCATAGCTTTGAATCAGTGGGCCCCCGGTTCTCTCTGTTTCCTCTTTGGCACTCCATATCTATGTTCCCCTGAACCTTCCTGGCTTTTTTTCTACTCCAGTCTTTTCCTATGAAAATCCCTGCCTCCATCAGTTCTGGTGTCCGTCTCAACCACTCTCAATCTCAGTTAGCTGAACCGGCATTGGTACCAGTGGTACATAGAATCTCCTCTTCTCTAGAGCTGCTCATTCCTGCCATGTTGGCACTTCAGAATTATCCTAAGCCACTCCAAATTCTCTGGCCTGGTCATCTGTCTTAGGGTCAGGCATTGAGAGGGGCCCAATAGAGATCAGTTAGTACAATCTCCCTCCTCACTCCCATTTTACAGATGAGGAGCTCAGGCCCAGGGAAATTAAAGGATTTCAGATAACAGACTTAAAAGTGAGAGGGACCTCAGATGCCATCTAATCCAACCTTCTCATTTTACAGGGGAAGAAATTGAGGTCCAAGTTGTAATTTGTCTGAGGTCACATGGGTAGAGGACATCAGAAGCAGGATTTGAACCCTGGCCCTTTAATTTTCAATCCAGTGATCTTTCCATTGTTGTTGCCTTTCAAAGCAGGCCTTTGAAAAACAAAAGAAAGGCACAAAGAAAAGCAGACCAGGTCTGGGCTGCACAAAACCCTAGTGAATCTATGGTCTCTATGGAGGGGTTGTAGATGGAAACATCCAGAAACAAGAGGTTGTATGAGAAGAGTTGACATGCTGGGCTACCTTGGACAGCAGCAAAACTTCCTAAGACCCCAGCCAGATCATTTCCATTTGCTTCTGCTGACTTAGACACATCTTTGCCAATTTATCCAAATTCTGCTGATTTTAACACAATGAAATGCCCCAATATTCTGAAATGATGTTGCTGGTAGTTTTAAAAAAAATAATTTCTAATACATTTGGTCCAAGAACCCATGTTCAACTAAAAAAAATAAAAACCAAAATATCAAGATTGACCAAGAATTCCTAGTGCCTTTGGAAAATAATTGAAACTTGGCTTTGTTGTTGGTACCAATATACAGTCCTGTAATCTGTGGGTTCTAACTGGGAGAGAGCCAGTGCTGAAGTTACACAAGGAGTGTCAGAGGAGGAATTGGAACCCAAGTCCAGTGTTCTTTAAACTGGATCATGATGTCTCCATGCTACGGTCAGGTAATAGAGGGAGACCTGAGTGGTGTCACTTAGGTCATAGCATAAAAGAAAAAAACAAAAGAATAGATGGCTAGTTTGGGCACATAACTGCTTAAATAGGTAATTAGGAGTAAGTTGTGGGGGGCTTTATGGTACCTTGCTAGACTGGGAAGATTGTCAAGATAAGAAGCTTCAACTGGAATTGGTTGGTAATGGGTAGTCCATGAATGTTTTTGAGAAAGGGGATTACACCAGTATTAATGATCCTCTCCTCTTCTAGGAGATCCGCTAATGATTAATTTTTCAAAACATTATTAGTTTCAATATTCTTGTTCTGTCTCTCCTCCTCCTCCTCCTCCTCTTGTCCTTCTCCTTCTCTTCCTCCTCCTCCTGCTCCTCTTCCTTCTTCTTCTTCTTCTTCTTCTTCTTCTTCTTCTTCTTCTTCTTCTTCTTCTTCTTCCTCCTCCTCCTCCTGTTACTTTGGGTATGTCTCTTTACCTCCCCAGGCCTTAGTTTCCTCATCAGTGAAATGAAAGGGCTGAACTACAAGCTTCTGAGGTCTCTTAAAGCTCGAGATCTACAATCTGTGGGGTATGGGGGAAATCGATGTACAGAAATAATGATAATTTTTAGAAAGCAGCTTTCCAGCGCCATGAGGGACATACAACATGGTTTGGGAATCCAGAAGAGGGAAGCTTGTTCCCAGCTAATAAGCCAAGGACAGATTCATCCCTTGTGACTCCTATTCCTGCCCTTCCATTAGGCCTCTTTAGAGGAATTCCCAGAAGCCTCCCTCTCGGTCCTTTAATTTAACTTATTTCAACCATTAATTAGAAATGATTTTATCTCCACAACCTCAGCTGCACTGATAGAAGAGGTACCATGAGATTCTTCTGTGGGTTTTTTCTTCTCATTTTCTACAGCTGAACTCATGACTCAGTTGGGGGTAGGGAGTAGACTTTCTCTGCCTCATCTTGGAGGATTAGAGAAAGTAACTTAGAAATCATTTAGTCCAAATTCCCAACCCATAAAATAACAACAGTAACAGAAATGATGGGCCCTTACACTTGCTTTGAAGTTTACAAAGTACTTTCCTCTTTCAATGCCACGAGAAGGTATTATTTCCATTTCACAGAGAAGACACTGAAGGCCAGAGAAGTTGCCCAGATTCCTTCAGGGGCCATAGCCAGCAAGTTCCCAAGGCTCAGAGACTCCAATGCAGGTCTTTGGAATCCCAAGCTCTGACCCTGGACCATTAGACCACACTGCTGCCTTGGAACATGACAAGAGCTTACATTTCTAAAGAGTTCCATGCTTGCTTCAGAGATCTTGGCTCCTCTGATTTCCACCATAAATGCTCGAGGTGAGCAGGGAGCTAAGTCTTTTTCCTGTTTTACACATGGAGAACCTGATAGAGAGGTTAATTGACTTGTCCGAAGTCACGCAGATAGTAAGAGGGTAACCTAGGACTTTGGGCCGCTAGGTGGCACCATAGTGTGCAGAGCGCCGAGCCTGGAAGTCTAGAAGACTCATCTTCCTGAGTTCAAATCTGGCCTCAGACGCTTACTGGCTGTGTGACTCTGGGCAAGGCACTTCACCCTGTTTGTCTCAGTTTCCTCATTTGTAAAATGACCTGCAGAAGGAAATGACAAACTACTCCAGTATCTCTGCCAAGAAAACTCCAGATGGGGTTATGGAGAGTTGGACATGATTAAATCGGCTTAACAAAATAGTATTCTTGACTGATTGCCACTTTCCCTCTGCCTTAAATGTTTCCATTGATGGGAAACTTAGGAGACAACTTGTTCCATTTGCAGTAGAGTGAATTGTGAAGATTCAGTTCCTTCTAATTAGCCCACATCTGTCTCCTTGGCAAGTTTCCTTCACTAGTCCAAGTTCTGCCTTCTGTGGAAGAGCCATCTCCATGCGAGGATAGTTATAACCTATCCCTAATCCTCAATTGTTCTCTGGGGTTCTTCAGGACTGGAAGCCTGAGAGCAAGACAGGGCTTCCCTTGAATGAGGCTTAAAGGCTTGGCCAACAGGCTGGGCCATGGCATTCACTTCCTCTCCTAGCCCCAAAAGCAGGGCAGGGGAGAGAAGTCGCCATGATTAGGGTAGGAGCAAGAGCCCAAGGTTCTAGGATGTGGGGGTACTGAGACACCTGCCCCCAGCCTTCCCTTTTCTCCCCATCTGAGAGAACCTCCCCTCTGCATCTCACAGCTCAACAGCTCTAGGATAATTATGGGGGATGCAAAAAATCATTATTGAGGAAGTAATTGAGAATAATGTATTAGGGAAAGCAGGGCAGCTTGGGCGAGGGACAGCTGCAGGCTTTCTCTTAAATATATATGTTATATATAATATGTGTACACGTACATATACATACACATGCATATGTACATATGTACACACATACACATAAATACACATATATGTTTAGGGACAAGCCTATATTAACTAGGAGTAGAAGGCCAATCAGGAAGGCTTCTTGAAAGTAAAATCCTTTGACACTTAAAAGTGACATCATTTGGAAATCAATGCTGAAAACTAAAAATATTAAATAAATAATAATTTAAAAAATATTAAAAAGTGACATCATTTTCTCTTTTCATCATCACTGTCATCATCAGAGGCTGCCCAGGAGGAGCTAAGCCTCATGGAAAGCTAAATGCATTCTGAGCATGGGGGGTGGGGGGTGGAGTGGAGTGGGGGGTGGGAGTGGGGTGGATGGACATCACGACCATGGGGCCTGGGGGAGCATGGACATCACAACCATAGGGGCTGGGGGGGGAGTGGACATCATGACCATGGGGGCTGGGGGGGATGGATGGACATCACGACCATGGGAGCTGGGCTGGGGTGGGATGGACATCACGGCCACGGGGGCGGGGTAGGCAGGCAGCACTAAGGTACAAATGCAGGAGTTGGGACGATGCAATAGAAAGGCCAGGATGGCTGGAATATAAAAATGCTAGCTCAGAGGCTCATAGAATCATGGCCCGAGAGCCAGAAGGGACCTTAAAGTCAGGTCAAACCCCTTATTTGACAAATAGAAGAAACTGAGACCCAGGGAGAAAAAGTCACTTGCCCAACTTCCTATAGCTGTAAAGGGCAATGTCAGGATTTGAATCCAGGTCCCCAGATGTTCAATCTTGGGTTCTTTCCACTGCACCCTTCTCTTCTGTGATGCACATCTTGGAGGATCTTCAGGGACTTAGAGAAACAGTAACTGAAAAGCTTAGCGACTTTACCCAAACTTGTCCAATCGCTTCACTTGTTGCTTGGTTCCTATTTATTTTTTGTTGTTTTGATAAAAGTCTATTTATGTCTCACTCGTCACCTTCTGTCTTTTGCTGGTTTTTGTGATAAACCTAAGGAAAGTTGATATTTAAAATAGCTTTAGGAGGGAGGGATTGGGTAGGCAGAGCGGGGTTGGGGGAGGCAGAACTATATTTCCACGTATGTTTGTTTCCTAAATAGGTCAGTGCTTTTCTCCACATGTTTAGGTTCTATGCTGTCTCTTAATACCTTTTTCAGCCTCTTTAAATCACCACCTAGACTAATTATAGTCAATATTCTTACCTTCCAAGCTTTTCAGATTCGCACTGTTTAATAAATGAAGGTGTGACTTACTTTCCTAAGCCACACCAGAAACCCTGACTTACTGGAGGCAATGTGGCCCAGCAGGAAGAGCCCTGGGTTCAGATCCTGCTTTCCTGCACTGCATTGGCCTCGATGGCCTCTGGAGATCCTTTTAGCTCTAAGTCTCCAGTCTGACTCCTTCTGTTGTCTGACCTCTTTTTTTGGCAATGAAGGCCTGTCCTAAAGTGGTCATCCATCACATTTGCCAGACGTGGCTCTAAGGAGCAAATCTGCTCTCAGAGAAGAGATTATTGAGGTGGTCATCAGCATCATTGTTATTGACCTAATTTGTGATAACGTGATTCTTCCACTGAGGCCCTGCTTCCATAGGCACCATATGTTTAGAGGTAGAATGGACGTTAGAGGCTTTTGAGTCCACCCCCTCATTTTACAGACAGAGAAATCAAGGGTCATCAAGGTTACGTGACTTGCCCAAAGCTAGTAAGTGTCTGAGATGTGATTTGAGCTCAGGTCCTCCTGATTCCAAGTCTAGAAGTTTGGGTTTGTGAAAAGAGAGATAGCCTCAGATTCAGAAGCACTCTATCCAGGTCAAGATAGGCTCGTACTTTCTATGTGACCCTGGCCAGGTCACTTAATCTCTCAATGGCCCAGATGGCGTTCTGAGATGACAAGGTGCAGGGAAAGGGCCGCCCTGAACTGAGAGAGGGAGGTACCTTTACCTGGCAGTTTCTTCTACCAATGAAATCTCAGGTACAATTCTTCCTCCCCACCCCACCCCAGAAAAACAAACAAAAAACCCAAAACACAAATTCTCATTGTAGGAATCAAAATAGATTCTGTTCTTGTTATGAATCATAAGAGGTGAAAACAGAACAGAAAGCCCAAACTTGGGAAATCCCCTAGTCCCACCTGTCCATTTTATACATGACGAGATAGGCCCCTAAAGGGAAATGGGTTTGTCCAAGGTCACAAAGGCAGGAAGTTGCCGAGCCAGAATTCCTATCCAGGTCAATACCAATGCTCTGTCCACTACACCATTTGCCAATAGTTTCTGCCAAATTTCGACCTCAAGAAATAACCATTTCCTGGAGTAAGAAGCCTCAGGAGGAAGGAGGATGTGGCTGAATAGAGTCTGGATTTTGTTCAGTTGTTTCAGTCATGTCCAACTCTTGGTGACCCCAATTTGAGGTTTTCTTGACAGAGATACTGGAGGGGTTTGCCATTTCCTTCTCCAGCTCATTTTACAGATGAGGAAACTGAGGCAAAGAGGGTAAAGTGACTTGCCCAGGGTCACACAGCTGGTAAGTATTCTGGGTATTTTGGGTATTTGGGTATCTGGGTATTTTGCATGATTTAGATTTTTGAAACCACACATGTGGGCATTTCCTGAGTTTGGCTCTTTCCCTCCTTCCCTACAGTTATGAATGTTTTATCATTTTTCTAAAACATATCTGTAACATTGTGTAACATTAAAATTCAAGGTAAAATGAAAATATTGGTTAGATTGAAATCATTTGCCACTGGGAGACTGTGTCTACATCCACTCTTGTGTGGATACTCTTCTGGCTCTAGATTTATGTTCTTATGACCAGCCCTATTAGTTCCTGGCCAGAAGTGGATGCATATCAACCAATCAGTAATTTATTAAGCACCTACTGTATGCCAGCCACTGTCTCCTAGGTGCTGGTGATAGAAAGACAACAATAAAACAATCTCTGCCCTCAAGTGGTTTATATTCCACAGGAAGAGACAACACATCCAAAAATAACCACGATAACAACAAGGAGGCAAAAACACTTTACAAAGATCTTATTTGATCCTCATGATAGCCCCCGGGAGATAGGGGCTCTCAATCACTTGATTTCACAGATGAAGAAACTGGGGGAGGCAGAGGTTGATTGACTTGCCCAGGGTCAGCTCTGTGGTAGGCTGGCTAGACTGTATGACTTTGGGAAAGTCGCTTAACTGCTATCTGCCTCAGTTTCTTCTTTTGCAAGATGGGGGAAAATTGTGGGACCTATCCCACAGAGTGTTATTTAGGATCAAAAGAGATAACACATACATATGTATATGTATATATAAAACTATGCATATTCACATATACACACATGCATATTCATATATGTGCACATGCGTATTCATAGATACCTGTATGCATATCCATATACACAGATATGTCACTTTGTAAACTATAAACCACTACATGAGTTAGCTTATATTTAAGCATAAGCAAGACATAGAATATTATTCATATGCATGCACATATGCATATTCATATATCTGCATACTCATATGTGCATATGCATATTTACATGGAAATAGATGCATATTCATATATACTGATATATCACTTTGCAAGCTATGAAGCACTATGAGTTAGCTTATATATAAGCATATGCAAAATTATATCTGAGTCTATACAAAATAAATGTAAGCTGAGGGTGGGGATGGGGAGACAGACCCTATAGAAGGGAGCATTTGAGCCTCCTGAAGGCCTGGGGCACAAGCTACAGAAGTGCATGCAGACAGGAGATTGAGGACCCTGCATGAGCAACGCTGGGAAGGCCTGTCTGGCCAGACAGGACAGCACACAAAGGGAAGTAAATTTTTCTTAAATTGTTGAAAAGTAAATTGAAGTCAGTTTGTTAAGGGCTCTAAATGCCAAAGGAATCTTATCTAACCCCAAAGGTAATAGGGAGCCAGTGAAATTGGTTGAGCAGGGCTGGGCTTGTGCCTTAGAAATGTCACTTTCAATGACCCAGACTGTCTTTTTCAGAAAGACCATACTACGGATATTGTAGGGTCATAGTCTAATCTCTAAAGCTGGCAGCGATCTTAGAGAGGAAACTGAGGCTGGGGGGCACGTGACTTGCCCAACGTGAACACATGATTTTCTTCACTGTGTCACTGTAGTAACTAAGGAAGCAGTATGCTGGTTCTGCAGTCCAAGAACTTGGGTTCAAATCCCACCTCTGACCCTTACTACCTAAATGGTCTTGCCTCTCTGGGCCACAGATTCCTTATGTGAAAATGAGGACATGGAGCTAGCCAGAATCTGAGGGCTCTTCTAGGTCTGGAGGTATAATGATCTTAAGTCACTTTACTCCCTACCCCACCCCCAGCCTCTGTTTCCTCACCTGTAAAATGAGGAGGTTGGAGTTGAAGGCCTTGCTCCATCTATGGTCCTTTGACAACCTCCCAGCCACCTCGGCATCCTGCACCCCTCTTCTGCCTGTCCCTGTTGTTGGAAAGACAAGAGAGAGAATGTCCATTCAGGATTCATCAGGACAACACGCCTCTCCACAAAGAATGGTAGCATGAGTTGCCTGAACAAAACTACTCTGAATCACATTAGGGCAGCATCATTCTCTATTTGTGCATTAATATCAGGGAGAGGAGCTCAGGAAGATGAAGTCAACACCTATTTGATGCCCAGGCCGAACTTCAAAAGGAAATGCTGCTGTATTTTTCTGGCTTTGATCTTGGAAGAAATCACAGGAAGGCTCAGGATCAAAAGCTCTTGTACCACTCCAAGTGCTTCCAGAGGAGCCCTCTCCCCCGAGAGCCAGGCCTCTCTAATCTCTGACTGGGGGAAGATCCATCTGAAAGGACTCAGGTCCACTTAAAGGCAATTTTCTCATTGTGGGTGGAAATTTCTCAGAGGATTTCCTGAGTCAAGTCCTTCTGAGACGCTTCATGTTTGCTAGAGAAGAGAAGACCTTCTGCTCTTGAAGGCCAAGTTACATGGGCAGACCACCCCTATGCACATTCTAGCCAGGTGGGAAAGCTCCAAGTTCAGGCCTGCTGGACGAGCCACTGTTGCCAAAGGAGAATCCTAACTGGGATGGCAAGAGTTTCATTACCATCTTGGCCACATGGCGGCTAAGTGGCGCCATAGTGCATAGAGCGCCAGGCCCAGAGTCAGGAAGACTCATCTGGATTCAGACTCTTAGTAGCTGTATGACTCTGGGCAAGTCATATAACCCTGTTTGCCTCAGTTTCCTCATTTGTAAAATGAGCTAGAGAAGGAAATGGTAAAGAGCTCCAGTATCTCTGCCAAGAAAACCCCAAATGGGGTCACAAAGAGTTCAAATCTAGACCCAATTCTGCCACTAATCTGTGGCCATTAATCTCTGCCACTCCATTTCTTCAAGAGTAAAACCAAGACTAATATTAATATCAAATACTCCTTCCTTCTTGTCCTGTTTTTTAAAGTTTTAAATCAGCTAGTTATACCACTACTGTAATTAGAAATAAAAAAAAACACTATTGTGTCAGATGCAATACACAGCTTTGAGTGAATGAATAAACATGCTTAGTAAGTGTTAGCCGTGTGTCAGGCACTGAAGCAAGAAATGGGAATACAGATATAAAAAACTAAGTCTGATCCTGCTCTTGAAGGGTTGCCATTCTAAGCGGTTAAGACAACAGATATGTAGTGGCCAGGATGGAGCATTTTGGTCTGGGAAGTGATATGATTGGTAAATTGAGCCAAAGGCATGTGACCGATGTCCTTTTCAGGAATAGTAGTGCTGATGTGATGATAATAATGATGACTAACGAAAATAATTATATTAGCTAACATTTACTTAATGCTTTATGGCTAGCAAAGCACTTTAGATAGGTTATTTTGTTCAATTTCCACAGCAATCCTATGAGGTAGGTTTTATTATTATCCCTGTTTAACAGAAAAGGAAACTGAGGCTGGGACTAGCCACAGCCACACAGCTAGACATTAACTGAGGCAATATTTGAACTCTGATCTATCCTGACTCAAAGTGCAGAGCTTTCTCAACTATGCTCCATTGTTATTATAGTAATCAGGATCGGAGTTGGAAAGAGGGTTGGGGAAGAGGGAGTTTGAGGAAGGGGCAGACTTTGAATTAGCCCAATAATCTCAGATTTCCCAAATTTGTCAGTCATTACATTAGAAATATGACTTTAGCTTAGCATGAAAACCCAGAATGCGCTAACAGTCTTAGACCAAGAAGAAATAATTGTCCTCTCTCAGTATCCCCAATAAAATGCTTTTCCTTTACTCTCAGCAGGGGCTCTTTACTTTTTTATGTCAGAGACCCTTTTGGCAGTCTGGGAAAGCCTGTGGACTTCTCAGAATTATGTTTCTGAATGCATAAAATAAAATTCATAGAATTACAAAGAAAACAAATTATGCTGAAATGCAACCATCAAAATGTATTTTTTTTTAATTCACAGCACCCCCTCTAAAGGATCTCTGTTCCAAGGTGAATCTGATAGTCTGTTGAGACAGAATTCTGGAACATACTCCCAATGACACATCTCCCCAAACATCAGGATACAAAGCTTCATTTTCCTTTGTTCTCCAGACATATCAACACCCAAGCAATACGGTATTGTTTGGCTACCTGGGCTCAGCCCATACCTCCCCTGCTGCCAGGAGCCAGGCCAGGGGACCTGCCTACTTTAGACAAGCAACGGGTAGGGGCAGCTGTAGCTACAGTCAGCAGTGACTTGGGTTGGTGCAGCAGGTGGCGCCTTGACTGAGATAGACAGCAGTTGAGGTTAGGAAGTACATAGACTGGCCATCAAGTGGTAGCTCAAGTCTAGCCCAGGGGCGAAAGAAGTAAGTGGAGTCTTTCTAGTTGTTAAAGAGGACTTAACCAGCCATGGCAGAATTTCAGACTCAAGACTCAACTTTTCCCTCACATGCTTTGGGTTCCAATATCAGATATGAAGTTCATATGTTTATATCTCATTTGGGTGTCATAGGGTCATAGATCATAGGGGTGTAGATTTGGAGCTGGAAAGGATCTTTTAGGTCATCAAATCCAATTCCCTTATTTGAGAAATAAGGAGACTGAGTCTCAGAGAGGTTCAGTGACTTGCTAGTATCTAAGGTAAGATTTGAACCAAAATCTTCCAGGTCCAACATTGTGCTTCATCTCTGCCCCTTGGCTTCTTTGGCTTCCTCCAAGTCTCGGCTAAAGCCCCAGCTATAAGCAGCCTTTCCCAGACCTCCTTAATCTTAATGCCTTCTCTTTGAGATTGCCCCCAATTTATTTCATAGATATACTTTATTGGTACATGGTCATATGATGTCATCTCCTCCATTAGACCATGAGCCCCTTGAGAGCAGGGATTTCCCCCCTTTTCCTCCTCCCGTCCCCCTTTCTTTTAATTCCCAGCACTTTGCACAGAACCTGGCATATTTATGCACTTAAAAAATGAATGTTGACTGACCATCCACTGTACCACCCTGTCTCTCTCAGGAGGGTTACCATGTGTTGACTGGCAGATTTCTCTTCCTCCTCATTGTCAGTGGTCCATGTCCAAAAGAGACCTCAAGATCATTGTCGCCAAGCCCATCCCTCCTCTCAGTCCCTCACAACTTTGGAGTCATTCTTTACTTCTCACTCTCTCTCACCCCCTACTTCCAATTAGTTGCCAAGTTTTGTCAATTCTGCCTTATCAGACTCACTGCTCTCTGTCCCCTTCTCCCCACCCCACTCACATGGCTACCACCCTAGTCTAGGTCTTCATGACCTGATCTTTAGGAAATTGGTCTCCCTGCCTCAAGTCTCTCCCCTTTTCAATCCTTCCTGGAGACAGCTGCCAAATTAATGTTTAGAAAGTACTGGTCTGGGGCAGAGCCAAGATGACCACGTGAAAACAGCATTTTACTGGAGCTCTCTCACAAGTTCTGTCATAAACCTGTAAAAAAAGTGAATCTGAGTAGATCTGAGAGAGTTAGAAGCCACTAATAGACTTAGTGGGGCAAATTTCCAAGCTGGGAGAAAGTTGGGTGCCCAAAACAAGCAGAGATCGCCAGGCCTCCCAACACAGGATAACAGTCTGTTGAAGCAATGGGAGGCAGCAGAGCAGTGCTTGTAGGCACAAGACATCCACTCCTGAGGCTTTCAGCCCAAAGGTTTGAAACATACCTTCTTGAACTTCTGGGAGACATAATGGCCAGGTAAACGGCTCTCATCCCTCCCTCCCTCACTGACCCAGAGAATTCCTTGAGAAAAACACTGGAATAGAGGACATAGAAGTGGGGTGTCAGTAGCCAAACAATGGGAATTCCTGAGTCCCAGAAGGGTGCAGCCACCAAGGGTCAACACCAGGACCCCAGATATGCCTTTGCATAGCCAGGGGAAGTGGCAGACTTCAGCACAGACAACAGGCTGAGACCATTGGTGCTGGAGAGCACCTGTGGGGGGAAAGGATACTTCAAGCAGCCAGATGACCTCTCCCCCACACCTCAGGAAACCTAAGGCCATAATACACAAAGCCAGTAACTAGGCTCACAATTCCCAGAACAAGAAACCTGGGACAGAGATCCCTGAGCCCCAAAAGCAGAAATCCACTGCAAAGCCAGGAAAAAAGCTAACCAACATGAAGAAGAGCATGAAAAAACCAAGGACCATTGATTCTTTTTATGGAGACATGGAATATCAAAATACCAATTTGGGAGAGGAGGGCATTGACACTATACCCACATCTGATACCTCAAAAGGGAATGTGAACTGGTCTCAATTCCAAATAGCATTCCTGGAAGAGCTAAAGGAGGATTTTAAAAACCAAATTAGGGAGGTAAAAGAAAACATGGAAAAAAACACACAAATGAGATCAAATCTTTAAAAAGTAAAATTGGCAAAATGGCTAAGGAGATTCAGAATCTAAATAGAGAAAATGACACCCTGATAGGTAAAATCAACCAATTGGAAAAGGAGACTCAAAAGCAAGATGAAGACAGCAACTTATTAAAAATTAGAATTGAGCAAGTGGAAGCTAATCACTCTATGAGGCAACAAGAAGTAGTCAAACAAAACATAAAGAATGAAAAAATAGAAGAAAACGTGAAATATATTATTGGAAAAACAACTGACCTGGAAAATAGATCCAGGAGAGACAATTTAAGAACTATTGGTCTACCGGAAAACCGTGATGAAAAAAAAGAGCCTGGACAGTATCTTCGAAGAAATTATCAAAATAACTGCCCAGAGTTCCTAGAATCAGATGGGTAAATAGTCATTGAAAGAATCCATCGATCACTCCCTGAAAGACATCCTAAATTGAAAACTCAAAGGAATTTTATAGCCAAATTTAAGATTTACAAAGTCAAGGAAGAAATACTGCAAGCAACTGTAGTAGGAAGGCCGAATTTATAATCTCAGATATAATCATGTATATGTTTGAATGGTTCGAAATCGCAAGGTATGAGAGATTCTCTAAGTAGAAAACAACAAAAAATTTATTTAGGCCCCACCGCAGCAGAACTGTGAACCAGCCTCCCCATTCCGACATCTTGACAAAAAGACTCCAGGCCCAGAAAGCCCGCCTCACAAGAGTAACCAGGAGGCCACAGATAAACAAGATAGTATTTAGCCAAATCATTTTTACTGGCCTCAAGTCCTTGCTCGCACTCCTGGGTCTACACACGGG
>CM053627.1:16406491-16430061 GCA_028646595.1 Phalanger gymnotis
AGGCATTTTTCTGAGTTGCGTCCTTATAAGGACAAGCCACTAGTACACCTGAATAGGTGTCAACACACATACATACATATTTACATCCTTTATCCTGGGGTAGTGGGCCAATATAATCTATCTGCCAAATTTGGGCTGGAATTTTTCCCCTTGCTATTTCTCCAGTTACTATCCTAGGAAGAGTTCATTCTTTTTCTAATTGGCAGATGCAACACTCCTCTGTTATTTGTTTTAACAATGCATGAGAGATACTGATACCTTGATCCTGTGCCCGTCGATGGGTGGCCTGGATCCCTAAACGGCCGGCGGTCTGGTGGACCCATCTTGCTAAGGCTGGGTCATCAGTTGGAGTTGGAGTAGGGACAATACATTCAATAGCAGGTTTCGCACCAGATAGGGCTTTGGGCCTGGGGCTTAGCACTTAACTGCTGAAAGTACTTTTACTCAAAGTAAACAAAAGCCATGCTAAGGAGACAATTTTGCTTGACAACACAAAAGGGTGAATTCACCTCCAATGAAGAGGAAATTAAAATAATAATTAGGAATTATTTTGCCCAATTGTAGGCCCTTAAATTTGATAACCTAAGGGAAATGGATGAATATTTACAAAAATACAAATTGCCCACACTAACAGAAGAGGAATTAAATTACCTAAATAACCCCATCTCAGAAAAAGATGTTGAGCAAGCCATCAATGACCTCCCTAGGAAAAAATCTCCAGGGCCAGATGGTTTTACATGTGAATTCTATCAAACATTTAAAGAACAATTAATTCCCATACTTTATAGACTATTTGGGAAAATAGGTGAAGAAAGAGTTCTACCAAATTCTTTTTATGACACAAATATGGTAATAATACCTAAACCAGGAATAGTCAAAACAGAGAAAGAAAATTATAGACCAATTTCCCTAATGAAAATTGATGCAAAAATTTTAAATAAAATATTAGCAAAAAAAAGATTGAAGCAACTTATTAGGAGAATAATACACTATGACCAGGTAGGATTTATTCCAGGAATGCAAGGTTGGTTCAATATTAGGGAAACTATCAGCATAATTGATCATATCAATAACAAAACTAGCAGAAACCATATGATTATCTCAATAGATGCAGAAAAAGCCTTTGACAAAATACAATACCAATTCCTATTAAAAACCCTAGAAAGCATAGGAATAAATGGAGTCTTCCTTGAAATTATAAATAGTATCTACCTAAAACCATCAACATTATTTGATGTTTAATTATTTGTAATTAAATATTATTTATTTATTTGTAATGGGGATGAGCTAGATGCGTTCCCAATAAGATCAGGGGTGAAACAAGGATGTCCATTATCACCCCTATTATTCAATTTGATACCAGAAATGTTAGCTTTAGCATTAAGAGAAGAAAAAGAAATTGAAGGAATTAGAATTGGCAAAGAAGAAACTAAGTTATCACTTTCTGCAGATGATATGATGATTTACTTAGAGAATCTTAGAGATTCAAGTAAAAAACTACTTGAAATAATAAACAACTTTAGCAAAGTTGCAGGATATAAAATAAACCCACATAAATCCTCAGCATTCCTATATGTAACTAACAAAGCCCAACAGTAAGACATAGAAAGAGAAATTCCATTTAAAGTTACTGTAGACACTATAAAACAGTTGGGAGTCTACCTGCCAAGACATGTGCCTATACAAATAAAATTACGAAACACTTCTTACACAAATAAAGTCAGATTTAATTAAATGGAACAACATCAGTTACTTGTGGTTAGCTGAGCTAATATAATAAAGATGAAAATTTTACCTAAATTAATTTACTTATTCAGTGCCATGCCAATTGAAATACCAAAAAAATATTTTACAGACCTGGATAAAATAATAACAAAATTCACCTAGAAGAACAAAAATCCAAAATATCAAGGGAATTAATGAAAAGAAATGATAGGGAAGGTGGCCTAGCCATACCAGCTATCAAAATGTACTATAAAGCAGCAGTCCTCAAAATTACCTGGTACTGGCTAAGAAACAGAGTGGTAGATCAGTGGAATAGGCTAGGTACACAAGATGCAGAAGTCACCAACTATAGCAATCTACTCTTTGGTGAACCCAAAGAATCCAGCTTCTGTGTTAAGAATTCACTATTTCACAAAAACTGCTGGGAAAATTGGAAAATAGTATGGCAGAAACTGGGCATAGACCCATATCTTACACCATATACCAAAATAAAGTCAAAATGCGTACATGATTTAGGAATAAAGGCTGACACTATAAGCAATTTGGGAGAGCAAGGAATAGTTTATCTGTCATATTTATGGGAAAGGGAAGAATTCACGACCCAACAAGAGATAGAGAGCATTATAAAGTGCCAAATGGATAATTTTGATTATGCTAAACAGAAAAGATTTTTTTATAAACAAAGCCAATGCAGCAAAGATTAGGAGGGAAGCAGAAAATTGGGAGAAAATCTTTACAATCAATGTCTCCAGAGAAAGAACTGTAGAATCTGAATGCAGATTGAAGCAAGGTATTTGCTCTCTTTTTCTTCTTCTTTTTTTTTTTTTGGTTTTGTTTCTTCTCTCTCATGATTCATTCCATTGGTCATAATTCTTCTTTGCAACTTGACTATTGTGTAAATAAGTTTAATGTGAAGGTTTATGTAGAATCTATATTGGAATGCATGCTGTCTTTGTGGGGAGGGCAGGAGAGGGAAGGGAAGAAAATTTGAAACTCAAGAACATGTAAAACTAAGTGTTGTAAACTAAAATAAAAAATCTAATTTGAAAATAAACAAATTAATCAACTAACTTTAAAAAAAAGAAAAGAAAGTACTGGTCTGCCCCTGTTACTCTCCCTCGCTGTATACTCCAGTGACTCCTTGTGACCTTCTGGTTTTGTATTTAGTGCCCTTTATGACCCAGCTTCACCCTGTCATTCAAGGCTTATTATACTTTCTTCCCCTTCCTATATTCTGAGATCTGGACCAACAGGTCTTCTTGTTCTTCCATGGAGGACATTCTACTTAACTCCATATCTTTCCACAAGATGTCCACTCTGCCCCGAATGTACCCTTATTCCTTCTACTTCTTGTAATCCTGTATCAGTAAGGCAATAATAACAATGTAGATGATAATTGTCAAAATGCCTATATAGTTCTGTATCGCAAAGTATATGAGACTCTCCACATAGAAGGTAGAAGAAGTAAACCATTTATTCAGACACTAGAGAACCATATACCACAAGCCATTTATCCAATCTATCAGAGCACTAAAACATTCCATACACAATATCACAACCTGCAGCCTCTCCATCCCAAAACCTCTCCCACCCCTGCTGGGGTCTTTCCCAAAACAAACTCACAGTACAGCTAAGTCAGCCTGTTCAGCTGTAACTATCATGACAGTAGCCATTAGCAGCCATAACTGTGCTCTCTCTCTCTCTCTCTCTCTCTCTCTCTCTCTCTCTCTCTCTCTCACTTTCAGCATTTCCTGTGACATAACTTCCTTTTCCTGTCAGGAAGCAGCTCCCACCACATGCGACTTAGGCTTCCTGTGATGTAAGCAGGTCACATAGCCTATTAATGGGTGGGAAAGATCTTCAAATCTAAATTGCTACTACAAATCCTTAACATCCTTCTTGGGGGCAGAGGCAATGGAGTCTTTTTTTGGTGGCTCCAGGACATAAACCAGTGTCTCGCTTAGTGTAATCACTTAATAAAAGTTCTTTGACTCCAAACCTCAATCCAGGTGCCAACTCCTGAATAAGGTCTTTCCAAATCCCACCCTCACTCAGCTGCTAGTAACCTCCAGCAATTTACCTTGCACAAACTTACATGTTCTCTCATCTCTATCAATAGATTATAAGCTCATTGGGGGTGGAAATTGTTTCACTTTTGCCCTGTATTTCTAATATCTAGAAAAGAACTGTGGGAATACTTATTAGTTGCTTTATTGGTTTCTTCTTTGAGATTCTTCTCTCCTCCATCTAAGGACAAGGATTTGTTCTCATATAGAATCTGGGTACCCAATACTATATAGCAGCATATGATTTTTTTTTCATTTTTCTCTTCTCTTACTTACCTCTTCATCACCACACCAATGTCTATTGACTATTTCCATTCTTGAAGCATGTCAACTCCAACCATTCTACCCCAAAACATAAGGAGGCACTGTTCCACTGAGATTAGAGCAGTGCCTTTGAACATGTTAATACCCACAGCATGGTCTGATTCTATGCCACATATTGCTAGATGGGCCCTCCATGAAAGAACTACCTGTCATCATGTCTAGAAATGGCTCTGTTCCCTATATCCACAGCATTACAGAAGAACAGGAGCTTCAAACCAAGCTGACCCTCACCAAAAAGAACAGAAATGTGATTCCATCTATGGAGGGAACTTCTGGTAAGGAAACTCCTCACTCTATCAATACAGATCAGCACTTGCTTTGCAAACACATACTCTTAGAGACTTGGCACTCATCAATGTCATACAGGGGTTTGTTGGGATTTTTTGGGGGGCTGTGGCCACAGAAATTCTGAAACACAAACTACCAAGCTGATTATATCACTCTTGTTACTGTATGTGGGGATGGAGAAACAAAGAAGGTGATAATCTCTATCTTCAGTACATGGGAAAGGGTATTGCCTAGGGATGTCAGAGATCTGGCTTCAAGTCCTGCTTCTGAGTCTTACTGCCTATGGTACCTTAGGAAAGTCATTCTGTCTCTCTAGATCTCAGTTACCTCATCTATAAAATGGTGGGGGGGGTGTACAAGTTGGCCTCAGAAGGCCTGTTCAGCTCTAGATCTAGGATCTTTTGTCAATCTTTCATTATCTCTTACAATTAAAAGCAAATTACCAGTTCAAATAAGGGATGAAGCTTTAATCTACAGCATTAAAGCTTCCTAGTGAATCCCTTACTTCTCTTCTGTAAGATGGGGACGGCAGCAGTGATTAGATGATCTCTAAGGGCCCTTCCAGCATTCATACTCTATGGTTCTATGATTCCAGTAAGATAAATTACTCCATCTCTTGTTGGGAGGATGGGAGATGCTAGCCCATCTAGTAGTATGTGGCTTGGAATCAGACCATGCTGTGGGCATTAACATGGCCAAATGCATGGTGCCTTGTTGAAAGGACTCCAGAAAAAAGGGGTCTAGAAGTTTTGGGGTTCTGTACTATGTTCTGTCTCCCCCAAAGCCCAGGAAGATAGAGGGGAAGGGATGAGGGTACAACATATTATTAACTGTAGTCATTGTAGGAGACTAAGTAGTCTTTTAAAAAAAGGTCACTTCAGATCCAGTGGATCAACTTTCTCATTTGTAAAATGAAGAGTTAAAATCAGACACTCTCCACCACTTCTTTGAATTCTGCTGCCCTAGAATGAGCTCCAGGTCATGCAGTTAAGTGGTAATAAACCCAGGCCTTAGCACCCCAGCCTTCTAACCTGTATTTGGTACAGTGGATAGAGCCCTAGACTTGGAATTCAGAAGATCCGAGTTCAAATCCTCTCTCTGACACTAGATGTAGGATCTCTATTTACCTTAATTTCCTTATCTGTAAAATGAAGACAATAATAGTGCCTACCTCACAGGGATGTTGTGAGGACTAAATGAGACTATACATATATATATGCATATATATGCGTATATATAATATTTTGTAGACACTAAAGCATTATGTAAATGTTAGCTATTGTTATTATTAGTTTCACCACTTCATGCCCTGGCATCTTCCTGAAAACAGCCTTTTTCTAAAAATACTCTCTCAGGTTGCCCCCTGCTAGGAAATCTCCAATGGTGCAACTCATACATAATTCTGAAATCCACACATATCACCATCTTTATTGGCAAAATAAGTGTAAACATGATCCTATTTGAGCAATTTCTTTAGAGTTGTTCTGGTGTTTACAAGTTTCAGCCCAAATTTTGCCCTTAAGCTTAAGGGTTTCCAGCAGAAGGATATTTACTATTGTATGTAAGAAAATGTTGGAGGTTGGAATCAAAGAAGATATTGGATTAATTTTTCAGCGTTATAGCCACTACTCTTGGTACACGAATGGGCGGGGGTATAGCTTCTTCCATCTGATAGTAGAAAATTACTTCTCATTTAGCAATAGAGACCATGACAATAACACACCCATCTTAGCTATCCTTTCATCTAGGAGGAGAAAACATTAAGAAGCCTGCAAATGGAAGTAGGCTTTTGGCAAATGGGGATTAACAATTTTGTTTCAGACTGTGTTGTGAACTGGGGTGAAGGAAACATGGAACTATTTGAAACTTGAGACAAGCAGACCCACCAACAGGTTATTACAATCATCAAAGTGTGAGATGAAGGCCTATACCAGAGTGATGGCAGTGTGAGAGGACAGTAGGGGGTGTATTGGAGGGATGCTGCAATGGTGAAATCTGCAAGAGATGTTGTAATGGTAAAATTGACAAGTCTTGGCAAGAACTTGGACATGGAGGTGAGAGATGATAAGGAATCCAGGATCAGGCTGACTTCTAGGGAGTGAGGCACTCCTGAGGGACTGGGAGGATGGGGATGCCCTATATGGTAATAAGGAAGGTTTGGGGACAGGACAAAGGGGAAAGATAATGAGTTCTCTTTGGGATATGTTGAGTTTAAGGAGTCTACTGGACATCTAATTCAAGATATCTGAAAGACATGGAATTCATCACTTTTCAGGATAGCAAATATTTGAATCCTAGATTAAGAGCTAGAAAGGACTTTAGAAGTCATTGAGTCCAACCACTTCTTTTTTCAGCGGCAGCCAGATGCTACAGTGGCTAGAGTGCTGAATTTAGAACCAGTTCAAATCTAACCTCTGACACTTATTAACTGTATGACCCTAGAGACCATTCAGTCCAATTCTAGCAATTGATAGAGGAGGAAATAGACCCACAGAAACTAAGTTGCCCAAAGTTACATGCATAGTAATTGGCAGTGGAAGATTTCAACCCAGGTCCTCTGACTCTAAAACTAGTTTCCATTCCACTACACGCATGCTACCAGCTCAAACTTGATTTTCTGTATTCTAACCATAAATGTGCCCTGTGGGCCACACAGAACATCTCCAGTGTCAAAATGCAACCCTTCTTGTGTTTGAGGACAAGATGATGCCCCTCCACCTTTGAACTTCTCTTTCTCAAACATTCCTCACATGACGCAGTGTCTGATACCCTGACGTCCTTGTTTCCCGCCTCTGGACGGTTTTGTCAACGTCCCTCCTAATGTGCCGTGCTGAGATCTAGACAAATGTGGCCTAGTCATCTCTGAATCAATCAACAAGCACTAATTAAGCGCATGCCATGTGCCAGGCCCTGTGCTAGAAGCCGAGGATATCAAATTAAAAATGAGACTGGGATTGCTCTCAAGGAGCTTCCATTCTATTGGAGGAGACACGTACATGTATACGTGTGCACAGAGTAAAGACAAAGCACGACGTATTAACATATGAGGTAATTCTGGAGAAAGAGCACTGGAAAGGGTGTGGGAATTAGGGGAGGGGGATGGGGATCAAGAACAGTTTTGAAGAAAATCATTTGTCCCATGAAAAGGAGGCAAGAAAAGACGAGGAGAAATAAAATTAGTGAGAAGAACTAAGAGGAGACCAGTTTGGCCAGTCAAAGGAGCGTAATGTATAATGAGACTAAAAAGGCAGGTTTGGGGCCAGATCGTGAATGGTTTTAAAAGCCACACAGTCAAAAAGCATTCATTAAGTGCTCACTGTGTGCCAGGCACTGGGCTGAACACTCAGGGTACAAAGAAAGGCAGAAACTGGGGTTCCTAATGTCGAGGAGCTCACTCCTTAATGAGAGAAGACAACACACAGATTAACTGTGTACTGATAGGATATCCAGGATGTTCGCAGAATCTTAGGGCAGTTATAGACTAATAAATTTGAGCTTTAATCATTTCAAACTACCCTAAGACTTTGGGCACACCTTATGTACAGCGTAAGTGGGAGATCATCTCAGAAGAGAGGTGTTAGCAAGGGCGGGGAGGCTGAAAACACCTGCAGAAGCTGGGATTTGATCAGAGTCTTGAAGCAACCAGGGATTTATATCTCATTCTAGAGGTAATACAGAGTTCCTGCAATTTACTGAGTAAGGGAGTTGGGGTCAGACTTTCATGAACAGAAATTGAAAACAGCCCCTGATCAGAACAGTCCAGGAGAACTCAGAAATGGCCTTAGATAGAAGCAAACCGTGTTGATCAGAGTGTTTCACCGAACTCAGTGCCATTCATTTGCCACACATCTCTCCTACCAGCAAGGAATCTGATGCGGAAGATTCAAGAGTCAGAATTTTATTGCTGTTCAGCCACATTAGACTCTTTGTGACCCCTTTTGTAGTTTTCTTGGCAAAGATACTGGAGCGGTTTGCCATTTCCTTCTCCTGGTCATTTTACAGATGAGGAAACTAAGGCAAACAAGGTTAGTGATGTGCCCAGGGTCACACAGCTAGGAAGTAGCTGAGGACAGATTTGAATTCACAAACATGAGTCTTCCTGACTCCAAGCCCAGTGCTCTATTATCCACTGTGCCATCTAGCTGCCCCTTGACGGTAAGGAATCCAAGCCTAGATCACTAGGACTCAGTGAAACCAGACCATGATGCCTGTGCCATTAATTCAAGCCCTGAAATATCATATTCAGTAACTGTAATTCACTCTATATCCCTTTGAAGGGTCCTTGATGGCCCTGAGGAGGGTCAGGCCCACGTAAAACAAAACAAAATCTCATTTAAAACTTGAAAAAAATCTGTTGAAACCTTTTACTAGATGGTTGAAAAAGCATCTTGATCTTGTCTTTCATTTCTGGGTTATGAACCCAGGCTTTCAATCCACTGGGCGCATCTCTGATCATGGAAAGAGGGAAAGGAAGAAACAAGGGTCACCAAGAGAGAAATACACAACCTCTCTAGGGAATACACGTCATTTTTGAAGCACTGCTTTTTCTTCTCCCTGTAAAAAGATGCTGTGAGAGACAAAGCTGCTTTTTCCTACTGTATCCCTAAAGCCAGGCATATGGTAGGTGTTTCATGAATGCTTGTAGACTGATTGAATGAGACCTTACAGACTTGTAATGCTCTTGTGGTTTTGATGTGCTATCAGATTTGCTCTTGCCTGGTCAAATTTCCCAGCAAAGAGCCAAACTCTCTGCCCTTGTGAGGTTCCCCTCAGGGAGTTCACTCTGCCATGGGGGCCTTGATAAGGGGTTGTTTCAACAGAGAATTCCATCATCTCTTCAGCTAGAGCAAATCTAACCAACCCCATCCATCAGCTTTAATCATGCAATGTAACTTAGTCAATCAATGAACACTTATTAAGCTCCTGTTGAGTTCAAGGCCCTGTGCTGGGCATTGGGATTTGTTGTTGTTCAGTCTTCATGGTCTTTTTTTGGAGTTTTCTTGGCAAAGATACTGGAGCGATTTGCCATTTTCTTCTCCAGCTCCTTTTACCAATGAGGAAACTGAGGCAAACAGGGTGAAGTGACTTTCTCAGGGTCACACTCTATAGGTGTTCTATCCATTGTGCCATGTAGGCATTGGGATTACAAGACAAAAAGTAAAAGTGTTCTCTTGGCCTCAAGGAACTCATATTTTCAGCAAACATTTATTAAGTCCTTTTAAGAAAGGAGATCACAGCTCCTGGACCACCTACCTGCTCCTCATAGAATCCTTGTCTTCCTTTAGTGCAGCTCAAGCATTACCATTACAGAAAGCTTTTCCTGATTCCCAACTGTTAGCACACTCCTCCCCAACTCTGTTGTCTTTGACTATCTTGTATTCGCTCACATTTATTCTGTATATAATTGTATCTGTACATGCTGTCTCCCCAGTCAAATTTAAGTTCCAGGAGAGTAGAGATTGTTTTTTTGGGTGTATTTGCATTCCCCAGGATATTAAATGGGTGCTTAATAAATGCATATGAAAAGTAATGCCAAAGCAAAATGGTCACTGCTCCCAAATAACTCATATTCTCCAGCGGGGGTTCTTTACCTGGGGTCCAGTGAGCTCCACGGGGTCTGTGGAGAATCAAAACTAAGTGTTCATTAAGTGCCTCCTGAATGCCAGATATTGTGCTAAGTTTTGGGAATACAAAGAAAGGCAAAACCAAAACAAAACAATAGATTTTGGGAGCTCATAAACCTGGATGGGAAAAAATTCTGAGGGTCTATGACACAGAAAAAGGTATGCAGCTCTGGAGGGATTTTTGATTTTCTTTACTTCAATAAGCATTTATCGAATGCCTAATTTGTACAAATGGAGAAGAAATGTAGGCTCCTGGATAGAGTGCTAAATTCCTAATCAGGAAACCCTGGCTTGAAATTCTGTCCTTACCAGACACGCTCTGGGTGACTAGGAGCAAGCACTTTGGGGTGCCAACACCCTCTAAGACTCCAAATTACTGATGGGCATTGATGAAGGAGGTTTCTATGTCAGGTGTTCTGTATACAGATGTAAGATCAGGTCCTGACTGAAATACAAAAAAGAGAAAGAAAGAGAAAGGAAAAGAAAAAAGATAATTCTTAAAGCATTGTGTCAGGAACCAGCAATACACAGACAAAGACAACCAGTTTCTGTCCTTGAATAGATGTGATGTGCATACAGTTAAACAAATACAGAGTAATTTGATGAGGGAGAGATAATTAAGTGGGGGTGGGGAAAGACTTCAAGTAGAAGGCAGCTCTTGAGCTGACTCTCGAAAAAAGCTAGGTATTCTAAGAGGCAGAAATGAAAAGTGCATTCCAGGCTTGGAGAACGGTTTGTGAAAATGCATGGTGGATATTAAGAGAAATCCCAAGTCAAACAAGTCTGGCATTTTGCGGCACATTGTGCATATTGGCGACGATGATAAAAGATAGGAATGATCAGTGCTGGAGGGGCAGAGACAGACCTATGGGTGCATTGTGGGCAGAGCTCTGAAGTGGTCCAACCATTCTGGATTTCATTTTGCAACTACAAAAAAATTTCTAAACTAAAAACCAGTGATCCCACCACCAGGCATATACCCAAAGAATTCAAAGCCAGGAAAAAAAAATCAATATATGCCAAAATATTCAAAGCAGTGTTCTTTGTGGTAGCAATGAAGCAGGAACGAATGGGTGTCCGTCCATTGAGAAATGGTTAAAAAAACACTAGACGACTATGATGTTACAATGTTGCAAGAAATGTTGAGAGGAAGTCAGAGAAATGTGGGAAGGTTTTGTGAATAGATTTGAAATGAAGTAAACAAAATTAAGAGACCAGTCAGTAAAAACAATTAACTCCAACAATGTATACAAAAAGATTATTAAAAGAAGTCATGGTCTCAATAATTGAAAAATTGTGTTGAGGTGTAGAAGGAGGAATATTGCCAGATTTACAACCTGAGGACCTGGATTAAAATCCTGCCTCAGTCACTTACTACCTAGGTAACTTTGGGCAAGTCACTGAACATATTCTGCGACTCAGTTTCCTCATCTGTCACATGTGGGTATTGTACTGGATGACCTCTAAGGTTCCTTCCAGAATCTCTTGGCAGAGAGGTAGGGAGTCACTAAGACAGAAAATTGCTTATGCTGTCAGAAAATCCCTGGATTCAATATTTTTGCTCAATTATTTATCTTTGTCATTGAGGACAAAGCTTGGAGGGGATATAGGTAGGAAGTCAATATGATGTAAAGAAAGAAGAGGTTAGTCAATCAATCAAACATTCATTAAGCCCAGGCACCATGCTAAGTACTAAGGATACAAAAGAGGCAAAAGTTAGTCCCTGCCCTCCAGGAGCTTACAATCTAATGGGGGAGATGACATGCAAATAAATATATACAAACAAGTTCCATACAAGATAAACAGGAAATAACTAAGAGAGGAAAGGCTCTGGCATTAAGAGGGGTTGAGAAAAGGCTTCTTGGAAAAGATGGGGTTTAAGTTAGGACTTAAAGGAAGCCAGGGAAGATAGCAGGCTGGGAACTGGACCTGTGATTTCAGTGATGTAAAAACTCCTTAATGAAGTAACTCTTTCTCCCCATGCAAGTCAGCACCTTCTCTGGGATTTACAATCTTAGAGAGTTACCTAACACATGTCAAAGTTAAGCAACTCGCCCAAAGCCACACAGCCCACAGTGGTAAGTTGAGACTTGAACCAGCTCTGACGAGGCTGTGGTGGAACCAACTCCTATTGGGTTAAGAGCCATTGGGAACTGTTCCACACAAGCATTTATACTTTGAAAAGCAGCAAATGCTGATTAAGCAGGGCTTGATTAATTGTTTTGTTGATTGTAATGGAGAAAATGGTGATCATGAAGATTAAACTTAAAATGTGTAAACTTAAAACATTCTCTTCCCCCCAAAAGCCGATTGTTAAACATTTACTAGCACACCTTTGCTCTCTATCTAGTACACCATATTCTCAAATAAAGAAAACAGCATTAAAAACTTTTTTAAAGAAAAAAGAATCATGTCCCTGCTATTGGGGAGGCTAAGGCTGGTGGGACACTTGAGTTTAGGAGTTCTGAGTTCCAGTGGGCTAAGTCAATCAAGTGTTCACATTAAGTCTGGCACTAATATGGTGAGCTCCCAAGAGGGGAGAGAGGATATCAGGCTACGTAAGTAGGGTCAAACCAACTCCTACGTAAGTAGGGTCAGGAAAATGAATGGAGGCAAGAGATCCAAGAAATGCCCTGTCAAGTTCAAGGAACAGCTAGTAAGCAAGTTTAGCTGGAACCCAGAGTATATGAAGGTGTGTAATAGAAAAGGATTGTGTGACTTCATTTTTACTTTATAGTCAAGGGCTGGGGCACAGATTGTGGAGGACTTTAAATGCCGGGCTAAGAAATTCATATTTTAATCTAGGGGCTATAGGGAGCCCCTGAAAGTTTTTTGAGGAGGGGAATGATGTGGTCAGACATTTTTTAGGAATGTGAATTTAGGGGTTGTGTAGAGCAATGATCTCGAACTCAAATGTGAACAAATATGTAATGTTATCTATGTTTTATTATAGTTTAATTTGCTAAATTTTCCCCAATTACATTTTAAACTTATTTGAACTCAAAGAGATAATTAAGAATTCTAAATCTTGAGGAAAATTTATTTGAACAGGGAGTGGGAGTGGAAGATGGGGAGGAAAATGAGATGGCCAGTTCTCTGGGGAAGTGGAGAGGCAGCTGGGAGGTATAGCAGATAGCAGGCTGGACTTAGGAAGGCTGGAGTTTAAGTCTTCCCTTAGACACTAGCTTCTCTCTTCCCATGCATGTTATTTAATTTTGCTTAATCTCAGTTTTCTCATCTGTAAAATGGGGGTGATAACAACATCTACTTCCCAAGGTTGTTGTTAGGATAAAATGACATTAATACATTTCAGTCAACCAATAGTAAATAAGCTCCTACTTTGTGCCAGGGGAAGCAAAGAAAGTGTGTGAGGGAAGCCAAGGATCAAAAACCAGCCCCTGCTCTCAAGTTGCTCACAGTTTAATGGGACAGGGTGGGAGAGACAACATATAAAGAGCCATATACAAATAAGATATTTGCATTATAAAAGGAAGGCTATCTCAGAGGGAAGGCCCCAAGAACAAGGAGGACTGGGGAAGGATTCTTTCAGAACAAGGGACTTGAGTGGAGACTTGAAGGAAGCCAGGGAAGCCATTCAGCCAAGATGAGGAAGGAAAGCATTCCAGGCATGGAGAAGGGGATGGGGGAGGTGGCGCGGGAGTGAAAAGGGATAGAGCTGAGAGATGGAGAGTTGTATGCAAGGAACAGCTAGGAGGCCAGAATCAATGGTCTCAGAGTCCATGGAGGGGAGAATGGTTTAAGAAGTCTGGAAAGGCAGCAAGGGATCAAAGAAATAAGGATCCACAAAGGCTTTTCAGTTTGATTCTGGATGCAATAGGGAGCCACTGGAGCCCACTAAATAGGGCCTTGATATATGTAGACCTGCATTTTAGGGAGATCATTTTGACAGCTGAGCGGAGATTGGATTGAAATGGGGAGACCCTTCAGGAAGGGGAACTGGCCAACAGGCTATTGCAATAGTCTAGGTATGAGGTGAGGAGGATGCGGAAAGCATCAGAAGAGAGAAGTGGGTATGTAGGAAAGACACCCAAAGGTAGAAATGATAGGACATGACAACTGATGGGAAGGAGCAGGGTGGGGCCTAGGGTGAGAGCCCCGATGACTGGGAGGATGGTGGTATCCTCTACAATGATGGGGAAGTTAGGAAGAGGAGAATGGCTGGGGAGAAAGCTAATGAGTTCTGTTTCAGACACATACTCACAAGCACTCTCATGAGCAATGGGAGCACGAAGGACAAATGATGGCCCCTGCTGTACGGGAGGACACAGTCTCAGGGTTGTATTAATATTAGTAAATGGAAAGAGAAGGTAGAGAGGGATGGAAAGGGCTAGGGCTGAGGGGGAGAGAGATGAGAAGTGTGGGGAAAAGTAGTAAGGAATGGATGGTCAGGGGCAGGGGTGGGAGCAGGGGCAAAAGAAATAGTCCAATCATGATACGGTCATGGAAGAGACAAGTTGGCCAGCATTCCCTGCTGCCTCCTCCATGAGCTCATGGTTTAGTGGTGCAGTATAAGGGGAAGGAGCCATCTCTTTCCTGTCCTCCCACAACTTCTGCTGCCAGTGACCTTGCTCCTTCTCCTCATCAGCACCTAGTCTTCCTCCTGAGCCCTACAATGGCTTGGCTGGTGCAATAGCCCAGGGAGAGGGGGCATTGATCTCCCTTTTCTCCTCTATTTCCAGCAATTCTACTCCAGGGACCTTTCCACGGGCTGCCTCTTGCTCAGACCCCCTATAGAGGCATATGATTTAGGTCCAAAGTGGGGATGAAACAGTGCCTTCCTCTCCTGAGAAGTAGATTCCCTGCTCCCCTTTTCCCTTGGGGCAAAGTCTCAACTGCCCTGCCTCAGTTTGGGTGCCATGAGGGCATGAGCTAGCCATGTAGCTGTGCACATCAAGAAAAGGAGACAGACCAGAGATGGAGGGCTAGAATCAAAAGGGCTTGGCCACTGAGGGGATGCATACAGGGTGAGGGTGAGTGAAAGCTCAAAGATGACTCTAGAGTTGACAGGAGTTTTTCAAAGCCCAGGCAACTGGTGCTTTAAACAACCTCTGCCAGGACTAGTTATTGTCAAGATAGAGCTCCTTGGCCCCTTGCTTGGGGAGCCTGCCAGCTTCTCACATCGGGTGTTCAGGGCTTCTTGGTCACAAAATGAAACCCGTTTCCTCTCCCCAGCCTGAATACACATCTATCTCACAGTATTAGAGTGAAAAAAATCCATGAGGCAACCAATAATTTGGCTGTAATGGAAGCTTTTGTTCCACCCACATAGCTTATTTCTGAGCAGGGATCCTGGGAAGCATCTTGGAAAATACATTGAGAATGACTGCCCACATTCCCTTCTTCTCCATGTTCTGCCTGATAAACTCACCTTCTCCATTCTGCTCTGCCCTAATCCCTTCAGCCCTCCCTCCCTGCACTGTCCAATCTTTCTTGAATATTCTAATTTGGCCGTAGTTCTGAATATAGAAGTGCAAATTAGCATCAGCTCAGGTCACCAGCTCACGGAATTGTTTTCAGCAGCTAATTATAATGGGTCTTTCGAAGCGATGTGTTTCTTATCTTCTTAATTAAAATAATTATGATTAATAAATGAGATGGCAAGTAAGTCTGACAGCACTCACCATCCAGCTCCAATTCAAGGACAGGCATGGGTGCCTGGAGCTAGCCACCAAGGTGCCCATGAGAAAAGGTGTGCATCTGAGACTGGGTATAGTTTCTGAAACCAGAGACAGCTGGGGATCTTTGGCAAACCACGTGCCTTTTTGAAAGTCAGCCCACAAGGCAGAGGCTTGGATGGAGCACGATTGAGAGAGGGGAGAGCACCGAAGGGGGTCTGGGGGAGATGCAGGTGGAACTCGATTACTGCTCCTTGTTCTGGCAGATTTAATTAAGTCGACTTGATAGCAGACTCTTACTCCCAATAAAAAAGGGAAAAAATGGCTTCATTCCTAATTTACCTCAAGACACTTATTATCTTTAACTCCAAGTAGCAATTTGCTGATAAGAGTGGAAATTAAGTTTTAGAAAGGGAAGGAGGTGAAAGTAATGACTGGGTATGGCCTGGAATTTGCACTACTCTTGCAAGTGGCTGTGCAGAGAAAGCACGTTCTAGAAGGGACCATCAGGAATGATAATGATGACAACAATAAAGATGATGATGATGATGGTAGTGATGATGTATAATAACGCTAACTTTCCATTTCTCTTCCCAGATGAATTGTGGGCCTTAATAAGATGCATTGAGACCTGGGAAAATCAAATTAATATTGCAATAAGAAAGAGAACAAGAGTTTAAAATAATCTTATATTTGGTTGTGACTTTCAAAGTTCTTTCACATCTATTATTCAATCAAAAGCATCTTCAAAAGATTCATTGAACATTATTTTTAATATTTTTTAAGATTTCTTTTTCAATGAACACATCTATTTTCTGTCTCTTCCATGTGTTCTCCCATGGAAGAAGAAAAAAATAATAAACATACAATGTCAAGCAAAACAAATCCCCACATTAGCCATGGCCAAAAACTATGCATACTTCTCGATGTGCTCCCCGAGTCCATCCCCTAGAGTATTGGGGAGCATGCTTCTTCATCTTTCCATCGGAATCACTGTTGGTCTGTGTGTGGAACAGAATTCTCAAGTCTTTCCAATTAACAAGCATTTATAAAGAACATGCTTTGTGCTGGGCACAAGAATGGGTGCTGGGCATACAGAGATAAAAACCATAATGGTCTCTGCCCTGATATCAAGGGGAAACAATCCTTGGACAGAGAAAATTTTAATACAAAATCATTGCTGGTATGAGGGCACTAGGAAGTGAGTGGATGAGGAGAATCTTTCTATAGGAAGAGAGTACCATGGCCCCTGGGCACAAGAAGCACACAGGGCCTTTTTCCCCAAATGCCTACTCATTTCACCTTAGGCTCTCCCCTTCCCCAAAATGCAACTCCTTTTGTTTCAAATCACAGCACTGGAAATCCTTAGGGGAGGGAGGGCTTCTTTTTACACCATGGGCCCCTTTGGCATCTGGTGAAGCCTCCGCACCTCTTCTCAGAATCATGTCTTTCAATGCAAACAATGAAATACATAGAATTATAAAAGAAACCAACATAGAGATAAAAGTAAAAGTAGAGATACAGTTTTTCTCATCAATTCACAGACCTCCTGAAATCTATCCAAAGATCCCAGGTGATGATCCCCTGCCTTTGGGTAAGGACACTGAATCCTCTCTTAAATAACATTAGTCTGGATACATCTCAGAGCCACGGGTTTCTTCCTTTGTCAGAGGTGGAATAGGTGATAGGGCAGTGTTTAGAATAGCCCAGAAGTGGACTTAGAAGGAGTGTTTGTTTGTTTTGAGCATCAGTGTAGAAGGGGGTTATTTTGTTACTAAATCCCTTATGTGAGTTTATTTTCTTATGATTTTGTCTTTCTTCTAAATGTAGAGAAGTGGAGGGGGGTGGGCAAAGAGACAGGTGCCACTTATCTATTAGGCTGTCTAAGAATGGGGCACCTATGCAATGTTACAAGGCCAGACCTAACCTCATACTTTCAGGTTGATTGGTTGACACCAACCAATCAGTCGATGAGCATTTATTAAACATCTATTGTGGGCCAAACACTGTGCCAGGTGCTGAAAACACAAAGACAAAGATTAAAGCAAAGAAGTATCTGCCCTTAAGGAATTTACATTCTAACGGTAAATAACACTATGAAAGTAAGTACATACAGAGTGAAGGGAAGGTCACCTTAGAGAGGCAATCGTGGGAAAAGCTTCTTTGTGGAATTGAAGATGTAGAATTTCAGCTCAGTTTGAAGGAAGCCAACGGTTCCAAGTGGGGGAGGAGGAAAGGGAGAGCATTCCAGGTCTGGGAGATAATCAATGCAAAGATGTGAAGATGAGAAATGGAGTGTCATGTGTGACCAACAGTGTATCTCCAAAGAGGGTTATGCGTGAGAAGACTAGAAAGGGAGGAGGGGCCCAGGTTATAAAGAGCTTTAAATGACAAACAAAAGAGTTTATATTTGATCCCAGAATTTATCGAGTAGGGGAGTGACATGGGCATATCTCCAGTAAGTCTTTCTTTTTAGAAAATTGATCTGTGATTTCATCATAGTAGAGACCTCCTGGTGAGGAATTTCTCCTCCCAGGACAGATCAGCACCTTCTCTGCAGGCTATAACCTTACAGTTGCCTGGGTCACTGAGAGATTAAATGCCTCATCCAAGGTCACATTCAAGATGGAGCCTGCCATAACTTTCATAATGAGATAAAGACAATTTGGATAGGTCCACGTCAGTAAAAAAGGGATGGGCCATTGAATCTCACTTCCTCTTCCATTGCCTATGTGCGATGTTTAGCAGGTAGAAGTTTGTTCTAAATAATAGGTAACATAAAAGCTACAGACTGGGTGACACCTCCCTCAACAGAGCCTCCCCAATCACTGATTGACAAGCACGGCTGGGAACAATGGGAAACTGAATCAGCATAACTTTTATACTCCCCCTGACTTCCTAGGGCTGTTCTGAACATCAAATAAGGTAATGACTACCAAGCATTTAGCACGGTGCTTGGCAGACAGTAAGGTCTGTATAAATGTTAGATAGTATTGCTTTATCTTTGTTATCATTATTCCACTTAACCTCCAAAGGATTCTTTCAGTAAAGGGCAAAATAAAATTTCCTATTGTGAATCTAGAAAAGAAAGCTCAGAATCTACCTTTGTTGTCGTTGTTTTAAGGGAGACTTAGATCTAGAGAATCAGTGTGGTATGGTAAACTGAGATCATCTTCAGAGTTAGGAAGTCTTGAGTTCAAGACCAGCCCTGCCACGTATGGACTGTGATTCTAGGTAAGTCACTCGTTCTCTTAATGCCCCAGATAAACTTTCTTAAAAGCTAATTTACAAAGAGGTATCTTACAGTGATGAAATTACCAAATTTGGACCCCCCCAAAATCATCACTAGTGGACACACCCTTAAAGAATTCCCCCAAAATAATTTCTGTTTGCTCTTGTCAGGTTGGAATCACCCCAAAACCAGGGATTACACTTACCATGTGAAGAACTTCCCAACTACCTCAGCCCATACTGATCTGCCCTCTCTTTTAAGGCCCTACGAACCTCACCAACTATCCCATACTGTTCTGCACATGGTTATGTATAGTTTTCTACATATTTCCTAACTTTTCCATAAGGTGGGTCTTATCTCTCCAAGTAGATTATGAGCCTTTGAGAGCTGGACCGGATCTTCTCTTTTTTCTGTGTTTTCAAGATACATTTAGACATTACTCCTCACATAGATAGTATGGTAGTAGTATATAGGTGAGGAGATTGAAGCTCAAATAGCACCTAAGGTCCCTTCCAGGGCTCTAGAAATGATCTGATCTTATCATTGCAATGACGTCTCTAGGGCAGGACCATAGTTGGGGCAGCACTTACCACCCAACGAAGGCATGGGACAGGGACAGCAGACTTAGGAAAGTGATATTGTACAGCAGATCATAACTTTGTTGTCACAAGTTGACATAATGGTGAAGAATCAATGAATTGAACTGAATTAATTGAATGAGCAAATGAATGAATAAAAAAAAAGCATTGATTAAGTGTTTACTGTGCGCCAAGTAGTACACTACACACTGGGATTCAATGACAGTCATTGTCCTCAAGGGGCTTACATTCTAAGTGGGGGAGGGGGGAATAGAAGATCCAATTGTGTTAATTGTTTGTAAAAAAAAAAATTCAAGAAATGTCACCTTGCAGTTTCTTTTCCAATGAAGGATCTTCCATGAAGTTGTTAAAATCATTCTCTGCTTATTAATATCAAGAAAGGCATAAAACGCATAAATGAATATCTGCCACTGTTGTGAAGGGTGTCCAGTATAGACTCAAAATAGGAAGGACGTTCCCTGTAGATGGTGAGAAGTCCAACAGATTCAGCAGTGTGCCATGACCTGCTGATTACATCAAGTCTCAGCACACTGGATAGCTCCTAAATGAGACCCACAATAATTCGAGAATTTAAGATTACCTGTTCACTTGGAAAACAAACAAATAAAAAAAAATTAAGTGAATAAAAATACATATCGTCTGGATGATGTTGCATAGTTATCCCATAAAGCTGGGAAATAAATTTTGGACCTGCACTATAGACGGATGATGAATTGAGCCTAGAATTAAATCAGTGGGAGGAATTAGACTGGTTGCCTTTGGAAATTGCAGAGATTTCAATGACCTCAGGTTTAAGCTAATCTTTTAAATACCAGTGTTCTGATGATGCTGTCTGACTGTGAGTCACTGAATACCGCAGTCTTCAAGCAATGAAGCTAGCAGGTCACCCACGGGTCAATGGTGAGACTTAGGGTGAGTATGAATAAACTGTAGCATATTGTTGATAATGAATCATGAACCAAATAGGACACAAAGGGATATCACCAGAGATGTAAAAACAAAACAAGAGATAGGCCAGTCACAGAGAAAGAACAAGAGATACATGAGAGCTCACATGTTCTATTCCTGAATATATGACATGGAACATGTCTATTTGTGTCAAGAGGTGAAGAGGAAGGGCTGCAGTGTGCTGGATGGGAACCCCAATATAGGAGACAATGTAGTGCAATAGCTAGGGCCCTGCAGGGAGTCAGAGGACCTGAGTGCAATCTTAGCTTCATGACTTATTACCTGTGTGACTTGGGCAAGTTGTGTAAACTCACTGGGCCTCAGTTTCCTCACCTGTAAAATGATATGTTAGACTAAATGGTCTCTAAGGTCCCTACCAACTTGAAGTCTATGATCCTAATCTCTGAAAATTTCTTGAGAACCCTTCCTTCCCATAACAGTCTTCTCAAGTGACAACTAACATGATTATGAATCATAAACAGAGACTCAGATGTTACTGAAAAATATTACCACTGTCATTGGAGTACCTAGGTACAGCCTGTTAGTATACCTGAGTAACTAGGGGCATATTTTTTTTGGAATAAATGGGTACTTAGTATTAGAGAAAAGAGTCATACAGTCTTGGAGCATCTGGGCCCATCCATGGTGTGAGAGCAACTTGTCAGAGAGTGGTGGTGTGTCTGAGGACCTGGCACTACACAATGCTGGAATAATTAGGCTCAGGGGAGCAGAATAAGTAGGAGTCTAGGCTGGGTGGGATGGTTCCCAGCATCGGTGTTTGGTTTATCTAGGTCTAAGAGGATAAAGGAAGTTCATGCAGGCATTCATTCCTCATTACCTTATTTATTTTCTTTCTCCAACCCAGGCAGACGTATGTACAATCCCTCACATTTATTCTTCTCTCTTTCATCTCCTATTTCCACCCTCCTATACACACCTGGAGCGTACAGCTCCAGTGTCTCCCCAAATTGGCATCATTCTAGTTACCTTTAAAATTCATCTCAATATTCACTTCCACTGGAACGCCTTCCCTGATGAGTCCAGAATCAAGGGAGCTGTCTCAATGCCTTCAAACTGCTCCTCATTTTGCCCACGTTATTTTAGTTAACTATTTAAATGTAATCTTTGCACGCATGCTCTATGACAAAGTGGGAAAGGATATCAATCAATACCTTAGTGCAACATTGTGTGGAATCAACCGGCCCATAATGACAGAGATAGTGTAGCATCTTGAAGAAAGGTTTGTAATTCCAGATTTGATACTTACTAGCTATATGACCTGGGAGTCGTTTAGTCCATTTGAGCCTCAGTTTTCTTATCTGTAAAGTGGAGAGAAGAATACTTCAAGTATCTACCTCACAAAGTTGTCATAAGGCACAGATGAGGTTATGTATATGAAACATTTGACAATCCTAATGTATTCTAGAAATTTCATCTATATTATTACTGTTGTTATTTTCTTTTTTCATTTCATCTAGTGGTTCTGAGGTCTGTGAGCTTCACTCAGTAAAATCTTGTATCTGTGCCACTTCTACTCAATTTCACCAAACTCTCAGCAGCACTACAGAAATGTTGACCAAAATTTTGTAGTTCAGAATGACATCTCCACTAGGTACAGCCCAACCCAGTGCTCTCTCTCTCTCTCTCTCTCTCTCTCTCTCTCTCTCTCTCTCTCTCTCTGTCTCTCCTCTGCAAGCAATACATTCTTTCTCGATTAGTCTATCTCTGCTACTGTTGCCATCCCAACTGCTCGAAGTAGCAGCACTACCTGCTGCTGCTCTGGTACCTGAGGAGGGCAACATGCCAACTGCTTTCTGTGATCTCAATCTCACAAGTCTTGTATCAAAGGAAAGAAGACAAAATTTGGAGGTCTCCTTATGCCAGGCATAGGATTGCCTAGGAAGACCATGAGCTCATCATTTGTGGCTGGAGAGAGTGAAGAACATGCCCCCCACGTGATCTTCTGGAGAGCTCAGAGAATTATTCTTCCATTTCAAGGGTGGTAGGAAGAAGAGACCTTACAGTGAGGACTGGCCCATGATTATGTCTATGGAGTTCAGGTTCAGAAGCCAATTAAAATATTTCTTTGTCATCACATAATATCAACCCCTGAGTCATCATGCCAACAGAAACTGAGGCTATCTCCAGCCACTCCCAAGTGGCGTGTGGAGGGGAATGGGGAGAGGGGAGGGTCTCTCCATCACATATACCTGAAAGCAGATCTACCCCAGCTTCCATGTTCTTGACAATTGAGCATGCTTCAGGAGCTGGGGAACTCATGGAGGTGCTATGCCAGCAATAAAGCCCTATTGAACTCAGCAAAGTTGAATAGGGCATTTACTAGCAGCAACCAAATTGTTGCCCAAGATGGAAGCTGGAGGGTGGCATGCCAGGACAAAGAGACTTACCCTTGTCTGTGCAGTCCACCTCAGTTACCCATGGAACAGAACACTCTCCCTGCACAGCTGCATGCCCATCCAACAGGGGTCTTCTCTCTGGCTGTCCCTGCACCCACTCTGCACATACTGCCATATGGCTTGGGGTGTACAGGTGACAAGCTGGGGCATGGGAGTTATTAATAGATGGGAAATCAGCACACATCATTGCTTTGAAGCTCGGTCTCACTTTTATTAAATGTCTTTGAGATTCATTTTCAAAAAATGTCACACAGCAGGAGAGCCAGTGACAATTTAAACCTGCAAATATCTCAGGTATCAAAATGTGAGACAGAAAAAATGTGCTCCAACTTATAGAATGCTAGAGCTAGAAAGGGGCTGTAAGGGTCAAACACCTTCTTTTTACAGCTGGAGAAACTGAGGGCCAGAGATTGGAAGTGGCTGGCCCAACACCACACAACGTGTTAGTGGCAGAAGAAAGAAAAGCCTTGATATTTCCAGGGTGTGACTCTGAAAATCCAATAACACAAGCTGAAAAGGAAAGAGTATAATAAAGAGAATCCTGTTGGAAAAAACATGGCAGGCTGGTCCTCAATGTCCCAGTGTAGAGCAATAGATTTTAGCTACTTGCTCAAGGGAGTTGTGGAAAGAAAGTGGAATTCTTTCTATCGACATTTTCCCCCTGGTTTTATTTTTTCTTAGAATTGTAGACGAGACCTATAATTTCATCAG
>CM053627.1:16430161-16474758 GCA_028646595.1 Phalanger gymnotis
AGAGAGAGAGAGAGAGAGAGAGAGAGAGAGAGAGAGAGAGAGAGAGAGAGAGAGAGAGAGAGAGAGAGAGAGAGAGAGAGAGAGAGAGAGAGAGAGAGAGAGAGAGAGATGACCAAGGGACAAGAAGACAGAGAGAGAGACAGCAATCAATGGGGAGATGTAGTGGAAGAGACAAGAGTCTCTGGGGCAGTAATGAGAGTCCAAGAGAGACACAGAGAGAGAGAGACAGACAGAGAGAGAGAGAGAGACAGAGACAGAGAGAGACAGAGACGGAGACAGAGAGAGACAGAGAGAGAGACAGAGAGAGAGACAGAGAGAGAGACAGAGAGAGACAGAGAGACAGAGAGAGACAGAGAGGGAGACAGAGAGAGAGACAGAGAGACAGAGAGACTGAGAGCAAACCAACATAGGAAAGGATGCCTTCCTGGCAAAAGGGAGTGAGAACATCCAAGTTTTACTTCAGAATTTGGCTGAAGAGTAAGCTCCATAAGGGGAAAGATTACTTCATTTTTGTTTGTATTCCCAGGGCCCAGCCCAGGCCAGGCATATAGTAGAGATGCACAAGGTGTTTGATTCTGTACTGTGCTCCTAAGGAGAAACTATTGATTCCAAATCAAAGGAAAAAAAAGAAACCAGACCCAATTTATTGTTCCCTATGGTTTCCCTGCCGTAAAAAGAGCGCTAGTTTTGGAGTCAAGGGATCTTACTGCTACGCAGCCAAGAGCTTACTTATGTGACCTTGGCAAGTAATTTCACTTTAATCAATCAATAATCAACCAACAAACATTTATTAAGTACCTACTATGCGCTAGTCATTATGCTATGTTCTAGGGACACAAAAAGAGGCAAAAAATAAGTCCCTGTCCTCACAGAGTTTACAATCCAAACAGGTCCCTGGATTTCACTTTGCTCATCCGTAAAATAAGATTAGACTGGGTGGCTACAGTTCTAACTATGATTCAATAACCTCTCTGGGCCTCAGTTCCTTTATCTTTATAATAGGGGAATTGGATTTGATGGTCCCTGAGGTCTCTCCCTCCTCCAGATGTATAATCCATGATTTCTTCAGGAGTCTAATGCTTGCCTGAATGACAGTGTGCTTAAACATGATCCCAAAGTGACAAAGAGTCTAACCCTATTTCTTCAAGACCTTTACAACCCATCCCTTTTCCAAAGTCTGCATGGGATTAGGGGCCTCTGAGGTGTGACTGCTTCCCTCTTGAATCATATGATTTCACTCACTTCAAGGCTGTTTCTGGGCTCACACTTGTTTACCAGTCTCCAGACAAAGGGCAGCGTTTGTGGTGAATCATCTGCCAGGACCTTGTGACAAACAGAATAATACAGGAATTCTTCACATCTTGGGGAGAGTGAACAACAGGGGGTGGGCTGGTTGATCATTACACCGAATTTTCAGAAACAATGAATTTCCAAAAAGTTCACTTCTACCCTTTACCCTGACTCTTTTGGGAAATTGTATGCTCCCAAAAGAACCTACTCCAGCTAGCTAAGAATAACTACTTTCTCTTAATGCTTCTACTTTCTAGTACACTAATAAAGTACCTACAGAGTGCCTATACCTTCATGAGAACCATCATGAGCAATGATGTGAAAATTGATCTCTGCTCAACTCAGGAATCTCTCACAATAGAGTATAAGCTCACTGAAAGCAGGTACTCTTTTATTTTTGTCTTTATATTATCAGTGTAATGAATAGTATGTGCCTAGCACATAGTAGACACTCAATAAATGCTTTTAGATTGATTCTTATGCACAAATTGTCCTTGGCACTATTTTGGTCACCTATGACATCCAATAGAATGTACCATCCTCTAGGTGGCTTAGCGTGTAGAACTCTGGGCCTGGAGTCAGGAATACTTGGCTCAAATCTGGCCTCAGACACTTACCAGCTGTGTGATCTTGGGCAATTCTATTAACTTTTGTCTGCCTCAGTTTTTTCATTTGCAAAATCAGGATTCATAATAGCAACTCTTTCCCAGGGCTGCTGTGAGGCTCAAATGAGATACGTATAATGTGCTTAGCACACAGTAGGCACTATAGAAGGTTTATCATTATTATTATTATTTGGATCTCTGTATTCCCAGTACCTGGCACATAGTGGGTGTTTAATCAGTGTTTATTGAATAAATTATCCTTTTTAGAGCCCGGTATTCCATGATTTACAAGCAGAAAACATCACTGAGATAATATTATTGTCAAAGAGGTGTGACTTTCAGACTACACAGAGCTTGGGATTATCAACAGCAAAACACTACATGATTTCCCAAATGGAGTCCAGCTGCCTCACCTCCTACTATTCAATTCTGACCTCAGTTTATCATCCAACTTGTGATTTCCTTGTAGATGTGTAAGTGCATACATATGTACACAAATGTGTATCTTTATGTAACATAGATTATGTATATACATATCATATTTACATATATGCTATAGATATATACGTGTATATATACTTATATATGTATATAACTGTATATATTGTAGCAGGGAGAAAAACACTGGATATGAATATTACAGGCAGCATGACATAGTAGATAGAAAGCCAGCCTTGGAGTCAGAAAGAGCTGGGTTCAAGTCCCATCTCTGATACATATTAGCTGTGTCCCTGTTTGAGTGGCCTAACCTCTCAATGCCCTAGGAAGTTAACTCTCTAAAACTATAAATATAGCAGATATCAATTTCCTCTGGTGGATACACCTACTATTAGGCAACTATTATGTGCCAGACACTTTGGTAAACACCAGGGATACAACAAGAAGCCAAATAAGGTCCCTGCCCTCAAGGAACTTAACAGTTTAATGGAGGAGTTCTCAATTTAATGCTGCAATGATCTAGCAAGAGGTGATGAGGGCCTAGAACAAGGTGAAAGCTGCCCAAGAGCAGAGAAGGGGTCAGATGTGAGAGATGAGAAGGTAGAAATGGCAAGGTTTGGCAATGGATTGGACGTGTGGAATGAGGAAGAATGAGGAGATTAGGTTATGCCAAGATGATGGACCTGAGACATCAGAGAGATGGTAGGGTCTTCGACAGAAACTCAGAAGTTTGAAATCAGAAAAGGAGTTCCCTCACTAGAAATTCTTTACCGAGGAATGACCAACAAAAAAATGTACGAACTGACTAACTCAATGAATGTCGCATCATTGGGAAAGTTGGACAGTGTTGAATGGTTCCTTAGGTTACATCTAGCATGATGGAAACATATAGTGAGCGCTGAAATTCTTTTCATTCACTCATTCAGTCAGTCCAACTAGATTCCTAGAATCTACACAGGTGTCTCTGTGGCCAAAACAGGACAAGTCACTGAGCCAGGACCACACTGCTCACCAAGGCTTTTGTCTTCTTGCTACTTAGCTCCCTAGGACAGTTTATGCCTGATGTAACAATGAAAAGGACATTTTCAACCCAGAATGCTAAACACATAACGGGAATACTTAATTCCTGCAACAGCAAGAGTGAGAGCAAGAGGGAGGGAGGGAGGGTTGGAGGGAGGGAGGAGAGGGGGAAGGAGGGAGGAGAGGGAAAGAGAGAGAGAGAGAGAGAGAGAGAGAGAGAGAGAGAGAGAGAGAGAGAGAGAGAGAAAGAGACAGAGACAGAGACAGAGACAGAGAGAGACAGAGAGGTGAGGGGGTTGGAGCAGACAAGCCTATAGTTTATGACCTTGGTAACCAGGGAACTGGGACTGGATAAGAAACACAAGTGTTGTACAGACTTCAGAGAATTTGGTAGCTTTCTTTTTAATTTTTTTTAATGTGCAGCTAGGTAAGGGAAAGTGGCTTAGTTCAGTGAATTAGAAAAGAGGAATCATGAGGTCAGGGTTGCAAATTGAATCTTCACATGAATCAGCTTTCTTGGTACAGAGAAATGTGATTGTCTCTCTCATAGACAATAGAAAACCATGCAAAATTTCTGAATAAAGTGGTTCTGTGGCATCTCTTGGATCCCCTATATATTACCCTGGGCAAGACATCTCAAGGCTTCTCTGTGCCTCAATTTCCTCATCCATAAATAAATCCCACCAACAGTGGGATCCCCTGTTGGTCTGCAATCTGTGGCCTGTGACTAATAGCGGTTCCCATTTAGGGGAGTGCCTGTTATATCCTCATGAGGAGGAGATGAGGTGGGTTGTGTTATCATTTCATTCTTTTCTCGCAGAATGGAGTGTATTGGTTCCCAAGTTGATTCACTCCTGGGCGGAATCCCAAAGGTGGCTCTTCACAGCTATACTGGTTTACCAGGGTAAGCTACTGGCCAGTTCTGGTATCAATCCTAATCTCTGGATCTCTGGTATCTATTCAGAATTCATGAAGCTAACAAGGTCACAACCCTTCCCATTTCTGATACTCAGCTACCTAAGTGCAGGAAAAAGGGAACAGAACAAGGATGGTAAAATCTACCTCATCTTGTACTCGTGGTTTCATATTGGCCCTGGGTGAGGAGAGAAGACCACTGACATCCCTCCTCCCCACCTCTCTCCCCGCCCCCAACCCTTACAGTAGCCCTTATCTTGGTCAGCACTGGGAGATAGAGAGATCTCTGTATATGTCCCCAAGACTGAGCTCTCATTGGCCTGTCTTCCCCTGGCATGCTGTCGTTTGTCATTGAGCAGGATGAGGAAGAGGAGCCCTGAGAAGAGACCTGAAGAAAAGGAACTGCAGACAGGTTCTATCCTTATGAGAGGGATGGTGCCAGTGTGGAAAAAATCAGTCTGAGAGTTGTGTTTCCATATTTAAAATCATGTTCCCTCAGTCTACTTCCCCCCATCATCAATGTTGTAACTTGGGAAAGAGTTATTTGTTCAAAGGTAGGCAAGCTAGAGTCCAGTTCTGGCCTTGCTACTTCCCACTTGGATGACTATAGCAAGTCAGTCTTCAGTTTTCTCATCTCTAAAACTAGGGGGTTGGACAAGATGGTCTTGAAGGTCTCTTGTCGTTCTAAATCTATGATCCTGTGATATGTAAAGTTAAGGCATCAGACCTAGTGGCCTCTGAGGTCCCTTCCAGCTCTAAATCTATGATCTTAAGACTAAATGGTCTTTGAAGTCTTGTCCAATTTTCAATCTATAAAAATGGGAAAGTTTTTTGCAAGTCTCACATGCTTGATGTTCTCCTTATGATATGCAGATCAGGCTCAGATCATGATAGGCTAAGATTTATAATTCTTTAACAAGCAAACTCCTGCTACTTTCTGTAGGATTTTTCATTTGAAAAACAACTTACAATGTGATTTATACAGAGATAGTTACAAGAGTCTAGACTATGGAGTAAATCAACCAATTTGATATCTGTTTTGACGGCTTTGCTATTTATAATGGTGCCAAAAGGGCTGCAACCAGAATTCAAAAGAATGATGCAAATGATAAATTGGAGCAGCTTCCACCTGGGAATGTTACTTATATGCTTTTAAAATATGAGAGCATTTAGGACTGGAATCCTTATTCATGCAACTGGTCCCCCTGAAGTCCTTTGTATGGGGACCAGCAGAGAAGGTTGTTTCAGAATGATTTATGTGCCCTCCAGAAATCAGAGTCTTATGGTACCAGCACAAGGGCAGATGACTGGCATTAATGTCTTGAACTTTCGCACCAGCATCTTAGGGTTTGGAGGGAAATGGCCTCGTGACAAAGGGACAGAGCTGTCACCACATCCAGCCTGGGAGGTCAGGGAGCAGAAAGGGCTTTGGCTCCATTAGCAAGATGATTGAGGAGCCAGGGATTTTGGACACAAAGTATTTTTGCAGATTGGCTGCATTGCCCAGATTCTCTGGATGGCTGTTTACTTCCATCTGAATTCTAGACTTCCTTTTATTGGTCATTTCCAATGTATCTTGTCCATGCTTCCTCCTCCATTACGCTGTGAGCTCCTTAAGAGAAGGGGCTGTCTTGTTCCTTTCTTTGTATCCCCAGCACTTAGCACAGTGTCTGGCACATTGTAGACAGTTAATAAATCTTTATTTGCTTCATAGAATATTAGGAGTGAAAGGGGTCACAGGAACTAAGGGGCCTTCTAGTCCAACTCTTTTATTTTTACAGATGATTGAATTAATGAATGAAACAAAACACACATTAAATTGTGTCCCCAGCAATATGCTAAGCCTTGGGACTAAAATATATCCAATTAAGGTAGTATTTCCCACTCTCAAGTTCTTTATAATCTAGATGGTAGGTTCATGAATCTAGGCCATCTGGAAGGAACCTCAGGTGTCATTTAGTACAACACACTTTCCTCTTATCCCAGTTCATATTACAGTTGGGGAAGACTGAAAGAGGGTAAGTGATTTGTCTTAGGTCACAGAAGTAGTGAATAATAGAGCTTGGTTTAAAACCTAGATCCTTTAGCTCTAAACTGAACACACTTCACCCTATACCAAGTTTTCATGTCCTAACTGTAAGTCACTTGGTTGAACCCCTTATTATGGTACATCTGGCCTCATATAACAGTAAGTTCCCGGGATGGGCTTAGTATTGTTGTCATTGTTCATCCCTTGTACTTGAAGATGACCAATGACATCGTGAGAGCAATGTCTTGATTCCCAAGTGAATTGGATTTAAGTGAGGCAGAGTTGCACAAAGTCATCAGCCTCATTCTGTCCTCTGGAGCCATCAGAGTCCAGTGGCAAGACAAGAGTCAAGATGACCAACTGGTGATGAACCAGGATCAGCATTGTTGAGTTAACAATGAAAGTTCCTACCCTGGGTCAGAGAAAGTGCTAAGCAAGCTAATGAAATGTCTTCATTAAGCCTGAAAGGACTTGAAAAAGTGATTGAGTCTGAACTTATCATTTCATAAATGAGAAGACTGAGGCCCAGAGTTGAGAAGTTTCTGGATCAAGGTCATGTGAATGGTAAGCAGCAGAGGTAAGATCCAAACCCAGGGCTCCTGACCCCAAATCTCATGCTCTGTCCTTGGCCTCCCATGAATCCAGTTGCCTTTAATGAGAAGCTTCAGCAGTTTCAATTATGAGAAAAACCACAGAGGTAGCACATTTCAATTCATCTCAACAAGTATTTATTGATCTACTAAGAGACCTCTATAGGTTTAGGTGTTGTGAGAAACACGGATAAATAGATAGTGTGCCCAACTCTCTCCCCCACCCCCACCCATTTTGTGTGTTGGATCTGTGATTTCATTGCTGTGAAGATTCCAGTGAGGGACTTTTTCTACCACAGTGATTAGCTCCTGGTCTGAAACTATAGTCTTAGAATACTTGTCTGGGTCTGGCAAGGATGGTTCTTGACTTTAAGGAATTTATGTTCAAATTCAGGATTAATATTCATGAAACCATTGCTTCTTGGCATGGGATCAGGGGGAATGCTTTCATATGGAGTAGGCACTGGTATGTTACTCCTATTACATGAGATTGTCAAGGGGTAGCCACAGAACCTAATGGAGGCTGAGGGCTAATTTGGAAAATCTTTTAAAGGATGATCAGTATGTCATTTCAGCACAAATACTATCACCTCCAGCACTATTTATTAAACACAAAGCCTGGAGAGAATTGTGATGGTTATTATGACAGATACAAAGCTTAAATAAGGGCCACTCCCTGTCTTCATGTGGCTTACAATCTGGTTCAGGAACAGACAGAACCACAGATAGTGATATGATACAATATTACGTGGTAGGCATATTTGATTTGCAAAATAAAAGTTTAATGCAATGTCTGTTGGAGAAGGTTGATGATTGATAAAGGTCATTCACAAAAGAGCTTTCTGGAGGAAGTTGTGCTTGAGGTGGCCTTTGAAGGATGGGTAGGCTTTCATTGAGGAGAGAAAGGGAGGGAGGACATTCCAGACATGGAGGACAGCTTTCCTAAGGGCCCCAGAGATAGGAATCTTGTGAGGAAGGGCCAAGATTTATTAGGTTTGACTGCACTCTAGGATGCATGGGATGGTTGAGTTGGGGAGAGGAATAACAATATCAAACAATGATATAAAGGCAGGGGGACAACAGCTTGTGGAGGTCCTCGAATGCCCAGCAGAGTTTGAATTTCACTTTATACACAATAGGGAGCCAGGGAGTGTCATAGTATACCAGATAAGGTGTATGTAGAAGTTGGAGTCAGGAGAACCTGAGTTCAAATCCCACTTCAGGCATTTTGCTAGTTATGTGACCCTGAACAAATCACTTAATATCCATGTGCCTCTGCTTACCTATTTATAAAATTAAGAAATTGGACTTTGTGGCCTCTAAGGTCCCCTTTAAATCTAAATCTATGATCCTATAAATATTTTTGGGCAGGTAGGTAGCATCACCTTCATGAGTTCAAATTCAGCCTCAGATATTTACTAGTTGTGTGACCCTGGGCAAGTTCACTTAACCTTATTTGCCTCAGTTTTCTCATCTGTAAAACGAGCTGAAGAAAGAAATGGCAAACACTTTAATATCTTTGCCAAGAAAATGCCAAGTAGGGTCATGAAGAGTCAGGAATGACTAAAAATGACTGAACAATAACAAAAATAAATATTTTTCATCAGGGGAGTGGCATGATGATATTTACACATACATATGTAGAGATAGGAAGGATAGATTGGAGCAGAGAGAAAGTATAGGAAGGAATCATTGTCAGGAAGCCACTGTGATAGCCTGTGAGGAAAGCATAATAATAGTATTACAGAATGAGATCATATTTGTAAAGTGCTTAGCATGGTACCTGGCATATAGTAAGTGCTTAATAAATGCTTGTTCTCTCCCCTCCTTAGCAGGGTCTTGCAGTAAATATAAAGAGGAAGAGATGAGCACGAGAGAAGTGTCACAAGTGGAATCAACAGAGGTGGATAACTGATTGACTATAAAAGATGAGAGAGAAGACCATGGTGGAATGGAGAGAGCTGGCCTCTGAATTGGGAAAGACTGAGTTCATATTCACAGCCACCTCTCACACGTACTAGCTATGTTATCCTGGCCAGGTCACTTAACTTTTCATCAGTGTCCCTAGCAATTCTGATAACCATCAGGTATAGAGAAAGGATAGAACTGCTGTGGTGAAAGGAGCCCCCTCTACTAAAGGAATCACAACTTTAGTAAACACACAGTAGAGGAGTCTATGTTTTCATCTGAAGGCAGTAGGGAGCTAACGGGATTGATTGGGTAAGGGAATAACATGGACATAAGGAAGGACATTGAAGATATCTTGGAGTAGAAAGAGACTTGAGTCAGAGCAGGCCAGGAGGAGACCATCGTCGTAGTCCAGGTGAGAAGTGAGTAATGAAGGGCCTGAATTTAGGGGGTTTTCAAGGCCCCTTCCATTTCTGGAACTACAACTTTCTAAGCAAAGAAGTCAAATTTACATTGGTAAATATTTACAATTTCCTGCCATTTAAGGCTGATTCTTGATTTTGCTGCCAGTCAGGAGTTATATGAGGTGGCCCAGATACAACTCAGGAGGAAAAAAGATATAAGTCCTCTGCCAGCAAGATGGTGGATCAACCAGAATCCCCCTAGATCTCTCCTTCTTCCTGTGTGTCCTCTTTTGCTCTGTAAGACGTCTTTGGCTCTCACATCCATAGCAAGTACAAGCACACAACATGTCAGGAACCCCTTCGTAGCCTTCCATGAAGGGATCCTTAAAAGATACCCCATCACCCTCAGAAATGAGTGCCCACTCTCTTGTGGAGCCATCCAAAGGAGAAGGGATGTGCTAATGGCTCACATTTCCATATGACTTTCAGGTTTACACACACACAAACAACTTCCATTTGGACAGTTGTTTGAGTAGCACTTTCCTTGCAACAGCCATTTGGGTAAGACAGCATACATAGGATGATCTCCATTGGGGAAAGGAAGAGATGATGCTTGGAGAATTTACCACTTGCCTGGGGCCCCCAGATAATAAGTGTCAGGACCAAGACAGAAACCTATCAGGGTTCTTCTGACTCCAACACCACTGTTCCTTTCAAGACATCCAGAAGGAGAAAGGATGAGAGGGAATGAAGGAGAGAGAGACACTTGGGGGAGGGAAGGGGAAAGAGCAGCAGAGATAGAGACAAAAAGATAGAGACATGCAGAGAGACATTATACATAATATATGTAAATGTGTGCATGTATGGACTCATTTATTTTATTTTTTAAAGATTTTTATTTTTAAAAATTTTAACGGCATTTTGTTTTTTCCCCAGTTACACATCAAAAACATTTTTAGCATTCATTTTTACAAGATTTTGAGTTCCAAATTTTTCTCCCTCCCCTGTTCTGAAAATGATAGACAGTTTAATATAGTTTATACATGTGCTATCATGTTAGAAGTATTTCCATACTGGACTTACTTACTTTAAAGCATTCAATATTTAATATATTTACATATAAACTGTATATATTCATAAATTATTTTAAACCTTTATGTACACTACACACACATATATGTATGTATATTATGTATATATGCATGTGTTCAGCAGCAAGGTGGTCCAATGGACAGAGGGTTGGACTTGGCATGTGGCAAACCTGAGTTCAAATCCTGCCTCAGACACTTAGTGGCGTGACCCTGGGTAAGTCACTTAGCCTCCCTGAGCCTCAGTTTCCTCATCTATAAAATAAGGATGATAACAATACCTACTTCATAGGCTCATTGTGAGGATCAAATGAAATAACACATAAATTACTTTGTAAACCTTAAAGTTCCCTTCCTTAAAGGGAAGGCAGGGCAATTGGGGTTAAGTGACTTGCCAAAAGTCACGCAGGTAGGTAAGTGTGTTAAGTGTCAGAGGCTGGGTTTGAACTCGGGTCCTCCTGACTCCAAGGCCGGTGCTCTACTCACTGCACCACCTAGCTGCCCCAAAGTTCTATATAAATGCTACTATCTATTGGGGGTTGAGAAAAATCATGATGGGGAGACAGATAAACAAATACTCATAAATATGTTTGGGAAAGATAGATCACATATGTTTACGTAATCTATATCTACATATATACGTATATAGACACATGTATGCACACACATAGGTGTAAGTATATGCATATACACAATATATGCATGCACATGTGCATATATACATACATGTATTTATGTATACATAGGCATATATGAGCAGATTCCAAATGTGTACATGGATAGAGTCAGAGGAAGGAAGAAAGGTATATAGAGACAAAAAGAGAAGCAAAGGCTCCAGCGGAGACAAAGAGAAATGAATGGGCCAGGGACAGAACTCTGAAACAGACAGAATTGTCAGGGAAGTCCCGAGGACTTCATCCACACAATCACACAACGCTCATCCCCCAAATACAGCAAAAGAAAATAGACGGCAGGTGCTTTAAAATAAGGGACACACACGAGGGATTTCCACCTGTATCCGCAGAATGCTTACACTGCAATCCTGGAGATGGAGATTAATGCTGCAGAAAGGAAAACATTGACTCTAGAAGCCCAGCCACCAGCCACTGGCTGCGAACCCACTGTGCGGTTGGAGAGGGTGAGAAGAGAGACGCTACAGAAGTTTTTGAAAATCCAGCCAAGTTTCATGTGTCTATGCAGCAAGATAACCTTGCTCCGATTCCCTTTCTCAGGGAGTCGGGAGGTGGGGGCTGATTACCGAAACTTTGAAATTGGACCTGAAGGGTAACTCAACAGCTTCAAACAGCTCCTGCCGAAAAGGCATTCCAGTTCTGGGAAAAGCCCTTGAAGACAATTCGAGAGAAACAGATCCAGGGAGCCCGAGAGGGCTAGGAGACCGGGCTCACAATCGGAGGCAAGCTGGCGAGGCAGCTGAGCTGGCCCGGAACAATGCCTGTCCTTGACTTGGAGGGAATCTCTGGTTGCTCTCTCATTATTACACTACCCTCCCCAATTCCAGGAGGAAATAAGAGAGGTTAAAGCTCTCTCATATGACACAGTCAAAGCCACTGAGCGGAGGCTCACGAATGGCCCATTTTGTCCCAGGCACCAATGAGAGTGAGAGGTAGGAGAAATAGAAATGCTTTCATTGTGGCAACCATACAGAGATGCTAATTGGCGTGTGTTGGTGGGAATAAGGAGGAGAGGGAGATAGATCTGGTGAGGGCCAGATAGTCCTAGCGAGTCTCTTCACCTCTGGGACTCAGTTTCCTTTTCTGCAAAATGAGGGAGCCAGACCAGATGGACTCTGAGGTACCTTCCAGCGTTCGATCAATGATCTGATGACACTATGTCCCTCGATCTCCCTTGGCCTCTTTCGTTAAATGAGGAGTTGGTCTAGATCGGGGGTGGGGAACCTGCGGCCTTGAGGTCACGCGTGGCCATCTAGGTCCTCAAGCGTGGCCCTTTGACTGAATCCAAACTTCACAGAACAAATCTGTTTTGTCAAAGGGCCACACTTGAGGACCTAGAGGGCCACGTGTGACCTCAAGGCCCCAGGTTCCCCAGACCTAGGCCAGACCATGGCTGAGGTCTCTTCCAGTTCTAGAGCTGTGAGCCAACAATCCTATAAAATGATGGACTTGAACTAGACTGTGAGGTCCAATTGGGCTGAAAACCTATTATCCTAGGATGTGGGTTCAAATCCTGGCTCTACCATTTATCAACTACATGACCTGGAGTAATTTGCTTGTCCTTTTTCAGCCTCAGTGGCCTCGTCTGTAAAATGGGAGGGCTGGACTGGATGACCTCTAAGACTATCTCCAGCTCCTGATCTCAGATCTGACCATGACGGGTCCCAGGTTGGACCAGACCCAAGGCTACCTGAGGCTGCTGAGCTCCGGCCTCTCTCCCACTCTCATCCTGCTGGGCTCCTCATCCTTCTCAGTTCATTTTTGTCCAAGGCTTCCATTAAGTTGTCCAGATTTTTTTATGGATTTAAAGTTCCTTTCATAAATAATTACTCATTCCAAGACACTGCCCCTTGGAAGATTTCTATTCCTCACTAATGTACATTTATTTCTATTGTAAAAAAAATATGTTTTGTTGTTGTAAACTTAATAATCATAAGAAAAAATTTCAATATGCAAAAAAGAGAAAAACCAGGATAGAGTGCTGGCCTTGGATGTCTGGAGGAAGATCAGAAAGTTACTAATTAATCCTGGGCCAGTTCCCTAGAAGCTCTCAACCTCGGTTTCCTCATATATAAAACTGGTATGACAACAGCACCTTCCCCGTCCCCCCAGGGGTGTCGTAAGGATAAAATGAGGCAATATGTTTAAAGTGTTTTGTAAGTCTTAAATCACTATGTAAGTGGTGTCCTTGTGCAGTCATTTCTCAATTGTGTCTGACTCTTCATGACCTTATTTGGGGTTTTCTTGGCAGAGATACTGGAGCGGTTGTCCATCTCCTTCTCCAGCTCATTTTACAGATGAGGAAACTGTGGCAAACAGGGTTAAGTGACTTGCCCAGAGTCACATGGCTACTTAGTGTCTGAGGCCAGTCTTGAACTTAGGAAGATGAATCTTTCTGACTATAAGCCCTGCATTCTATTTACTTCACCATCTAGCTGCCCACGTAAATGGTACCTATTATCATTACTACTATGACGATGACCACGATGATGATGATGATGACGATGACAGTGACGGCACTTTAAGGTTGACGGTGTTTCACAAATATTATCTCATTTAGTACTCAGGATGTTTTCCCCAAGGTTGGAAATGGAAGCATAGTACCATGCATTTGTATAACATGCTCATACTGTACTTGGTCAGAATGCTTTGTCATACATTATTTGACTCAAAGTTGGCAGAACGGGCATTATTGCTGCACTCACAGAGATGAAGGAGTTGGCACGATGAGGAGGTCACCCAAGGAGCCAATGGCAGAGTGGAGACTGCAATGGCAATGATCTAGATTTTGGATATGGCACTGAGAGGAACCCCAGAGACCATCCAGTCCAAGTCTCTCATTTTACAGATGAGGAAACTGAGGCCCAAGGGGCTAAGTGACTGGCCCGAAGTCATAAAAATTCTTGAATATCAGAAGCAGGATTGGAACCCATATTCTCTGACTTCGAGGTCTTTTTGCTTCCCAGTCTGAAACTCAGTGTGTTTGGGGCCCTCCTCTTTTCGCACTCCCAAACTTCTGCTCCCTTCATCCTTCTCACTTCAGTTTACTTATCAAGCTTCTAGTGACATGCCTATATCATTTTAATGACATTTATTCTTTTCTTTCTAAGTCTGATGAATGCCTTTCAGGTGTAACTCATCCCTAGTATGTGAAATAGCAGTATCGTAAGCTAGGATCCCTAAATCTGCATTTATTGAGGATGTCGATACACAAATAAAACCACATCTGTGCATGCTCGGGGTTTCTAAAAGCTTTGGATTTTTATAAACATCTTTGATGGCCCAACCTGGAGATTTCCAAACTGTATCCACATAGACAGCTAGCTAGTGCAGTGCATGGAACACTGGTCTTAGAGTCAGGAAGATACATTCAAATCCTGCCTTGGACGCTTACTAGCTTTGCCATTCTGGGCCAATCACTTAACCGCTCTGGGCCTCAGTTTCCTCATCTACAAAATGGGGATACTAATGGCACCTACCTCTCAGGGTAGCATTGAGGATCAAATAAGATAACATATGTAATGTGCTTTCAGACTTTAAAAACTGTATGAATGTTAGCAATTATTATTGATACCACTATCATTAACCATGGAATCAATAGAAACCAAGGAATCAGGACAGGGCAGGTACTCAAAGCGCCAGGCAGGCAGGCAGGCACGCAGAGCTCAAGAATTCTTTAGGACTTGTTGAGACACACTAATATGGGCAGGAGGACAGGTACCACATGAGATCGAGAGGCAGGAGCCATGGACCCTGGGCCTAGAACTTTCAGGGCCAGAACCTGGAGTTTTTACTACCGGCTCCATCCCTAACTCACTGTGTGACCTTGGTCAAGTCCCTTGCCCTCTGTGGTCATGCGTTTCCTCATTTGTAGAATGATGAGGATGAGGGAGTAGATAGCAAAGTCATGGCCTTCTCTGACATGGCTCTGTGGCCCTTACCTCGTCCCTTGAACCTTGCCAACCCCAACAGAGGAATAAAACCACAGTAGGATGCTATATCCTGGGATCCTGGGGCTTCTAGCTAAGAGGACCTTAGAGATTATACCATCCAACCATCCAACCTCTGAGTGAAAGGGAAACCAAGGCCCAGATAGCTGTGGTGATACGTGATGTTGGTCAAATAATAACCACATGAGATAAGCATTAAAGATAGCTAGCTGGTCATTGCACCAGCGAGCTTCACTACCTGGCCAAAGTATTCAAGGGTCCCATTTCCTTGGTACAGACTCTTCCCTCTGGCTGGAAAACACTCATGTAAGAAGTGGCATTTGGCTGAATCTCAGAGGAAGCTAGGCATCTCCAAATGCCTAGCCAAGTGCCACCTCCTACATGAAACCTTTCCTGAGCCCCTCATGTCCTCCCCCTGAAAATTATTTATTTATTTTACATAAGTACTTGTTGTATACCCCATAAAATAGTAGGTGCTTAATCGATACTTGTAGGATTGATTGGTTGTGTTCTTGAGGTACTCCCTTGGAGGGTTTTGGAGACACCATCATTGTCCACAGTAGCAGCCAGTCTCCCTCCATTTTCTTCCCCATGTGGCTTTGGTGGACCCTTTTCTCTTTTCTCTTTAAAGCCTCCTTGATCTGGAAAAAGCTCGGCATAGATGATGAGTGGCCAGGTCTCCCTCCCCTTTTGTCTTATTCAGTCGGGTCCTTTGATACAAGGGCTCCTCAGAAACCGGGTAACTCCACTCCCACATACTTTCAGACTCTGAGTTTGGCAGGTCTAGGTGGTCTGAGATGGTGCTTAGCATCTGGATCATGTGGCCATTGTGACTAAACCTGATTCTGCAGTCCTTTCACACACAGAGAAGGTAGGTCCAGCTGCTAAGAAAGCTTTCTCATCCAAACGGCTGTGCATTGTGTGAGCCGCTCCAAGGAATGACAATGAAGACTGCGGTCAGATCAGGCCTGGGAAGCTTCGACGCTTCCAAAGATTTGATTTCACTAGGGCTTGGCGCTCCCTCCACCTACACAGATAGCAACTCCCTCGAACACTTTAGTCAGTGGTTCCACAAGATGATTTGGGCCAAAAGTTGTCATCACCTGGAAATGAGCCCAGTCACCCTTAGCTGGGCTTGTCCTCAGATGACAGGAGCCCTGTCTAACACCAGGCCTGTGCTAACAGCTGGTCCAGGTTGGCTGAATCTGACAGCCTTTGGTCTCTACTGCCTTCAAGAGAGAAGAGTTACCTTGACACTCCCACAAGGATTCCAGATAGGACTTTTGTAGAGAAGCCTTTGGAAATGTTTGTGTGACAATGCACAGTCTTTCCTGAAAAATAGCCTAGAAGAGGGGGTCTTGACCTGGACTCCATTAATCTGATGCTTAGTCAATAATGACACTTCCGTAGAGTTGGTTTCCTTCGCAATCCTTTGTATTTTATTTTATGCATTTAAAAACATTGTTCTAAGAAGGGGTACATAGGCTTCACCAGACTGACTGCTAAAGGGGTCTGTGGCACTAATGGGATGCCTAGATGGTAATAATAGATAATGTTTAATTAATGCCAGATGGTTCACAAACCACTTTACATCGCACTGTCCCCGTTGATCCTAGTCACAAGCCTGCAAGGCAAACACTACCATCATTCTCCTTTTATAGGGAACTAAAGCCCAGAGAGGTTAAGGCACTTGTCCAGGGTCACACAGCTAGTAAATATGTGAGTCTTCTCGACTCCAAGTCCAACATACCACCCAGCTGCCTTAGATCAAGCCACCCAGACATCCACATGTATCTATTAAACGCCTTCTGTATGCCAGCCACTAGAAATAAAAAAACAAATGTGAGATAAACAACAGTCCTTACCTTAAAGAGATAATATACTCTCAGGGAATTCAACATATACACATATAGACAAATGCAAAATAAACACAACCATCTTCAAAAATTGGAGGGCTTTTCCCCCTCCTTCTTGTCCAAATGCAATATTTTAAAGAAAAGTAAGCCATTTTAAACTGTAGAATGTTAGAACCAAAAGAAGTCACAGTACTCATGTAAGGAGCAGGAGCCAGTGAAACGTGAGTTCCTTAGAATAAAGATTATTTCATCTTTTTTATTTGTACCACCAGGGTGTAGCACAGTGCCTGGCACATTGTTGGGTCTTAATAAATACTTGTTGATTGATTACAAGTAAGAGATCTGAATTATTGTCCCAAAAGGGACCTCAGAAACCATCTAGTCCATTTTATGGCTGAGGAAACTGAGACCCAGAAAAGGGACATTACTTGTTCAAGGTCCTGCAAATAACAATGGACAAAGCATGACCTAGAACTCAGGTCTCCTGTCTTTGATTCTCCTTTTCACCGCACGGTGGTTTTTTTTATTAACTCAGCAGGGGATTGGGCGGGGGCGGGGGGGGGGGCAGGCAGGGAAGGACTGCTCATAAAAAAACATCACTTTCTAGCAGCTGGTATCCAGCTCCAAGAGCCTGAAGGCAACAATTAGGGTGTCCTTTATTCAGTTATTTTTCAGTCGTGTCTGACTCTATGTGACCCCATTTTGGGTTTTCTTGGCAAAGATCCTGGAGGGTTTGCCATTTCCTTCTCCAGTTCATTTTACAGATGACAAAACTGAGGCAAACAGGGGTAAGTGACTTGCCCAGGGTCACACAGCTACTAAGTATCTGAAGCCAGATATGAACTCAAAAAGAAGAACCTTCTCAACTTTAGGCCCAGCACTCTGTCCACTGCACCACCCAGCTGCTTGGCTTTTTCATTCATTTATTCAAAAGTCCCTTCTAGCTCTAAATCTGTGAGCAGGTAGATGATGCCGAGGATTTGAAAGAAAAAGCAATTTCCTTCTGCTCTAAATAAATGGGTTTAGGGATGCAGAGACATACAAATCTTGACACCCCCCTCCCCAACTGAACAGTATATCCATATTCGCTCCACCCTGGCTGCCAACAGTATTGAAAGAGTCGTTAGATAATTGCTCAACCCTCCACTGCATTTCAGCTAAATCAATCCTTTGACTCTGGAGGTTTCCCAGACTCTGCCAAGAAAGAGAAGGGAGGTGTCAATCCAATGTTCAAAAGACAATGTGTCAAGCTTAGCAACAGGACTTGGAACCCTTCTATAATGTGGAAGAAGGAAATATCTTGGCCATCAGCACAGGTCTCATGCAAGCTTCAGGTGTGAACTATCTCTTAGGAAAAAAAAACAACCCAAAAGACTTTAGCTTCCAAGGATGTCAGTTTGTACTAAATTCTCTCTTATGTGAATAGGCAAAACTGAAAGGGAAAATGCAAATTGTGAAAAATGCGAAAAGAGAGCATTTATGCACAAAAAATAGATTTTGCCAATTTTCTCAATATCAGAGACATATGTCTAAAAGTGTGTTACCTGATGGTGATTAATCATTCTCAGGATTCCATTTCTCCCACCCACACCAAGTAGCAATCCCAGGTTCATGGTTTCACATGGCTGCCACACATTAATGTCTGCTATTCAACATTTGGCCTCATTTCAGAAGGATACAAGAGTCCAGCCACCATGCACGATCTAGCTTGGCTCTGTTCCCAGATTTCTCCTACCATGATCCTCTCTTCTACTCAGTAATAAATGGCACCACATGCTTCCTTCTCTTGATCATCTGACTCTTATCTTCCAGTTACTAGCTTTCATCAGAAGGCAGCTTGATGCAGTGAAGAGCAGGATGTATTTAAGAATTAAAGATCCACATGCACATTGATTAAGTACTGGGTTAATTTGACTTTATCACACCTAGTACCAGTATCGCTTTTTACCTATTGTGTTACAATGAGGCAACCTATCTTATAACACAGAACACTGACATTTCTGTGGCTTATGTCATATTGGCAGGTCGTGATGAGGTAGCGTGTGGGGGTGGTTGAGAGGATGACTCCAGAACTATGATTTCTTTGTTGTTGAAAACTCCCAATGAGAACATTCCCTCTACCAATGAAATTAGCACCTTCTCTGCAATCCATAGTCTGAGAGTTGCCCCATCATTAGGTCCCTGAGGGCAGGGACTATGTTTTACTTCTCTTTGTATACACAGTCCTTAGCACAGCGCCTGACACACAGTAGGCACTTAATAAGTGTTCACTGATTGATTGGTTATGAAGAGATTAAATGACTTGCTAGATGAGTGGGTTCAGCTAGCCAGTATGAGTTGGAGGCCAAATTTGAACCTGGGTCTTCCTGACACCAAGGCCATCTCCCTATGTAATATATCAATGATGTCTCTCAGGGATTAGAGTACTCTGAAAAATAAAGCAACTGTCCATTTGTCCAGCGGGACTTAAGCTAATGTTTGTTCAAAAGAAAGTAGAAGCAGAGCAGGGCAGGAGGTGAAACAAAGAAATTTGAGAGTCCATGGCGTAGCAGAAAAAAGCCTAGATTTGGGGTCAGGAATTCTTGGGTTTGAACAGTGTCTCAGACCCTTAATAGCTGTGTGACCCCGGCCAAGTGAATTAACCTCTGTGAACACCAGGAAAATCTGAAATTGATGATTTCTGAGGTCCAGCTCAAGATACATGATTGGACATACTATGAGCTCCTTTGTGATGACCAGTTTCCACAAAGAACTGACCAAATAATGGTCTGCTATTGTGTAGATGCCTGACAATCCACAGCCCTGTATTATTAAAGACTGCCCCAACACAAGACAAAGGGAGAAGGAAGTGGAGGCAGTCGTTACTGCTTGATTAGTCAGTCACAGAGGTACATTTGTCACCAGCTTACTCAGAGAGGGTGACAGTTATTGACAAGCAGGGAGAAAAATGAAATCATTGTATTGAACCTGTGTAAAGGGAAAGTTGCTGAGCTCAATCAGGAAATGCCTGACATTTCAGCCACCAAAGCAGGCTCTTTTTCTTTCTCCAGATTTGTTCTTCCTCAGACTCTGGAGACTTTACCAGACCCTGCCAAGAATGAGTCAGAAGGTGTCAGTCAGAATATTTTAAGACAGTTGTGGTAAGCTCAGGAATAGTGCTGGGCACTGTATTCCAGCCCCAGTGGGATGACGAAGCCACCTGGGTTGTTAATATGAGGTCATTAGCACCTTCCATGAGCTGGGTCCTCTGGGACTAAAAGTGCCATTTTGGACCAAAAAAAAACCCCAAACCACCTAGCCCCCCCAACCAGGCTCAGGGTCCAGAAGGCCATTGCTCTCCTGCAGGGGTGAAATTGGAATATAAAGGCCTCCTTCATATTTTAACTTTCCCTCCCCTCCTCCAACCAGCCACACTAGAGCATCCACATAACAGAAGGCTGAGGTCTGGGAAAGGACCTCAGGGGCAGGAGAAGGTTGACAAAACTTCTCTTTCTAAAGTTACCAATGATCTCTTAAACCGCTAGATCTCCTTGTCTTTTCTCAGTCATCAACCTCCTTGATCCTTCTGTTGCATTTGACACTACTGACCATGCTCTCCTCCTGGGGAGCCTCTCCTCTCTGAGTTCCTGTGATTCTACTCTCAGCTGGTTCTTTTTGTCCGATCCTGGTCTCCTTTACTGCTCTTCATCCATATTACACCTCCTGGGAGTGATCCCTAAGATACTGTCTGAGGTCCTCCTCTGAACTTCTCCCTCTATACTTTCTCTCTGAAACCTCATCAATTTCCATGGATTTAATGATGGCTCCTAGGTGTACACACCTGGCCTCTTTTCCCCCGTAACAATTGCTTATTTGACATTTTAAACCAGCCATTGCCCTAAACAGCTCTCTCTCTCTCTCTCTCTCTCTCTCTCTCTCTCTCTCTCTCTCTCTCTCTCTCTCTCTCTCTCTCTCCCCCCCCCCGCCATGTAACCGATCCATTGTCAAATCTTGCTAGAGTCTATCTAAGCTTTTCTATCTTCACAACATTCCTCACACCTGAATCTTTGTCTCAACTCACCTTAATTCAGATTCTCATCATGGGTCATCTAAGTTATTGCCGAAGTCTCTTAATTTTTCAAGTCTCTTCCCACTCCAGTCCATCCTACATACATTTGCCAAAATATTTTTGCTTAAGCACAGCTCTTACAATGTGACTCTCCTACCCAATAAACTCCAGTAGCTCACCATTGCGTTTAAGATAAAGCACAAACACTTTCGTTTAGCTTTCAAAGCCTCAGGCAGCCTGGCCCCAATTTACCCTTTTAGCCTCATTGGACATCATACTTCCTCCTGTACTCTCTGATTAAAGCAAACTGGTGTTCTCTATGATCTTTCATCTCTCACCACTGCCTTAGCATTGGCCATCTCACATGCCTTGAATACATTTTCCCTCACCTCCACCTTGAAGAGTCCCTCCCCTCCTTTGAAATGCAGGTAAACACCAACTTCTGCACAAAGCCTTTCCTGACCATGTTCCCCTAATTGTTAGTGCACTTCCTCCCAAACTACCTCGAATTGAACCACTTTGTATACATTCGGATTCACTCGCTTTATATCTGTGTTATATACATTTACCTGTGTGCTTGTCTCCTTCCTTAGAATGTCAGCTCCTTGCAAAAAGACATTGCTTCATTCTTTATCTTTGAATGACCAGCACCTAGAGTAGGTGCTTAATAAATGACTGATTGATGGTACTACGGAGAACCAGTCTGGAATGCTAGACCTGGAATCTGCTGAAGCCCTGGGTTCCCTAGAGTTTTCCCATGAACTATGGGGCTCTGGAGCTCCCAGAGTAATGAAAGATCATGGGGCACCTGGGTAGCATAGTGGAGTGCTAAGTTCAAGTCTGGCCTCAGACACTTACTAGCTGTGTGACCCTGGGTGAGTCAATCAACTTCTATTTGCCTTAGTTTCCTTATCTGCCAAATGGGGATAATAATAACAGCAGGTACTTTCCAAGGTGATTGTGAGGCACCAATGAGATAAAAAACAAACTGTGAAGTGCTCAGCAGAGTCCTGGTCCATAGTAAACATTCCCAAATGCTAGCTATTTTATTAATTTTTATTATTAACTGAATTTCTGTGGAATGTGAGGGGAGACTCTGGGAGTGGAGTGGAAGGACATACTATGAGGAAGGGTGAGCCCTTTACATTTCTATAAGTAAGTTTCCCATATGGAAAAGGAAGCAGCATTCAGATTGGTGAAAAACAAAAGATTCTCTGTGAAGTTTTCCTTATTACCACATAAGACTGGACCATCAATTTCCCGGGAGCAGTAACCCACTTCCTTTGCAGCCATCATTTCTTTTTCCTTGGTTCTTGGGATATCTAAATACCTGAAACCAAACTGACTCAAGTGTAGACTGTAAACTCTCTAACTGATACTTAGCAGCCATTTAATAAATGTTTGTCTATTGACCGAATATGCACAGTTCTCTGAATTCAGTTCCACAAACATCTATTGGATGCCCACTACACAGAAAGAGGCAATGTGGCCAAAGGAACCCTACATGAATACAATGGAATATTCCCGCACTATACGAAATGATGACTACGTGGAGAATTCTGAGGAGTTTGGAAAGACAGATGAATGGACAGCAAACAAAATAAGCCAAACCAGAAAAACAGTATGCACAGTTTGCAACAATATAAATGGAGGAACAGAAAAAGCAAACAAATGCCTCAAGATTATAATGACCAAGCTTGGTCCCAAAGGAAATATTGGAGAATCCCTCTCCCTGTTTTCTTTGTAGAGGTGGGGAACTATGGATGTAGAACACTGCATATATGGTCAGAAATACTGGTCAGTTTTGTTGAACGACTTTTGAAAAACATACTTTGTTACAAGGGATGGCTCTTCTAATGAGAGAAAGGGCTGTGAAATATTGAGAAAATAGGGTGATGGAAAAAAACAAAAGGTATTAATACTTTAAAAAATTTAATTTAATTTAAAAATCAAATTCCTCTACCTACCTTGTGTTTACCTAGTATTTATTTATATTTATTCTGTCAGTCAACAAGCATTTATTTATTATGCATCTATCATATTCCAAGCACTGTGCCAAATGCTGAATAGACCAGGAAAAGCAACAAAAAATAGCTTGCTTTGAAGAAGCTAACAGTGGTAGGAAGAGGGGAAATGACATACAAACAACTGTGCACCAACAAGCTCTACCTATCTATTTATCTGTCCATCTGTATGTGTGTATTTATCTTTCTATGTATCTCTCTATTTATCTCTTTTTATCTATCTATCCATCCATGTATCATCTAACAATACTCACATGTGAGCGTGTCTTGTGTGTATATATATATGTGTATGTGTACATATACATATTATATCATATCATATTATATGATAAAGTAGAGGGAATATCAGAGGAAAGACATTAAAATTAAGGCAAACCAGAAAGGGCTTCTTGTAGAAAATGAGATTTTGAAGAACGTCAGGGAAGCCAGGAGGCAGAGATGAGAGGAAGCGCATTCCAGGCATGGGAGACAGCCTGGGAAAATGAATGGAGTCAGGAGAGTGAGGGATGCATCCAACCATGTTGAAGAGGCTGGTGTCGCTGGAGGAGGGGTGCTGGTGTTAGGTGTAAAAAGCCAAGCAGAGGATTTTCTATTCGACGGTGGAGGTGATAAGGAGCCTCTAGAGCTGATGGATGGGGGTGGGGTGGAGACCACTTCAGAATTGTGCTTCAGGAAGATTGACTTGATGACTAAGTGGAGAGAGACTCAAGGCAGGAAGGCCCGTCAGTAGGCTCCTGTGATAGTCCAGGTGGTGAAGACGTGATGGTAGAGTCAAAGGAGAGAACAGGGCATGTGCAAAAGATGCTATAAAGACAGCGCTTGTCAAGTGAATGGAGAAAGGGGTGAAGGATGACACCTAGGTTTTGAACTTGGGTGACTGAGAGGATGGTGATCATTTGCAGTCAAAGAGGAGGGTGGGGGCCAGTTAGTTCAATTTGGGAATATTGGTTTAAAATGTCTATAAGATATCTAGTTTAAGAAGTCCCATAAACAATTGGAGATATGAGGCTGGAGCAAAAAGGTTAAGGCTGAATGAAGAAATCTGAAAGTTATCTACAGAGACATGATAGTTGAATCTATGGGAAATGATAAGCTTACCAATGATATGGAGGAATAATAGAAAGGGTTCTAGGACAGAGACTGGGAAGACATTCAAGTTAGCAGATGTGAGAAGATTCAGGAAAATCAGAAAAGGAGACTGAGAAAGAGTGGGGCATGAGAGGTGGGGAGAGAACCAGAAGAGATGAGATTGGTGTCACAAAAGCCTAGAGAGAAGAAAATAGTGATTGAAGGACAATATCGATACCCAAGGACGTGGAGAGGACTGAGAAAAGGCCAAAAAAATTGGCAACAAGAGGCCAGAGTTTATTTTTAAACTTCTCTTCATCTATATTTTGGATATTTGGATATGTGTTTCTTCTAGAATGTAAGTCCCTTGAGGACATGGAAAGCTTAATTCTTTTAATGTATCTTCTCAATGACTATCATTTCAAGTCTTTTTATCACCTTGTTTTCAAAGAGATATGGAAATACTGGAGCCAATCCAGAGGAAGATGATTTTTAAAAAATACTTTAAAAGTTGAGAAGAGGATGAAATTAGGGGAATGTTGTTGCTGTTTAGAGATACCAAACCAGAAGGGAAGCCTAGATAGGATTCGTGAATGTGGAGGTGTTACTATGTTGTTACTGTTGTTTTTTTATTGGTTTTACTGCTTAATGCCTTCACCCTCTCATTTGATCTCCACCAAGAAACCCAGAGGTAGTTGTGCAAGCTAAATGAGGAAACCAAGGCTCTGAGAGGTGATACAATTTGATGAAGGCCAACCCTTGCTCTTCTGGTTCTGAAACCAACATATTTAATGAATTGAATTAAAAACTGATCATCTTCCTGTTGTGGCACAGGAATGAACAAAATGAAATATCTGCAGCTTGAAATAGGACATCTGGCGGGGAGTGTGGCATAGGAATGTAACAGTAAGACCTAGGTTCAAGGCTGGCTTGATACACATACATACATACATACATACATACATACATACATACATACATACACAGAGACACAGAGAGACAGAGGCACACAGAGAGAAACTGAGAGAGACAGAGACAAAAAATTTTCTAAAATAAGGTTTCCAAAAATGTTATAGCTGTTGGTATGAACACAGACACAGAGACAGAGACAGAGACCCAGATAGAAAGAGACAGAGACACAGAGAAAAAGACAGATGTGCAAAGTGACCAATAGAGACAATGAGAAGGTAAGAACGAGCTTCTGTAATGGAGGAAAAGGCATGTAGGCTACAGGACTTCGTCTGAGACTTGAGGAAGCCAGGAGGCAGACATGAGGAGGAGAGCCTTGTAGGCATGGAGGACAGCTCTGGGAAATGGACGGAGTCAGCAAAGGGAGGGCTATGTACAAGCAGCAGCAAAGAGGCCAGGGTCGCTGGGGAAGGTGGCGGGAGGTGGAAAAAGCCAAGCAGAGGATTTTCTTTTTGATCCTGGACGCAATAAGGATGGGGGTGGGGTGGCGACGTGCTCCAAATGATGCTTTGGGAAGAGCAAATCGATAACTGGGTGGAGGAGGGTTAAATTCAATTAAATCCAGAAACGGTAACCGAAGGATGGATTCCAGGTGTTTCTTCTACTTTTCTTCTTATTCTCTTATGCAAAACTGGAAGACGAATTTAGAAAGAGAACTCATCATGTTCAGCTTTTGGTTCAAGGACGAGGAAAGTACTTTCTTGAGCAAAAAGAAACAAAACCAGTGAATGTTTGGAAAGCTTAGCTGATAGTCTTTTCCACAGTTAGGATGTCTATTAAGGAAATGCCCTCGATGGAGATCCAGGATCCGTAGCACTGCCACAACACAGCTGGAGAGAGTGTGAGAGGCAGCCGCCACCTTATCAGTGTATGCTGGTTCCAAGTAGACAGCAAAGAACACAGGGAATGAAATGTCCCAGGAGGAGAGACATAAGGAAAAACAGGCAAGCAGATAAGATGAGAGGGAAGGAGAATTGGGCAGACTAGCTTGCTAATGAGCTGGGCTAATCAGAAACCGGGGAGGGACATCTCCACTGGTCTCCAGATTACATAAACACCCCCTCCCACAACTGAAGGACCCATGAATTAATTGCAAAACCCACTACCCTCAGCCCGTTCCATCATCAGTAATGAGGCTGTCTTTTTTCAGATGCTTCCCAGGACACAGAGGGAAATAAAAGAAGTTCTGAAGGGGCCAGAAAGAGGGCAGTTGCATTGCAACCTTGTTAAATTTCATATGCACTTTAAAACCTCTATAATATATATAATGTATATATAATATACATTTATTTTTGTATAATGATATATTTCTGCTTACCAATGATTAAGTTCATAATAAAGAAGAAAATTAATTTAAAAAAACAAGGCTTCAAAAAGGTTATGGCCACTGGAGCAAACTACACAGCTCAAACTGACTTCTTTTCAAATCGAATTTATAGAATTTATCTCGTGCTTTGCTACTTCCAACTCACATGTTCAGCCAATGTATATTTATTGAATATTTGCTAAAAGCAATGTCTTTTGCTAAGCACTGTGGGGCAAGGAAAAATATGAGTAAAAATGGCCCCTGCCCACAGGGAGTTTACAGCTGAAGAGGGGAGGTAGCAGGGGGAAAACTCATTATGACATGATTGCACATGTATGACCTATATCAAATTGTTTACTGTTGGGAGGGAGGGAATGAGAGAGAGAATTTGGAGCTCAAAATTTTTAAAAAATAATGTTAAAATTGTTTTTACATGTAATTGGGGAAAAAGTTATTCAAAAAAATCTCTCTATAAAACAAGCATATAGAAATATGGTATTACAATAGTATAAAGGGTAGCTAGATAGTGCAGTGGGTAGAGTAGGGCCTGGAATCAGGAAGACTAATTTTCCTGAGTTCAAATCTGGCTTCAGACACTTACTAATTGCGTGACCCTGGGGAAGTCACTTCACTCTGTTTGCCTCAGTTTCCTCATCTGTAAAATGAACTGGAGAAGGAAATGACAAACCACTCCAGTATCTTTGCCAAGAGAACTCCAAGTGGGGCCAGGAAGAGTCTGACATGACTGAAACAACACAACAAAGGTAGTTTAAAAGAGAGTTAAGTCTTGTAGCTAAGAGTATCAGGAAGACCTTTGCGGAAGAAGTGGAATTTGCAAACCCACTTGGCTTTTCTGTGGGTAGGAAGTATCTCAGCAGGAGATTTTATGAGGGGCCACTGAAGCTTTCTTAGCAGGTATGTAACACAAATAGATCTGTGATTTAAGATGTCTCTGGATCCTGGGATCCTAGGTCTGAAACTGGAAAGGGCCTTGGGGGCCATTCAGTTCAACCTCTCCATTTTACAGTTTAGTAAACTGAGGCTCAAGGGTGTTGAGTAATCTGGCCAAGGTCACAATGGCAGTGATTAATGTCTTACAATTTAAACTCAGGACCCTTTGACTCCCAAACCATTTCACTTCTGCTTTTCAATGCTGCCTTGCCTTCAAATGGGGAGCTGGTTAAATTGGAAGAAAGAAACCTGGGAACAGGTATGTCCATTGGAAGGCTACTGTAACAAGCAAGAAGTAGTGAAGTGAGGAGTAATCTTGGCCTGAGCTGGGCTGATGGCCATAGAAATCAAAAGTGAACAAAGAGTAGGATGCTATAAAGACCCTGCTATTTAGAGAAGTGACCTCAAGATTGTTTCCTGAAGCACCTCTTTACTGAATGACCTCCCAGAGGTTTACTAGTCGATTTAGCCAAATGATGTTTTGGCAGAAGCCTGGCAAGGATTAGAATCTTATCACAATTTAAGTCCTGATGTGACCTGCAGAACACATTGGGATCAGGACAGGGTTCAAATGAGAGCTTAAGAGAGCGCCAGCCCATGTCAGTCAAGATCACAGACAAGCTGTTCACATGGAGGAGTGAAATGAGGGCCACCTTCCACCAATCTCCCAAGGCTCCAGCCTGAGCCTCTGCCTTGACCCAGCCTTCTTTGTATGGGGACTTGACCAAGAAAGGTGTCTTGGTGAACTAAAGATATAGTATCTGATTAATTCTTGGGACTTAACTCTATACCCAAAATGTATTGGTTTCACAGACAAAACACTGGACTTGGAGCCAGGGGGTTCTGGGGTCAAATTCTATCTCAAACATGAAATAGTTTTGTGATCCTAAATAAACCACTTAACCTCTAAGGTCAACAGGCACCTTCTAGTTTTCAGTCAGCGATCCTGCAGTCTTTGGCTTAGGAGAACTGTTGGAGGGAAACATTGCAGAAGAAGAAGCTCCCCCACCACACACATACTTGGTACTAATATTTAGAAGGGAGCCTCTTTCTACTGCTTTTCATTCCCACATTTCTTCTGGAAAGATTCTGAGAGAGCCCCCAGTGGTGACAGAGAGAGGGATAGAATGAAAAGGATGCCATTATTGGCTGTCTTGTAGTGAAGAAAAAATAAGTCTTCTCCTATATGGCTCAAGGGGCTTTCAATTTTATTTGAAGCTTAGTCTGTGGGAAAGGGTTCGACTTGTTCTGTTTGGCTCCAGAGAGAAAGAATAGAAATAGGTGATATTCAGAGGCATGTACAACTTTCTATCAGTGAGACCCTTCAGCTTTTAGAGCCACCTGTCTCATGGGCCACCATCATTGAGCCTCAGGCAAGTGAATGGCGGCTTATCAGGGCTGTGGTAGAGATGATTCTTTTTCAGTTGGTTGGTCTAGGTGGAGTTCGTGGTCGTGTTATAGATCACAGATTTGGAATTAAAAGGGATCTTAGAGGCCACCTACTCCAATGTTCCTCATTTTCACAGATGAGGAAATTGAGGATCACAGAGGTAAAGTGATACCCAGGGTCACATGTATCAGAGGCAGGATTTGAACCTAGGTCTTCCTCACTCTAGGTCAAATGCTCCATCAACCACCTAATGCCTCCTCTCTGACAACTCTAAGGTTCCTCCCAATGCTGATGCTGTTTGTTGGACTATGGAGCTGGGAGGGACCTCAGAGGCCATTGAAGGGAACCCCCTGATTTTACAGATGGGGAAACTGAGGATCAGAAAGGTTAAAAACTTACCGAAGGCCACACAGGCAGGAAATTCATAGGACCTTAGAACTAGAGCTGGAAGGGAAGTCCAAGGCCATCTAGTCCAACTTCTTCCTTTGCCAGATAACAAAGATGAGTCCCAGGGAGGAAGTAACTTGCCCAAAGTCACAATGGCAGTTTCACTGTTCTCCAAATATAAAGTCAGTGCTTTTTCTAAGGTCCCTTTGATTCCAATTGCTTTAAACGAAGCGTTTATGCGTGTAAGTGCTTCACGTCCCCAATCTCTGAGCTTGGGTTGAGGCTATAGCAGGCTTGGGCTACAAAGGGGTTATCCTCACAATGCCTTCTATCAGAAATTCCCAGATTGCTTCAGGAATGGTGAATTATCAACTTGGCTGGTGCCTATCCTTTAGGATGGGCTGGTTCCCAATTTCCCATAGGGTGGACCATCTTTCTTTCACAACTCTTCTCTCTCCTAGGATCCATGCCTTATGGACCATGAGAGATAAATTCTGAGATGCAAGAATCTAGGTAATTAAGATAGCAACATGGTGAGAGGAGGTACATTTTACACTTCCACATTACCTAACAGCCTGGAACACAGTGGGAGGACAGACTGGGTACCGCTCTATAGCCTGGAAGCCCAAAGCCAAATATATTTCCCTTCCTCTAGGTGGCCACAGCATGGCTGGCTGTAAAATCCCATAATACCCTTTATCTGCCTGGCAACTCCCCACATCTCCTAATCATCCAACTGTGCTCACTTCTGGGATGGGACGGATGGTGGATCTCAAAACCTGAAATTTAAAAAAAAAAAAAGGAAATCGAGAGAAAAAGGAAATAAAACAAAGCCAAATCTCATAAAGCTCAGGAGTTCTACATAATTTGAAAGATATTAATTAAATTAATTAGTTTTATGATTAACTGGTTTTATGATTTAAGAAATTTTTTTTTTCTCTTTCATAATTGGAAAATGTTAAAAGGGATGAAAATGTGTTAAGGGCTTGTAGTCACAGGATGCAGGTTCAAATCCTACCACTTATTTCCTGTGGGATTTTGAGTAATTCACTCAGTCTCTAAGGACTTTAGGTATAAAATGAGGGGGTTGGCGCTCCTGGTTTCTCTGGTCCCTTACAGCTCTAAATCTATGATCTTATTAGCCCGTTTTCTAAGGGTCTGACATGCTTTCAAGATCTATCCTTCATGGGCTAGCCTCACTGGGGATGATCTAGGGTGTGAACACTCATGGTTCCAAGGCACTTTCAGAAGAGTTTTCACACACTGACCCCAGATCTCTAAGGCAGGCAGGATACAGATTTAATACTCCCCTTCTGTAGATTGGTAACCAAAGCTCAGGGAATTCTGAGGATTTAGCCAAGGTGATACCACTGGTTAATGGTAAAGGGGGGACCAGAATCCAGATCTTCTGATTCCCAGACAGTCTTTTGTCCACGACCATATACAATATTCTACATCCTCTGTTCCCTCCCACTTGGTTATCTTTTCTCCTACTGAAAGAGACTGATATCTCCACAGATTAAAGATAATGGAGACACAGGAGGGAACAAGGGAATATTGCCTTTTGGCTGCCTCTGCCTTGCTCAGTGATGATAGCTTTGTGAAAACTATAAATTTGACAGTTCTACTGGTTATTTTTGTTTTGGGAGGGGGTGGGGGGGGAGATTTTAAAGACTTTGACCTTTATAAGTGTCAAAATATAGAAAATATTTGAAAGTGTTTTTAGAAAAATTTGATGACTTTTTGTAATTTTACCATATTTCTCACTAAAGGCCCAAAGTCCTGCTGGGCTCTGCCTTGACCACAGATTTACAAATAGATTAAAAAAAATCAATGAGCCTGCAAAAAAATGCATGATCCACCCAAGCTATGCCCACTAGCCCCTCTTCCTTTGTGCAAGGGCAGAGACAATGCTCCTGATAGGTTCTAATATTAGGCAAACTAGCAGGCTAAAATTTCTATGAAAAAAAAATCGATTTAGTACTTATTCATTGAACAGCTAGGTGAAGCAGTGGATAGAGTGGCCAGCCTGGAGGGAGGAAGACCTGAGTTCCAATCGAGCCTAGCCTTGTGACCCTGGACAAGTCTCTTAACTCTGTTTGCCTCAGTTTCCTCATCCATAAAATGAGCTGGAGAAGGAAATGGCAAACAGTATCTTTGCCAAGAAAACTCCAAACAGGGTCATGGAGAATCAGCAACAAATCTCATTATTAGGGTGTCTCCTTCCCGAACACTCCATGGACTCCATTTCCCAAAACTGGAGTGAACTATGAGGAGAAGATCAGAAAAAGTTATTTTTAACCTCTATAATATCCCTTGTTGCAATACAAATTAACTTTGAGGTAAGACCTACAGGGCCTCACAGAGCCAACAGCCATCATCGACTCTGTTTCCTTCATTACGAATTCCTGCCAGCAACAAAATCACTGGTTTCCCAATATGTCCTTAATTTATTTTTAGGAAGGGCTGGGAAGTCAAACATACAATAAGAGAAGATTTGAGCTACAGCATCACCATCTGCCTGACAGCAGGACCATTTTGCACACAATCCCATGTGCCAGAAAACTGTGCCTGATGTGTTACCACATTAACCCTTGGGCCTCCTTGCCAACATTGCCCTATAAATCCCCCCAACGATACTGGACTCTCAAAAGAGGCCAAGTAGCGATCCCTTGGCTTCACAGTGATTAAGCCAGATTGCCCAATCACATTTTCTTTGTCCTTTGGGTTTAATTTCTCATGACCTGGATTGAACAATCTTGAGGTTATGTAACCCCTAGCGCTGCTGGCCAGATGACCCTGATGCAACATATTATATTAAGATACAGCAAAAAAAACCACGCAAAAGTTCTTAGAAGCCTGGCTCTGAAGTCAGAGCACCTGAGTTCAGATATGACCTCTGACACTTACTACTTGTGCGATCTTGGGCAAGTCACTTAATCTCTGTGCCTCAGTTTCCTCATCTGAAAAATGAGTGGGTTGTAGCAGATGGCCTCTGAAATTCCTTTTAAGTTTTAAATTTGTGATTCCTCGCAAACATACTTCAATTCCTTGATATATTTTACCCTTTTAAATGTTTCTAGTTGTGAAACAATTAAAACACTCAAACCAACAGAAACACACATATACACACACGGAGGCTGGAGAAATCCCAATGTGTCGATATGGTCAGAGAAGGAGTCAGGTGAGGGTAATAAGGAGGCTGAGCCTTGAAGGAGGGATAAGGTTTATATTAATTGTCAAGGCAGAATAATTTTTGGTCTCGATAAAAAGGAAAGCAGATGGAGAAAGAGAAGGTTATTGTAAGTAAAGATAAAATCGTACAAAATAACAAAGATAGGAATAGAAATCATTTTGGGAGAAGATAGTGAGGACAATGTCTTGGCTCAGGCAAGAGTAGAGATTGAATAGCTTTGTGGTTTCACGAAATCTGAAATTAGAGGAAGTGTGAGATGCTTTGTTGTGTGTTCTTCTTCTAGAAGAGGACCAATGACATCAGGACGGTGATGTCTTGACTTGCGAGTGAATTGAATTTAAATGAGGCAGAGCTGGGCAAAGTTATCAGCCCCATTCTCTCCTCCAGAGTGGTCAGAGTCCAGTGGAAAGACATAGGTCAGGACCGCTGGCAATAGCCCAGGATGCAGTGGGAGACTTTGGCCTTTTTAAGGTAAGGTCTTTCCCAGGTCTCAGTTTGTCTGAGGTAGCACCTATTCAGCAGTTAAAGGCTAAGGACTAAGGGAAAAGATGGTCTACTTTGCCTTCGCAAAAGGATCAGTCAGGGAGGGGAAGGCCCTCAGAACTTCTGGTCAGAACAGAAACAATTGCTATTTACACCCACTCTGAGCCACCAAATCCCAAACAATGAGCAAGTGAGGCTTGGGCGAGGACCTCTTATTGGCCAATCAGTGAGAGCCAGAGGGAGTTGGGTTTAAAGCCATAGTCAAGTAGCTCTGTTTTGTCCTCTAAAGATGAAGGGCTTGTACACGCCTTCATGATTCACGCACTGTATTTTCTTCTTCCCGACAAGGACAGACATGCAGGAGGGAGGAGAGGAGGGATTCCCTCTAGCAAAACATATTGATAATTGCTCAGCCATTTATAGTCTTGGAGAGCTAGCTACCTGTTATAAGTTATAAGTTTTAAGTGACTTTATCAGGGTCACAGAGTCAGCAGACATCAGCTGTGAGACTGAATTTAGATTAACTCTGAGGAAACCTCTCTACCAATCAATCCACCAGATTTTATTTTCTGATCTTCATGAAGGCAATGAGGTGGCACAGTGGTTCAAGCACTGGACCTGTAATCAGTAGACCCGAATTCAAATCCAGCTTCAGATACTTACTCGTGTGACCCTGGGCAAGTCACTTAACTTCTGCCTCATTTTCCTCATCTGTAAAATGGGGAAATAATAGCATCTACCTCTGAGGATTGTTGTTAGATCAAATGAGAGGACATTTGTAAAGTGCTCTGTAAACCTTGAAGTCCTATAGAAATGCTAGTTATTATAATCAGCAGCAGCATCATTGACCAAAAAGGGCAGTGAGGCTGTTACCTGAAGCAGTGTGGTACATTGGAAAGAGTACTGACTCAGAGGTCAGGGAACCTGGGTTCAAATCCTAATCCTAATTAAAAATTAAATTAATTAAAAATCCTAATCCTGCTTCTGATGCTTGTGCCCTTTCCTTGATTCTGTGTTTTTTCCTCTTTAGAATTAGGAGCTTGGGCTAGATGGCCTTTAAGGCCATTTCCAACTCTAGGTATATTATCCTAAGTCATTTAACTTCTCTGTAAAATGAAGAGGTAGAATTACATGGTCTCTTATATCCCTTCTTGCTCTAAATCTATGATCCCTAATCCCTATAAGTGGCTTAAACTCCATGGGCCTCAGTTTCTTCATGAGAAAAATTAGGCAGTTTGTTGGAGTATATGACCATTAGGTCAATGGTCCTCTGCTCATAGTCACTTGACCTCCTTATGCCTCAGTTTCCATAATTTGAAGATGAGGAGGCTGAAATAGATGACCTCTGAGCCTTGTTCAGCTATGATTTGACTCCAAATTCAATACTCCTTCCACTATGCCATGCTTTCTCTCGTGGGGACATTACTTGACTGCAAAGGCCCCCAGAGTTTGCACTGAGGTGTGAAGGCTAACTCATCACTAAGGTAAAACCGTAGCTTTGATCCCAGTAGTCCCATCCGAGAGCAGTAGGAGCGGCTGCCTTCCATCCACAAAAAACCTAACATCTACCCTCGCGCTGAGTTGTCCAATGGTAGATAATCATTTCTATTAATTCCAGTTCAATCCCATACACACATTTGTCAGCATCTGACTTCAGAAACCTCTGCCAAGTCCGAGTGGACACAGAGTTTCTCCAAAAGACTCCTGCTAATTCCATTTGTTAAATAAAACAATTCATTTGGGAAATGTTCCATTTGCCAATGTGGCCCCAATTTGAACCTCGAGCGCCCTCTTGTGCTGAAGAGAATAATGATAAAACTACCAATTGGCTCAAGCTAGCCTGAGACACAGGAAGAGGGAGGTAAGAGTGCTTCCTGACCTGGTCAGACCACATCTGAAGTACTGCTTCTTCTCCCAGGCCCTGCAGTTAAAAGGGGCATGGACAAATTTCAGCCTGACCAGAGGAAGATGAAGAGGATGCAGAGGCGATTCAAAGCTGTCGTGGTCAGAATGCCCTGGGTTCAAATCCTTGAGCCACCATATTAATTCAGTGCAAATAAAAAACTTGGGTTTGAATCCTGTATCTGTCACTAGCTGGGTGACCTTTGGCAAGTCGTGCAATCTTTCTTGACCTTATCTCGACTTACAGATAAGTTTCATTATCTGTAAATGGAAGTTTCATTATCTGTGAAATAGAATGTCCATAAGGCTCCCAACAGCTTTAAAGCTATGATATAATGATTCCATATGAGGGACAATTGAAGGAATCGGGGATTTTTTGACCTGAGAAAGAAGCAACTTGGAACAAGGCAGAGGGTGGTAGTGGGGGGACGATATCTGTCTTCAAATATTTTAAGGGTCACCCTACTCAAAAGGGATCAGACTTGTCCTGGGAAACCTCGGAGGGCAGACCAATGGGTTGGAAGTTAGAGGGCAATAGATTTTGTTCCAACGTTCTAATAACTAGGGCCTCCCGGCGATAGGATTGGCTGTCAGATTGCTAGAGCAGAGCTGGCGCGGTCACTGGTTGGAGTGTTGCCCAAGTCTTCCGTGCTGCATAGGCAGTTGGACTAGGGGACATCTGAGGACATCCTTGGATCTCTAGAAGTCAAAAACTCTCAGATTTCTGGTGTGGAGTAATTACTGCAGCCTTCCTTTGTCTTTTCAAGCTATGTTCCAGGTCGATTTGGTTTTAATTACCTAAAGGTTGCTGAGAACAGCAATATGGTTTAGTGGGAAAAGTCCTGACCTAGGAGTCAGAGGACTTGGGTTTGAATCTTCCCTCTGATGTTTATTTCTTGGATGGTCTTGGACAGGTCATTGACCTTCCTCCAGCCTCAGTTTCCCCACCTGCAAGATGAGAAGGATAGTTGCAGCTTTTTCTCTATGATCATACGGACGTTCCTGAGAGATGGCTCCCTGTTAGTTGAAAAGATTCAAATCCATCAACATGGGATGGTATTGGGGGGGGGACTATCATACCAGATGCCCATCTCGAACCCAACATGGTCTTGTATTCTCTCCCAAAGTTGAAATCAATGTAGGGCCAAATCCCTATAAGATTATGGGATCCTGGAGCTAGAAGGGACCTCAGAGGCTATCAGATACAATCGCCTCATTTTACAGATGAATAAACTGAGGCAGAAGTGACTCAGGATTATAAATCTGCAGCTGGAAGTCACCTTAGAAGCCTGCTAGTCCAGCTCCCATCTACAAATGAGGAAACTGAGAGTAGGAGAGGTAAAACAACCTAGGCTCCTAGATTTGGAGCTGGAAGGGACCTCAGAGCCTTCCTAGTCCACCCTCTTCAGATGAGAAAACAGGTCCAGGGAATTGAGGTATTTCACCTCACACTACTGAAAATTGGCAGGATTCAAACCCAGGACCCCTGTTTGTATAGCAAATTCTCTTTCCATTAGGTTACAGGAGGGCAAGTCCCGGGCAGTATTTCCACCAGGGGCTTAACAATTCTCTTTCTGGTGTCTTTGCTTTTCAAAGATGAACATTCTGCTTTTTGCTCAGGTCTGGCTAAAGTACCCTTCTGTGAGGAGTATGGGCTGAAGAAAGGGCTATCTCCCACGCCTCTCTGCTCTGTGCCCTTGTAAGTCATGTAGGTGCCCCTTTGATGACTTGGGTGAGGCTTCCGAAATCAGAATCTTTAAGAGAGATTTGTTTTAGAGAATTTGGTTTTACCCACCAAACGTATTGAGCATCTCCTCTGTGTAAAGAAAGCATACTGATTGGAGTTAGGAAAGAATGTAAGGATGAATAAAGATGTTCCCTGCCCTTAGGGAGCTTACCAGCTAGCAAGAGAGATGGAACATCAAGATATGTACAAATAAGGTATGTAATGTTAATTAATAAGATATATTTGATGATAATGCTAACATTTATATAGTATCTTATGGCTCTTGGGCCTTGCCATTTACCTTGCAGCTGCCCACTCCTTCCAGTTAGAGCATTTATTCAGAGCCTCTTATATGCTAGGCATTGTACTAAGCACCAAGACTCCCTCACCGCGGGACTCCTTGAGAGCTTTTGTGTTTTCGTGTCAAGTTTTAGGGCTTGGGAGCAACAAAATACAAGATATTTTCTGGTTTAATACTGCTCAGACACTGCAGCCTGCCATGTTTTCTGATATTCTCTATACATATATTACCATGAAAAGCTGCTCATCACATTTCTATCAGTGAAGAAGTTTCACTCAATGTCTACTGCATCCTGGCACCCCCAATCAAGACCCAGAGGAGAGAGCTTTTATGTCCCTTTCTGACCTTGAGAATTGTTTGTGGGAATTCCTCCCTCCTCTATCATCCCAACATTTCACCAAACCCAAGAGGTGGAAACTCTCTAGGGCATGTCTCCATTTGTTGGATGTTGCTTCACACGCCACTTATTGGCTTTTCCATTAGCCTCACTGCAGCAAAAGGAGCTTTCTCTAAGACTGGGAGAGGCCGACTAGAAGCTCAGAACAGTAGTGACACAGGCTAACACCTTCAGATTCTTCACACTACCTTAATACGCACACACACTCACACTCACTCACTCCCTCATACATAGACTCTTTAATCTGTTAGGCAAGGTCTTTTATAAAAGGAACATCCACTGGCAGGCCATTTTGAAGTGTTTATGAATTTAAAAAAAGACTGTTTCCCAGACTTGCTTAATCAGGGCTAGCTTTGGAAGAAGTTATGAAATCAGCAAAGTTGGTCTCTAGAGAATTTTTTCTGCCACTGCATTTGGGAACTCCCTTATCCCTGCCTCCCTGCTCCATCCACTCCCTCTCATACACAAGCCCTTCCACTAGCAAACAGGGCTCTAACATTGTCCTTCCCATCAAGGTATAAATGTAAGGAAGTCCTCATAACTCATGGTAGCGGTCAGTCAGGAGGCAGCCTTAGTGGGAAAGGCTGGGGCTGGGGCCCGGGCAGGGACGGTGGACAAGGTGAAAGACAGGACAGAGCTTGAGGAGATGACAGAGTCAGGCAAATGTTTTGGAGTTTCTTTTTGTGGGGTGAGAAGGGAATGGGAAAGACTTGGGCATGTGTACAACCAGGCAGGAGGGAACTAGTAAAAAGAGAGAGATGACCATTGAGAGGCATCATGGTGTGGGGGAGAGAGCATTGGACTTGGATGAGGAAGCCACATTTACTATATGATCCTGGGCATGTCATTTAACCTCTCTCTGCCTTAGTTTCTTCATCTGTAAAATGAAGGCATTGGATTCGGTGACCTTCAGGTTCCATTCTTCATTTGTGATTCTATGAAAGAGAAGGCATGATTGCTGGAACAAGATCCCCTCAAAGAGACAAGGGGGGCTAGGCTCAGGGGAACAAGTAGATGGCTTAGCTTTGAGCAGGAGGAGGGTCACCTCTTCTTAAGACTGAAGTCAAGGAAGAGGTAATAGGTTAAAATGTAAGGGGCTTTTAAGGTATGGAGTAGGTGACATGAGAAAGCTCAAGAAAGGTGGAAAGAAACAGAAAACATCCATAAAATGATTTTTTGTATGAATTCCCAGAGAGCCTTTCTTATATGTCAGAGGATCTGAGTAGATCTCTCCAACCTCTACCGTCCACCCTCTCCAACTGGACAGAAGGAAGGGACCCTAAGGGATTGGGATGCTGAAGAGGAACACGTTTCAGAGTTGATTTCATCTTTCAAAATAATGAGTTTCTGGGGATCATGAAGATTGCTAAAGAAGTAAGTCTATTAAATCACAGCTCTGAGAGCCTGGGTGAGAGATGTGGCAGGAAAAAGATGAAATGACTGAGGAAAACAAAGGTTTGATCTTTGATCTATTAAGCAATTCATGACATTTGCCTAACAAATCAGGACCAAACCAGACTGCCTCAGCTTAGGGCTGAACCATGAATACAGGGGGAGGCAGACTTTTGTACATGAAAAACATTAAATATGTCCTATTAATTAAAAGGAAATAATACAACATTAGGTAATCTGATTTCTAATTGGGTGAAAGATTAGGGACTTTCCAAGCTGGAAAAGGGAGAGTGAACAGGTACAATTCCCTGAATTCAGAAAGTGGTGTCTCCCTCCTCCCCCCTCCAAGTGTTGGTAAACAATCAAAGAAACATGGAAACAATATCTGATTGATGGGTATGGGACAGGTTTTCAGATAAGACGTATGAATTTCTTGAGATGTACAATTGTGAGAAAACTCCTTGCATCAGTCTTTGGATGTGACCAAGTTTCTGGTCAACATAACCTGGGTCCTTGGTTAAGGGTCTCTAAACAACAGGTAGAAATAATCCAGCTTCCCAGCCACACCACGTGAGGTTTAAACAATGCAATAAGATTTTCTCCTATTCCCACAATTAAATATACTTTTCTCACAAGACAGAATTTGGACTACAGCTATAATTGAAAAGACTGGAAAGTGAGCTTCCTCCCGAATTGAGTCACAAGATGGAGTCTTTGTGGTCAATCAATTCTCACAATTAAACACTTGCTACCTTAATCCCCTCAATTCTCTCGTAGAGATGCCTGAAGTGAGCATCAAGGAAGGAGAGGTTTCAATGAGATGGTAACATAGGAAGAAATCTGAAAGGAGGAAAGAGTGCAAAAAAGCACACGGGCACCAGTGTTGTTTAGTGGAAAGGGTCAGACAACCTGGGTTCAGTTCCAGATCTTCTACTGACTGCCTGTGAGACCTTGGACAGCTCATCTAGCTGTGGCTGTGGACGCTGAAGTCCCTTCTAGCCCTAAATCTATGATCCTATGTTCTTATTTGTAGGACCTTGGGGAAATCAATAAACTTCTCTGGGTTGGGTTTTCTCATCTGTAAAATGAGGGAATTGGAATAGACAGTTCTATTTCAGCTACAGATCTCTGATTCACTCGGTGACCTTCCTTCTGGCCCAGCTGGGCAGGGAACGTGAGAAAATGAGCACCCTAAAATAGAGGGGATGGCCAAACATCTGAAGAAGTCCAGGTTCCTTGGAGTACATGAGGTGAAAAGAGTGGGAGGTAATGGGCTTGGGAGTAAGAAGACTTTATTAACAACAATGTTGAAGTTCCTGATGACAAAAAAGAAAGGAAGGATGAGCAGAGTACAGACTGAGGAAGGGCAAGGCTGAAGTGGGAAGAAGAGGAGGCAGGCAAATAGGACACGTGCCTTTGAGTCAATAAGTGGGATCTGAAAATAGGAGGTAGGAACTTATTGGCCATAAGAAGGGGAAAGAGCCAGCTGACGCAGATCACCACAATCCAGGGTCAGTCAGTTACTCGATCAACCAACATTTTAAAACACCTCCTAAATGCTAGACTGGGGATATGAAGAACAAAAATGAAAACACCCCTGCCCTCAGAGAGCTTACATTCTATGAAGTGAGATAAGATGCTCATGAACAAATATAGACATAATAAATATAATTTTAGGATAGAGGCTGCTAGCAGCTCACAGGGGAATGGGGAGTGGATCAGGAAGTGCCTTAGGTAGATGACAGCACTGGGCTGTCTTGAAGGAATGAAGGGATTCTAAGAGGTGGAGGACAGGTGGGAGGGTATCCTAGGAATGTGGTGACTGAACATATCATCAGTGTGTTGGTGATAGCATCAGCTTCTATAGCTTGCCACTCTTATTACTGGGAAGCAGAGGCTGTAAACATTGGGTATAAGTATCAGGTAATCTGGGACAGGGATCTTGGTCCAGAGAGAGCTAATGAGGTGCTAAACTGGGGTTAGACAGAGCCAAGTAAACTCCAGCATTGTAGCTCAGTCAAAGGTCATTGGGTCATAGATTTAAAGCTATGAGGGCCAGATTTGAACTCAGATCTTCCTGACTCCAGGCCTGGTGCTCTATCCACTACAACACTTAGCTGCCCAGTCCTCATTTTACAGATGATAAAACTGAGGCACAGAAGGGGTAAATGACTCGCCCAAGTCACATGGCTAGTATGTGTCTGGATAAAGATTTGAACTCAGGTCTTTTTGACACCAAGTCCCACCCTCTATCTATCCTCTGCACCACCCAGCTACCTCATGGATCACCAAGCTACTCCATGAAGTCATGGATTGTCTTGCTTTCCTTTTAGTAACCCAGCACTTAGCACAGTGCCTGGAATATAGTGAGTGCTTAATAAAAGCTTTTTCATCCATTCATTCATCACTTAATAATTGGCTCTGACAGTATAAAAACAAGACTGATTAAGCCTGTGTCCATAAAGAGGCAATGAGATTTTTTTTTTAAGTACTTGTGTGAATTCCTTAAGAAAAAAAAAATCTCCAGGGCCAGATGGATTTGCAAGTGAACTCTACCAAACATTTAAAGAACAATTAATTCCAGTGTTATATAAACTACTCAGAAAAATAGATGAAGGAGTCCTACCAAATTATTTTATGACACAAATATGGTGCTGATACCTAAACCAGGAAGAGTCAAAACAGAGAAAGAAAATTATAGACTAATTTCCCTACAGAATATTGAGGCAAAATTTTAAATAAAATATTAGCAAAGAGATTACAGCAATTTATCATGAGGAGAATACACTATGGATAAGTGGAATTCATACCAGGAAGGCAGGGCTGGTTCAATATTAAGAAAACTATCAGCATAATTGGCCATATCAGTAACAAAACCAACAGAAATCATGATTATCTCAATAGATGCAGAAAAGACTATTGACAAAATACAGCATCCATTCCTATTAAAAACACTAGAGTGCATAGGAAAAAAGGAATAAAAGAATAAATAAAATAAATGAATAATAAACAACAAATTTATAAATAGTAAAATAAACAAAAAAAAGTTTTCCTTAAAATGAGAAGCAGTATCTATTTAAAACCAACAGCAAGTATTGTGTGCAGCAGGGATAAGCTTGAAGCTTTCCCAATAATATCAGTGGTGAAATAAGGCCCATTATGACCACTATTATCTAATATCATACTAAAAATGTGAGCTTTAGCAATAAGAAAAAGAATTTGAAGGAATTAGAATATGCAATTTGAAAGCAAAACTATGACTCTTTACAGATGATATGATGGTATACATAAAGAATCCTAGAGAATCAACTAAAAAACTACTTGAAATAATGAACAACTTTAGCGAAGTTGTGGGATATAAAATAAACCCACATAAATCACCAGCATTTCCAAGACCAACAAAAGCCCAACAGCAAGAGATAGAAAGAGAAATGTCATTTAAAATAACTGTAGACAATATAAAATATTTGGGAGTCCACCTGCCAATACAAACCTAGCAACTGTATGAACGTAATTACAAAACACTTTTCAAACAAAAAAGTCAGATCTAAACAACTGGAAAAATATCAGTTGCTCATGGTTAGGCCGAGCTAATATAATAAAAATGACAATTCTACCTAAATTAATTTACTTATTCAGTGCCATACCAATCAAACTACCAAAAAGTTATTTTATAGATCTAGAAAAAATAATAACAAAATTCATCTGGAAGAACAAAAGGTCCAGAATATCAAGGGAATTAATGAAAAAAATGCAAAGGAAGATGGCCTGGCCATACCAGATCTAAAACTATATTATAAAGTGGCATTCATCAAAACTATTAGATAGTGGCTAAGAAATAGAGAGGTGGATCAATGGAATAGGTTAGGTACATAAGACACAGTAGTAAATGACTACTAATCTGGTGTTTGATAAGCCCAGAGACTCCAGCTTCTGTGATAAGAACTCACCATTTGACAAAAAGTTCTGGGAAAGCTGGAAAATAGTATGGCAGAAACTGTGCATAGACCAACATCTCAAAGTCAAAATGGGTACACGATTTCAGCATAAAGGGTGATATTATAAGCAAATTAGGAGAGCAGGGAATAGTTTACCTGTCAGATTTATGGAGAACAGAAGAATTTATGACCAAACAGAGATAGAGAACATTATGGATACAAACAGAACAAAATGGATAATTTTTATTACATTAGATTAAAAAATTCTTGCACAAATAAAACCAATGCAACCAAAATTAGAAGGAAAGTGGAAAGCTGGAAGACAATTTTTACAGCCAGTGTTCCTGATAAAGGCCCCATTTCTCAAATGTATAGAGAACTGAGTCAAATTTCTAAAAATACAAGTCATTTCCCAATTGACAAATGATCGAAGGATTTGAAAAGGCAGTTTTCAGATGAAGAAATCAAAACTATCTATAGTTCTTTTTTTTGAATTAATTATTTAATATTTGTAGTTTCCAGCATTGATTTCCACAAGATTTTGAATTACAAATTGTCTCCCCATTTCTACCCTTCCCCCTCCAAGATGGCATACATTCTGATTGCCCCCTTCTCCAGTCAGCCCACCCTTCTGTTACGCCACTCCTTCCCATTCTCTTTTCCCTTACTTTCTTATAGGGCAAGATAGATTTCTATGTCCCATTGCCTGTATACCTTATTTTCCAGTTACATGCAAAAACAACTTTTTTTGAACATTCGCTTTTAAAACTTTGAGTTCCAAATTCTCTCCCCTCTTCCCTCCCCACCCACTCTCCCTAAGAAGGCACAACATAGGCCACACGTGTATCATTATACAAAACTCTTCCACGATACTAATGTTGTGAAAGACTAGCTATATTTTCTTCCCTCCTATCCTGTCCTGCTTTATTCAATTTTCTCCTTTGACTCTGTCCCTTTTCAAAAGTGTTTGCTTTTGATTACCTCCTCCCCCTGTCACTCTCCCTTCTATCATCCCCCCTTTTTTATTCCTTTCCTCCTTCTTTCCTGTGGGGTAAGTTGCCCAATTGAATGTGTATGTTATTCTCTCCTCAAGTCAAATCTGATGAGAGCAAGATTCACTCATTCCCCTTCGCCTGTCCCCTCTTCCCTTCTAACGAACTGCTTTTTCTTGCCACTTTTATGTGAGATAATTTACCCCATTCTATCTCTCCTTTTCTCACTCTCTCAATATATTCCTCTCTCATCCCTTAATTTGATTTTTTAGATATCATCCCTTCATATTCAACTCACTCTGTGCCCTCTGTCTATATGTGTGTGTGTGTGTGTATTCCCTTCAGCTACCCTAATACTGAGGTCTCTTGAATTACACACATCATCTTTCCATGTAGGAATGTAAACAAAACAGTTCAACTTTAGTGAGTCACTTATGATTACTCTTTCTTGTTTACCTTTTCATGCTTCTCTTGATTCTAGTGTTTGAAAGTCAAATTTTCTATTCAACTCTGGTCCTTTCACTGAGAAAGCTTGAAAGTCCTCTACTTTATTAAAAATCCATATTTTGCCTTGGAGCACTATACCCAGTTTTGCTGGTAGGCGATTCTTGGTTTTAATCCTAGCTCCATTGACCTCCAGAATATCATATTCCAAGCTCTTCTATGCCTTAATGTAGAAGCCGCTAGATCTTTTGTTATCCTGATTGTGTTTTCCAGTGCTCAAATGGTTTCTTTCTGGCTGCTTGCAGTATTTTCTCCTTGATCTGGGAGCTCTGGAATTCGGTACAATATTCCTAGGAGTTTTCTTTTGGGATCTTTTTCAGGAGGCTATCAGTAGATTCTTTCAATTTCTGTTTTACCCTCTGGCTCTAGAATAACAGGGCAGTTTTCCTTAATAATTTCTTGAAAGATGATATCTAGGCTCTTTTTTTGATCATGGCTTTCAGGCAGTCCAATAATTTTTAAATTCTCTCTCCTGGATCTATTTTCCAGGTCAGTGGTTTTTCCAATGAGATATTTCACATTGTCTTCCATTTTTTCGTTCCTTTGGTTCTGTTTTATAATATCTTGATTTCTCATAAAGTCATTAGCTTCCACTTGCTCCAATCTAATTTTTAAGGTAGTATTTTCTTCAGTGGTCTTTTGGATCTCCTTTTCCATTGGGCTAATTCTGCCTTTCAAGGCATTCTTCTCCTCATTGGCTTTTTGGAGCTCTTTTGCCATTTGAGTTAGTCTATTTTTTTAAGGTGTTATTTTCTTCAATATTTTTGGGTCTCCTTTAGCAAGTCATTGACTTGTTTTTCATGGTTTTCTCACATCACTCTCATTTCTCTTCCCAATT
>CM053627.1:16475258-16581744 GCA_028646595.1 Phalanger gymnotis
ACCTTGGGCCCCACCTTAGTTGCCAATCCACACCCACATAGGTTTTACACCTAATAGGGATTTGGGCCTGGGGCTTAGCACTTAGTAAGATTCAATGAAATAGCTGAATTATTCAAAGCAAACAAAAGCCACACTCTTCAAGGGTACTTGTTGAATTAAGTGCTATCTTTTCTGCTTGTCATACAATTCCTTGATGATGCTTTTACTCCTGTTCATTTACAGATTACCTCATTGGATACATGCTGAAGTTTGATCCTCTCCTTTGTCTTATGGATTTGTACAAGGTCACATAGCCAAGGCTTCTTGACTACGAAGTTGGCTCTCCATCCACTATGCTGCTCAGCCTTTAACATGATTTTACAGATTGGCAAGGGAGGCTGACAGATAAAGCCATTTTACTCAAGGTCACTCAGCTAATAACTTGATAGAACTGTGATTTGAACTCAGGTGCTCTGCCTCTAAGTCCTCAGTCCAGTTCACTTTACCACATCTCTCTGGTGGCAGGACAAATAATCCTAATATAGAGGTCCAAAAATAAAGTCTCAAAATGCTCCACTACTTATCTTACTGCAACAGGAAACAAAATTAATTCCAGAATCATCTTCATGCCCTCCCCAAATGCTTTCCATCCTTGAAGTGATCCGTTCAGCTTCGTAGCTTTCTCTTTGATTTGATTTTTCCATTTCTCATGAATGCCTATGCCCCACAGTGCCCCAGGATGCCTGCTGATACTTGCTGATACTTGAAGATTGTAATAAAGTAGTGTCTGACAGGATTAGTCAGCAACTTGCCGTCAGCTCAATAATGCAATCTCACTTAGGGACAGTCTTTGGAAGGCAATCCATCAGGTGGAGGAAAAGGTAGCTTGTTCTTCTGAGGGAGAATGTGAGATTTTATTAAACAAAAAAGTGGGAAAATGGTTTTCTTTCGTATTTGTCTTTGACAGGTTTTATCATTAGGATTTCTGAAGCAGGACTGAGGAAAAACAGGTTGCTCTTTCAAGGTGAGAGGACCTGTTACCCAGGCAAGTGAGACTAGAAAATAACACTATTAAAAGCATTGAATGTCATCAAAAACAACAAACATCTGTGACACATCAGCTGTGTACAGAGCATCATTCTAGGCACTGGGTTAGATGCAGAATATAGATGAGATGTAGCTCCTGTCCTCATGAAGCCTATAGTCCATTAGGTGGATGAGACAGAAACACAGAGCACTATAATATATGGTCATTTATACCTGTACAAAATTATAAGGCAAAGTACTAGAGTCCTAGAGGGAGTACTGTATATGTAGTATATACATATATGTATATGTATAAGTACTGGAGTCCTAGAGGGAGGATTGTTACTGGCCAGGGGCTTCAGGGAAAATTAATTTAAGGAATTTTCATTTGAACGAGTTTCTAAAGGATAATGTTAACATTACAGACAAAATATGTTGGATTTGTGTGTATATGGATTTGGGGAGGTGATGCAAAATTTTTTTTCCAATTAGCAAGCACTTATTCTCTGTTTTCTCTCTCTCTCTCTCTCTCTCTCTCTCTCTCTCTCTCTCTCTCTCTCACACACACACACACACACACACACACACACACACACACACACACACAAATAAACACACCATCACTGTCCCCATCACCACTGAAGAACAAAACAAAGGAAAACCCCTTATAATAAATATGCATGGTCTAGTACAATAAACTCCCCTACTGGCCATGTCCCAAATTGATGACTTATTCTGCACTTTGAATCCAGCAAAGTCCCTGCTTAACAACAGAGAAGCAGGGGATATCGTTTTTTCTTTCCAGATGTGAACCATAGAGCCTAAGAGTCAGAGGATTATAGAAGCACAGAATTGAGGACTGGAAGCAACCTTAGAGATTATCTCATCCAATCCCTTTATTTTACAGATGAGAAAACCAAGTCCTAGAAATTCAAAGTGACTTTCCCAGGATCATTCATGTAGTAAGTAACCCAAATAGGATTTGAACCCAAGTCCTAGCTTAAGGGAACTCAGAGCCCTGTAGTCCTGCCTCCACGGTTTATAGATGAGGTCACTGAAACCTGGAAAGGTTGCTCATGGTCACACAGGTAGGAAGTGGCAGGCGACGGACCATTTGAATGCAGGTCCTCTAATTCAAAATACAGTATTCCTTCTTCTGCATTGCTACATGATACATTTTCATGGAGGCAGGCACTGTCTAGGATTGGTGGTGCTGCTAATCAAACAAAAAAGGCATTATTAAATGCATTGACCATAATGCATAGCATTCACTGAACTCATGATGTGGTTTGGGGGCTGGGGAGGGCACTGTGAATTAGCATAGGAAACAGCAAGAGCAGTGCAAAAAGGCAGAAATTATATCCTTCCTTTTTTTCTTTTTCCTTTTCAAAGAACTTTTTACTGACGCTTCTGGGAACATTGAAAATAGACCCAGAATCATAGAAAAGAGATGAGACAGGGCTGCTTGGTGGAAAGTTCCTCTTATTAAACTCAAAATCTGCCTCCCTAAAATGTCTTCTCACTGGTTCTAGCTCTGCCCTAAGAGTAATACAGATTGAGCTACTCGGGATTCTGGCCTCCAGGTAAGCCATTTAAGTGATACTAAATCTCCCTAATTGCACCATTATCTAGCTCCATCTCCTTTTCCCAAAGGAGAGCAAGGGAAACCTGATCAAATGCTTGGCTGCAATCTAGGTAACTTATATCAACAGCATTTTCCTCCTAGATGTTCACTAACCATCTCTCTAATTATAGGTTCTAGAATTTCCCAGTGAATTAAAGTCAAATTCACTGGCTTATGGTTTGCAGAGTTTAAAGTTGAGAGCCAGAAGGGACCCCCCAGGACATCCAGGTATTTTTTCTTGATATTCTTCACCCATGGCACTTCATCACCTGCTTTCTTTCCTCTCCACTGGCCTGAAATGCATTCCTCTCATCTCTCAGAACCTTTACTTTTCTCCGAGCCTCGATTCAAGTGTCATTTTCTATCTGAGATCTTTTCTGATCTCCCCCATTCCACATGACTCTGTAGTCCCCCCTACTAACTTTATACATATATTTTTGTCTATATTTTTTAACATATCTATATAGGGACAGCTTATCTCCCCCAGGTGGATTGTAAGCTCCTTAAGGGGCTTGTTTAAGGTTTTGTAGTTGTGTCTTCCTATCACTCTCTCTGAGATGGAATGGTGATGACGGTGATGATGATGATGATGATGATGGTGATGATGATGGTGATAACAGCAACAACTATAACAATAGACAACGTCTGTGAATGATGAAAACTAGAAATAAATAAATAAATATTTTTTAAAAATCTGGAATACAAAATGTCTACATAGCCTATTAAACTTCACAATATTATCTCATCTGATGCTCACGACATCTCTGGCACTTGGATGCTATTATAATCCCCATTTTGCAGATGAGGAAACCGAAGCTAAAGCAGGTTGACTTGCCTAGGGTCAAACGGCTAATAAGTATCTGAGAAATGCTTTAAATTCGGGTCCTTTATTTCCTGACTCCAATTCTAACATTCTCTTCACTGTGCCACCTGGGACTGCCTCTAATTGTCATCACTGAACTTCGTTCTTCCTGTCTCCCAGTCCAACTCCAGACTCTGTGCATCTCTGCCACTTAACACTCATTGATGGTCTGGGAAGAGCTTTCTTTCTTTGTGCTCCTAAATACTTATGGTCTGGTATGAGCTAATCTCTTGGTCCCAGCAAAGGATCATCTATATGAACTGCCCTGTCATTCAGCCCACTCCTGTGACCAGATAAAAGCCGGATGAATTATGAGCTGGTATAACACAGTAGAAAGGATACCAGTGACTGTGAGCTCAAATACCATCTCAATGACCTTGATTATGTGACTTAATCTGTTTAGGTCTGTTTCCTCATTTGTAAAATGAGAAGATTAATCTAGATAGCCTTTAAGGTCCGTTATGTTATGTTATGTTATGTTATGTTATGTTATGTTATGTTATGTTATGTTATGTTATGTTATGTTATGTTATGTTTATCTTATCTTATCTTATCTTATCTTATGATCTTGTCATTTGTTCTTTACTGATACTTTCCCTTACTTCCTTCCTTTTTCCTTTTCATCAAATTAATGGTTAAATTGGGCTGAGCAGCACCTATTTTATAGGGAAGTGCGAGGAATGGAATGGCAGATGTCATGAAAGTGCAAGGAAAGGAGATATTTACGGAAATGGAGGAATAGGAGGTAGAGATAATGATGTCAAAGAAAAGAAAAAGAGAAAGAAAAGTATAGGAGTACAACATTTGGAGCTGTTTTCTATTCCACCTCTCTCTGATTCTAATATTGGACTCACAGCTTAAGACAAGTCCTGAGGCAATCAATCCAGTGCTGCAAAGCATCCATTTCACTAAAAATTCATCAGTGCCCCAGGAGAATAAAGATAATTAGCTGCTGATTGGATGTGCCTTCTTCTCTCTGGGTAATTAGCCACACAGGGATCTGGTCCTTTCAGAGTCAGCACATTTGCAATATCCAAATGCCATTATTCCATGTATTATAAGGAAACACTAGCTGTAGTCAGTTAGGAAAGGTGGTCGCCATTTTGTCAGTGACTTGAGGAATAAACTCAAGTATCAAGTGTTGTGATACTTGGGGAAGATGGCTCTATTTATGAAGGGGCAGGCTAGGCAAGGGTAAACATGTTTTGCTTTTAGCTAAATTAAGTCTAAAGCTGTTGGTCAGTAACACATGTGTAGTGCTAATATCGCAATGCCACCTGTGTTTATACATGTATCTCCCAGAAGACAGGGCACTACCAAATGTGAATGCTGCTATTATGTGTGCATGCCAGAAGGCTAACATGGTAAGGGCTCCTTCCTTTCCCAACCAAAACTCTTTCAGCTTGATCTATGGGGAAGGTGGGTGGGGGGAGGTGTTATGCACATACATATATACACATGCCTTTGGAGAGAAAAAAATCAGAGTATGTAAAATGTTTGGCAAATTGTAAAACACGGTATAAATGGGAGATATTACTATTATTTCACCAGATGAGAGATAATATGATGGGCAGCATAGTGAAATGAGACAGTCTCAGAGTCAAGAAGATCTGAGTTCGAGTCCCTTCTCTGACACATCTAAGCTCAAATGATCCAGTACAAATCATAATCTCTCAGTGCTTGAGAAATCTAAAACTGAAATTTTGGAGCAGAGATGTTGCTGTACAAAGGTGGAGTTTTCCATAACAAATAACCACACACACACACACACACACACACACACACACACACATACATACACATGCACGCACACGACTAAACTGGGTCAGGACCATGGTCCATGCTTCAGACCCAGGATTCTGTGGTCAACATGGCTCCAAGGGATGTTCTGTGGTTTGGTGTCATTATTTTTCCTTTTGTCATCTAATAAGATTTAAAAGGGGCCTTCCTAGAGGTCCCTTAGTCCATTGCAGGAGGCCAATGCATGAGTCTCACCTATAACATCCTAAAACTCCAATAATTATGGGACATGTACTACCTTATAAGAAAGTGCATTCAGAAGCCCATGGGGTCCCAGAAACTTCTGTATCTCCTACATCGCACCAGTGCAAGGCACCTCATAGACATTTGTAGGTTCATAAGATTTAAAGTCAGAGGGGATGTGGTCTTATTCTCCTGTTCTTTAAAATGAGGGAATTGGATTAGTAAATTAGTCGGTCTCCAAGTTCCATTCTGCCTCTAAATTCCATGTTCTGTGGTCTGGACTTGACATAAGAAGGTCATCGATATAGAATTGAATGGCACCCCAGAGGCCATTTAGTCCAAACAACTCATTTTACAGATGAGGGAATTGAGGCAATAGAGAAGTTAAGTGACTTGCCTAGAATCACGCTGCTAGTAAGGACTGATTAGGGCAAGATGTGGAGTCATGTGTTCTACTCCAAAGCTAGCACTTTAACCACTACACCACACTGAGAGCGAATAGATAGAGGCAAAGGAGACCCAAAGAAAGTCTCTGAGAACATCGGAGACCCATATTCTGAAGAAACCAACAGGGCAAGGAATTAAAAGACAAGTCCAGGAGATATGGCTTCTAGACAACCCTGTTTCATCTTGTTTAATGGTAGAATGTTCACTGGCCATACCACCCAGGCTCTCTCTTGGTGGGGAGCATAAATGCTACCCATGGCTCTGATAGCACAAGGCCTATTGACTTATTGACTTTGTTTTCCTATAGTATGGAGATGATTTCTTCTTTGCTCAAAGTTTTCTCTGGCTTCTCATACATTTGTAAGAAGTTGAAAGTGTAAGATTCACTCAACGAATGGTTTGTTGTTGCTGTTTGTCCTACATTCTCAAAGAGGGCAGAAGACATCATGGGTCATATCTTGACTTCCATGTGAGTTGGACTTAAGTGAGACAGAGGTGCACAAAGTCATCTGCCTCATTCTCTCTTCCAGAGTCATCAAATTCCAGTGGCAGGACAAAAGTCAAGATGACTGGGATGGTCCAGGATGCAGTGGATGGCCTTAACCTTTCTAAATTAGACCTTTTCATTAATGGATCATTATGACCTAAAGATCCCTTTCTGCTCTAAGATTCTATGCTCTAGTGTTTTTTATTCACCCAACAAAGGTTAATACTTGGTGCCACATTCCTTGCTAGATATTGTGAGAGAATACAGCTAAGCACACATGGAACAGAGCCTCAAGGACTGGTGTGTCTTGGATTGAATCCTGGGAAGGGTGTCAGGAGACCACAGTTCCAGTCTCAGCTATCACTTCTCTTCAATTTCCTTTTTTGGAGAATCATCCCATGGTCCCTTCTAGATTTGACTTCTAAAAAGCTGGAATCTTGAAGGTTAAGCTGCTTGGGGCTGGATTTGTGCCTCAAATGAAAACGTTTAATTGAAAAACAAAACAACTAAACAGTAATCAAGTCACATGTTGTTCTGGAGTGAGTCAGTAAATTGTTGTTCAGTCATGTTCAACCCTTCATGATTCCATTTAGAGTTTTTTTGGCAAAGATACTGGAGTGGTTTGCCATTCTCTTCATTTTACAGATGAGGAAACTGAGGCAAACAAGGTTAAATGACTTGCCCAGAGTCACACAGCTAAGAAGTGTCTGAGGTCAGATTTGAACTCAAGAAGATGAGTCTTCCAGCTCCGGGTTTTGTACTCTATTATCCCACCAAATTGCCCCAAGAGTTAGCAAGACCTGGGTTCAAATCCTGCCACTCTAGCTGTGTGGCCCTGGCCAAGGTACTTAATTTCTCTAGCCTCAGTTTCCTTTTATGTAAAATGAAGACGGGTCTTGAATCTATGACCCCTAAAGTTCCTTCTAGTTCAAAATCTATGATCCTCTGAGGTATACATCATAATAAGAAATGTGTAATTAAGACCTGAATAAATTATAATTTTAAATTGATCTTACCAAATATGGAGTAACAAATAATTTAAAAGAGCAAGGAAATAAAAGAGTATGTCACCAAAATGAAACGATCCACTGTATGTCATGTTCTGCACCAATGGTTGATTTTTTTATTCGTTTGTTTAAATGTTCCAAAACTAAATGATTTGAGAGCTGTAACAGGCACTGAAAAAATGGAGTCATTTCCATTTTTCCTCAAATTTCTTTCATTTTTATCCCTCAAAGAGATATAGTTTCACCTGTGGCTCCAGCATTTCCTAGAAATTTTACGCCTGCAGAAAGGAGATAGGTTTGAAATTCAACCACTAGAGCTACTTAGAGAATTCCTTTAGAGATGAGGCCTCAGAACTGTTAACTTTGTGGTTTACAGAAAAACCAGGCACGGCAGGGTCGCAGTGATTGAATCCCTCAGTGGCTCAGGATCATTGGCTTACAGACAGCAGCAGCATCTCCAGGGCTGACTGCTCCCTTCTCTCTACAGTTTTCCAGATTCCAGGCTCACAATATCATAGATCTGATATTAGAAGTGGAAAAGATCATAGGGCAATCTAGTCCACCTCATGAATTTTATAGTTGAGGAGTCTGAGGGAGGTGGAAGGATTTACTCAAGGTCCAAACGGATATTTGGCTCGAATATTAAAAGTCATATCATTGGCTCAGATTCAATCCAGCTCAGTAAATTGAATCTGGCCCACTTGTGAAAACAGGCATCACAAAGGGTGGGGTTTCTTAAGACAACCCATTATGGTGAAACTCTTAATAAGCTTTGTCTTTTCCTTGGCTGAGAAGGCTTGAGTGGAATTCTTTTGGCAGGATCCGGCATGTAGGTATTTTGGGGTCTCAAGCACCCCTAGAAACCTATGGTTCCCTACCTATTATCATTTTTTTTAACCTCTTCATTTTTTGGTTCCCTGAGACTGGGAATACTACTCATCTCAAGTTCTTCTCCAGCCAAGACTGGAAGGTAAGCCTTTCCCTCTCCCAATCGCCTTCTTGCCGTCCAAGCATTTTAGAGGTGCTTTTTGGGCCTGACTTCCCAGGTCCCCAGTAGGTTAGACAGCTGCTCGCTGTCTCAGACTCAGCCTGATGCTCTCAGGTTTTCGGTCCAGTGGTTTATGTTTGAGGCCATGGACCTGGGCACACCTTCTGAAGCATAGAGGACAAGGACTGATGCCCTATCCAGAAATGAGCCCCCAATTTTCTCAATTCTCTCAGTACTAGAGAATGGGAAAACCCCAGGTACCTTTTTGTGTTTATTTTTTTCTGTCTTGCTTTGTTCCTTTTGGAGGCTTACTCCCAGATCCTCCTTGCAGAGGAAGGGACTTCCAGCCCCCTGGGGCTCACAATGGGTCAATCCTTCTCAATCCCCAAAAATTCACCCTTGGGCTGTCTTTTACAAAATTGGAAAAAAATTTAAGTTCTCTAAAGAACTTAGAAAGAAAAAGCTGGTGTTCCTTTGCAATACTGTTTGGCCGCAAGGCCACAAAAAGTGGCCTATTTTGGGGACTTTCCAATATAATACTCTCTTGCAGATAGAGCTATACTGCTGGTGAGAAGGAAAATGGAGAGAAATTTCCTGCATAATGGCCTTCATCGAGTTCTCAGAACCCCATTCTCAGAAAAGATTGTAAGATGCTCATAGCTAGAGCCCCACCACAAAGGGGCAATGGGGGTCAACAGGACATTTTGGATAACCCCCTCCTTATGGCCCCCAGGGCTTCAGCCCCAGCCCTTCCTCTTGCTCCCCAACCTCCCTGGAGCACCTTTTTTTCCTGTGCTTCCCTTTCCTTGGCCATCCCCTCTTTACCTTGGTTTCCTGTAGTGCAGCCCCTCTCTTTTCCTGCCTCCTTCACAGTCCAAGTCTCCTACCATGCATCTCCTTCTGTGGCCCCTCCCCTTGGTGGGACCTTGGTGACCCTTATTCGGGTTCCAGCCAAGGGTCTGGTTGAAGTGCCTCCCTCTGTGACCCCTTCCCCTGAAGGGACCCCTACTCAGGTTCTGGCCTCATGGCCTGCCCCTATTTCAGGCCCTGCAGTATCTACCACCATGGGCCTACCCCCTAGGCAACCCCTACTCAAGTTCCAGCCTGTGGCCCTGCCCCCACGGCAGTACCTCCTCCCCTCCTCCCCTGGCCCTTCTCTCTGAGGTGGCTCCCACTCAGGTCTCCTTGGTATCTCCCTCTATGAGCCCTACCCCTCCTCAGGTACCAGCTGATCTTCTCCCTTGCCAGCCAGTTGCCCTGGCATTGTAGTCTAATCTAGGTCAGCTAGCACCCCCAACCCCTCCCTCACCAGAAGCTGGACTTCCTATATCCCTCCCCAAGCTCCAGGTCCCACAGTGCCTTCAAGCCTTTTTCCCCTGAGGGAATTTCCTGCCTCCCCTACCAGGACAAGGAGAGTGCATGTTCCATTCTCCAGTTCAGATCTCATTCAAATTAAAGAAAAACTGGGGAGATACTCAGAAGATCCCACTAAGTTTACTGAGGGTTTTAGGGATCTGTCCCTACAATTTGAACTTTCTTGGTGTGATTTGCACATCCTTTTCTCTACCTTTTGTGCCATTGAGGAGAAGAGGAGAATCTGAGAACACACCAAAAAATTTGGGGATCGTTTGGCTAGTGATAACCCCATGAAATATCCCCCAGGTACAGCTGCTGTTCCCACTAGTGACCCAGGATGGTATTACCAAAAGAGTGAAGATAGGGGAAAGAGAGACCATATGATAACTTGCCTGTTAGAAGGCCTAAGAACTGCATTTTAAAAGTGAATAAATTTTCAAAAATTAGGGAAATTACTCAGGGAGAAAAGGAAAACCCTGCTCTTTTCCAAGCTCGGCTAGTAGGATGTATTAAGAAGTATACAAATTTGGATACTTAACATGCATTTCATCAATCAGTCTGCCCCAGATACTAGGAAGGAACTGCAGAAATTGGCAATGGGACCCCAAATACCTCAGGCCCAATTACTGGACATGGCATTTGGAGTTTTCTACAATAGAGACCCGGCTGCAGCAGAGGAAAGAAAACACAGGGAAAGAGTTAGAGACAGAAAACACGCTCAATTCTTGGCTGCTGCCATGGCCAGGAAAAGACCCAAGGAGTGCCCCTCCAGGGTGCCCCCTTGGAGGAAGCTCTGCAACTTGGGCAGTGGGGAAAGCTGCTTTCAATGCCACAAGGAGGGTCACTGGTCCAAGGAGTGCCCCTCTAGGGCGCCCCCCCTGAAGGAAGCTTCCAGGATCCACACCCACAGGACCATGCCCAGCATGTAACCAGGAGGGACATTGGAGGAAGGATTGTCTCCAAGTTTGGAAAAGTGGTAGAGCCTCCTCCCAGTACCCTGTCCTACAGTCTTCTCAAGACTCAGAAGGAGAGGAAAGCCTGGGGCTTGGCAGTGCTCCCACTTTCTCCACCTCTCTCTCGGAGCCCTGGGCAAAATCAAGGCTGAAGGTAAGATTACCCACTTTATCACAGGTATGTTCTCTTGTTTTAACTAATTGCTCTGGCCCTACATGTCCCTCAACCCACTGGGTTATGGGCATCAAGGATCTGTTTTTTGAATACTCCTTCCTTACACTCTCCTCTGGCCCTGCCCACTTGTTGGGAAGGGATCTGATGGCAAAATTGGTGAGCCAATTTTCTCTAGTTAAACCTCTTAACTCCCTTTCCCCTCCATTTACCAGACCTCCCCATGTTTCCTCAGAGGTGTGGGAGAGGGTTGAGCCAATTTTTGGGATCAGGGAGCTCCTGGGCAAGCTACTTCTGCCACCCCAGCCATAGTTCCCCTCCATGGCCTTCTATATCCAATTAAGCCCAAGGCTTAGGAAGGACTGCAACCATTAATTGTCAGTCAAGGCCCTGACTCACTCCCTCTAGAGTGGGGGCCTGACCCAGCACAAGCTTTTGAGACTTGGAAAACTAAACTGACCACCACTCCAGCATTAGCCTACCTAATCTAGAAAAACCTTTCACTCACTATGCTGATGAAAGGAGAGGACAGGCTTTGGGAATCCTAACCTAGGGCCTGACCCCAAGCCAGTTGCCTGTTTTACAAAACAATTAGACTTCATGGCTACTACAGGCACTCTAATTGAGGAAGCTTCTAAACTTCTACCAGACCAGCCCTTAGAAGCTCTGACTCCTTAATCGAGTTCAGAGCATTCAGATGGCCACCAGTGGCTAGCTAACCACAGGCTCACCAAATATCAAGCCTTGCTCTTAGATACCCCTGACCTAATTCTTTGGGTGTGCCACACACTCCTGAACCCTGAAGCAGTATGGTACACAGAACAAGTGATTAGGGGAGCTAGGTATGAAATAGTCATCTTTAATTCCCTCCAGGGAAATTGTCCTTTCTCTATATTCCTATACTGTTTGGTTGTTTGCTTAACCTCCTTGCCAGGTTTGTCTCCTCCAGGCTCCAAGCCACCAACTTCCAGATGACTGTTCAGACTATGTACCCCTTGAACTGGACCATCGAGGCTGGACAGCTCTACACCCCTTCCCAGCAGGAAGCAATTTCAGAAGCTGAGACCTTTGTCTTTGACCCCAAAAGAATTTGGGTCCCATTGTTTGAGGAAGGAATGATGAGGGCACAGTCTCTGGGAACCCCCTTGAACCTGGAGCACAGTCTCTGGGAACCCCCTTGAACTTTCCTTGAATCTTCCGACTAGATCTGGCCTTCCCCTAAGGCCATAAGCCTAACATTATCATTAGGCCCAAATCTCTACCTAGCCTTGCCCTTTATTGTCCAGCTACTTCCCACCCTTGATACTATCAATATCCATGCCTTCAGCTACTTCCCACCCTTAATCCCATTCTCTTGGTTCCTGGACTCTGACCTTATCCAGGTCCTGTCAGGCTCCTCCTTAGACTCCTCCTCAAGACCCTTCTAAAATCCCTTCTCTAGCCACCCCGGACCACCCCTCGATCCCTCCCACAATCTTTGTGTATATAATCTCCATCTTGCCTTCATGAAGGTGCTCAGATTCTATCTAGCTCAATAGATTGAATCTGGCCCACTTCTTAAGACAACCCATTATGGTGAATCCCTAATAAACTTTGTCTTTTCCCTTGGCAAAAAAAAAATAAAAAGAATAAAAAAAAATAAAAGTCATGTCATTAAAAAAATAGGGAAATAGTTGCAGGTCACCGTTCACAACTGCAAAGGTAGGAACTGTCTTTTGTCTTTCTTTGTGTTCACAGCAATTAGCATAGTGCCTGGCACATGATAAATGCTTAAAAAATGAATGCTTCTTGACTGACTCACTAGAATTAAATTCCCCACCACTTTCTATCCCAGAGAAGAGGACCTTTTTTTTTTTTAGCTCTTTGATAGTTATCACAATGCCAATCTTTTTTTTTTTTTGACAGTCTTACACAACTACCATCATACCATTCCATAAGCCTACATTTATCATCACATCAACATTGTCAACTGAGGAAAATAACCATTGGCCTGCCTGGGTCAAAGGGTAATTTGAGAATATTATGACACTATGCATGTAAAAGTATTTTGGAAACTGTGAAGTTCTTAAGAAATACAAGGTGATAGTATTATTTTCCCTTTGTTTTCATTTTGAAATAGGCTTATAGTATTGAAGCATCTGAAATGAGCTGAAGTGACTGCTTAGCTGAAAATTCCAAAAGTGTTTTATCAATTAATTACAAAGAAAAATGCATTATTCATGATAGTAGAAAAATATTTATTTAAGGAAGACTAATGAAATCTTAATCACTTTGGAGTTTTCTAGATTTCCCTAAGTCTAATTCAGTACATGCTTTACAGGCAAACTACATTAAAATGGGATTGTGTGGACAAGATAAAACACAACCCTTCAAATCAAGCCCATTTATCCATGCTTAATAGAGATATGCACTTTGAAAGAACTCATCAATTCAAGTCATGAGTCCTGATCCAAGAAAAATGGACAACTTGAGGGGATACATTTGGAATCAATATGTCAGAATGAAATCTCCAAATTAGTAGAAAGCAAAATGAACTTGGCAGGAAAATGTTTACCAAGACTATATGAAATGAACCATAGATTGTGCCTAAATGGCAACTAAATCATCACAAAACTATTCATCCAATTGTGTAAAGGGAAAAAAAAATCTGTCCAGTATATTGTTTGTGCAAGAAGTAAGTAGTTGTTGCTCCCCAATGAAAAATAATCTGGGTTCTGACAATAATACCAGGGAAAATGATAATGATTATAGAATTGATGGGACTAGCTGGCTGCAAAAACAAATCAAAACAAAACAAAAAAAAACTTCTTGTTTGTAAATATAGAGTTGGTGCAGTTAATGTCTGAGTCCTTATAGTTGACATAATTAACCCTTTAAGTAACAAAAGGAAAGTGACTGGCAAGCAAATACAAATAAACCACTTCATGTGAATATGTACTGAGCACTGCAAACTGTCAATAAATAATTGGTTGCTTCTGGTTTGATTTGGTTTTTCCCAGCATTCCAGACACTTTAGTCTTCCTTCTTACCTGCCCTACCTGTTCTCTGACTTCCACTCTTGCTATCTACAACTTATACTCTATTGTCATGAACTTATTTCTCTGAAATGTGTTTGCCTCTGTATGACTTTTGACAACTGACTTTAATGGATCAAAACCACAATAGTGATAAATACTCAAGAACCACAAATGACTTGCTACTCAATGCAAGAATCTCCTCTAAAGCATCCATGACATATGGCTTGGAATTTAGTAGGTACCTAATTAATGCTTATTGATTGATCTAAAACCAACTTAAACATGGCTTGTGATGGAGACCTTACTACTGAATAAGCCATTCCAACCCCCTTTTTTTAAAAAGAAATTTCTTTCTTATGCAATATCACCCCATTGGCCCTAGTTCTGCCTTCTGAAGATATATAGAAATAATCTGATTCCTCTACCACATGAAAGTTTTCTATTTTTTCCTGGTTAAATAATAACCAGTCTCCTAGACCATTCTTTGAGTAACGTAGTTCTGGAGTCTTCACAATTCTGGTCAATGTTTCTCTAAAAATGTGGTGTTTGATACACCCCAAGGAGGTAAGGGTTATTAAATAGTAAAGAGCTGGAAACAAAGCAGATGCTCATCAAATGGGAAATGGCTTAAAATTGCTAATATGTGAAGGTATTTCCATTTGCTGTGCTGTAAAACACATGAAAAGGTACAGATGAACTTATGCACTGTGAAGTAAGAAGAAACAAGAAACAGAAAGGACAAAACAAAGATGAACATTCTGTGATTGTAATGACCAAATTTGGTTCTGTAGATAGAAGAGATGAAAAAATATACTTCCTTCCTTTCATTGAAGAGGTGGAAGACTACGAGTACAGAATGATGAGTACTTTCTCATTCATGACAATATCACATGGAATGGGCAGCTAGGTGGTATAATGGATAGAGTGCTGGGCCTTGAGTCAGGAAAACATACTTTCCTGAGTTCAAATCTGGCCTCAGACACTTACAAGTTGTGTGACCCTGGACAAGTCACTTAACCCTATTTGTCTCACTGTAAAATGAGCTGGAGAAGGAAATGGAAGACCATTCCAGTATCTTTGCCAAGAAAGCCCCAAATAGAGTCATGGAAAGTCAGATGTGACTGAAAAACACCTGAATAACAACAACAACATCTTGGTAATGGGGGGAAAATATATCTAGAAATGACTGTTAGGAAAACTAAAAGAGTCCATTAACAAAAAGGGAGGGAAGAAAAGAAGGAAGAAAGGAAAGGAGGAAGAGAAGGAGGAAGGAACAGTGAAAGGAAGGATGGAAGGAGAGAAGGATAGAGGAAGCAAGGGAGAGATAGAGGGAAAGTGGAAATAAGGGAGAGAGGGAGGGAGGAAGGAAAGAAGGGAGAGAGGAAGGAGGGAAGGGAGGGAGGAAAGAAGACAACAAGAAGGGAGGATAGATGGAGAGGAAGAGATACAAGGAGGGAAGGAGGAAAAAAGGAAAAGAGGGAGGAGAAGGAGAGAAAGATGGTGGAGAGAAACAAAAAAGGAGAGAGGAAGGAAAAGAGAGAGAAAATGAAAGAAAATGAAAAAAATAAAATCTGGTACCCATTAGTTAACCTGACACTCCAGATGTGGTCTGACAAGCAGTCCAAAAAATGACATTTGGGATGCAGCATTTCCCCCTCCTCCATTCACAATACTCAAGGCTGGAGATTGAGCAGGAAGCAAGCACCTTCATCTCTGTGAAATATTTCTCAATTTCTCATTTCCATACACTTTTCATTCCCAGTCCCTCTGCTGGGAGTGCTGAGCTGCTTAAGAAGCAATAGGAAGATGACTTAATGTGTGTAATCTGTTTTCCTTCCTGGGGAAATGTGGACAGCATTTCTTCTTGTGGATTTCTCAGAAAGAAAAGCTCCAAGTTTACAGGTGCTGAGTTAGTTAGCACTTGGTGTCCAAATTCCTAATGTGTTTTTCAGCAGAGAGAATGGCCCCCTTCTGGAACTGTGTTCTATGTAAATAACCTTTTGCTGCTCTTTTGGGGCAGGTCCTTCACAGGCTCCTAGTTACAAAATATTCACAGAGCCTATTATAGCCACCCCATAAGGTAAGCAGAGTTCTGAGGTAGGCAGTGTGGTACAGTGGAAAGAACTCTGAGCTTTTAGGGCTGAACTTGGAGCCACCAAATCTGAGTTAGAATCCCGGTTCTGCCGTTTACTTTTTTTTTTTTATTTGTGGAGAGGGGAAAGCAAGGCAATTGGGGTTAAGTGACTTGCCCAAGGTCACACAACTAGTAAGTATGTCAAGTGTCTGAGACTGGATTAGAACTCGGGTCCTCCTGACTCCAGGGCTGGTGCTCAACTCGCTGTACCACCTAGCTGCCCCATCTGCCATTTACTTCTAATATGACCTTGAAAAAGTCTGTTAAACTCTCTGGACCTCAGTTCCCCCATCCATAAAATGAGGGAGCATGATTAGATGAGAGCAAAGGTCCATTCCGGTTCTACATCAATAATCCTATTTTTACCAGGATTGCCTCTGGATTTAATTCAATTTAATACACATTTATTAAGCACTTACTAGGTATGAGGTGAGAGGCACTTTGGCAGAAAGCCAGTCTCAGGACAACCTGGATTCTAATCCCACCTCTGTCACATACTATATTAGCCTGGGCAAATCTTGTTAACCTCCCCATAGCCTAGGTCTTCCCTTCTACAGCTAATTTGCAGAGCAGTTGCCAATCAACATTGATAGGAGTCCCCTACACTGATGAAATGACAGGTTAGGGTGCACCACTCCCAAGAAGGCTTCATTCATTCATTCATTCTGCCCATCCATCCATCCATCCATCCATCCATCCATCCATCCATTCTTTCTTTCTTTCTTCCATCTATTGAACCTACTTTTAAGGTTCTTACATTCTAAAGGAAGAAGGCAAATGTATGTGTGTGTAGATATATGTATATATGTATGTATATGTGTGTATACTGTGCCACACTGAATAATCAGTTAGTCGATAAGAAAGTATTAGGTGCCTATTGTGTGCCAGGTGCTGTGCTAAACTGCTAGGGATACAGAGAAAATAAAAATAAAATAGTCCCTGCTCTCAAGAAACTCACAGTCTTATGGGGGAGACAACATGAAAAGAAGCACAAATAAAATATAGACAAGGTCAATTGGAAAATCAATAGAGGGGAGGCATTAGCATTAAGGGAGATCAGGGAAGACTTTTCATAGAAGATAGAATTTTTGCTGGAGTTTGAGAGAAGCTAAGAAAGGCAGGAGATAACAATGAAGAGGGAGAGCATGCCAGCCAATATCCACCAGGGAATGAGCAATGAAAGCGTCCAGAGTCTGGAGATGCAAGGAACAGCCAATGAGGCCGGCATCTATATCTCAGAGAACTGGAGTGATGGGGAGGCAGGGAGGGGTAGGGGTGGGGAAATAAGAAGTAAAGCAAGCGTAAGAGGACTGGAAATGGAGGAAGGGCTCAGGTTGTGAAAGGTTTTCAATTGCAAAGAGAGGGATTTAGATGTAATTCTGGAGGTCACAGAGAGGTGCTAGAATTGATTAAATAGAAAGGTATCATGGTCAGATCTATACTTTAGGATGATTAAGTTAGCAGCTGGACTGCAGTAGGGAGAGACTGGTGGCAGGCAGACCCACCAGCAGCCTATGGCAATAGTCCAGGTGGGAAATGGTGAAGACCTGTACTAGGATGGTGGCAGTTTCAGAGGAGAGAAAGAGACATATACAAGACACATTATGGAGGAAAAATCAATGCTATTAACTCAGCAACAGATTGCATATGAAGACGGTAAGAGAGAATGAGGAGTTGAGCATGAGCATAAGTTGCTGGAAAGACAGCAATACCCTCCACAGCAATAGGGAAGTTCAGGGAAGGGAAAGGGGAATTTGAGGAAAAGATAATGAGTAAAATAAGTGCAAAGGAGAGAGTGAATTCTTTGATGAAAGGGAAGGAAAAGTCACTGATGCCTCCAGGATACAAGTCTAGGAGATGGGCAGGATGGTGGCCCTCAATCAACAAGAATTTATCTAGCATCTGTTATGTGCTAGACACTGGGGATACAGATATGATGAAAGAATCCCTTCTCACAACAAGCTTGCATTCTAACAAGAGAGAGAACAATGCTATCTTTAGGTATAAACAGAATAAAAATTAAACAAATAAATACAAAGTAGTTGAAATACAAGGTAGTTTGAGAGGGCAACACCAACACTTGAGAGGATTGGAAAAGGCTTGATGTAAATAGTGATGCTTGGGCTGTCTTGAGCAGACTGTTTCTTTGAGGCAAAGTGGAGGAGGGAGTACATTCTAGGCATGAGGGATAGCCCATGCAAAGTCAAGGAGAGGGGAGATGAAAGTGTTAAGTGAGGTACAGAGAGATCAGCTTGACTAAATCAATCTGTCATGGACAGAAATATTGAGGGTGGGAGGAGGGACAGTTTAGGGTAAAAGATGATGAGTTTGTTTGGACATGTTGATAGTGAGATGCTAATGAGAAGATACAGATGGAGAAAAAGAGGCATCTGGGAAAAAAATGAACAAAGCTCTGAGAAGAGGAGAGAGATAACTTTGGGATCATCAGTCTAAAAGTAGTGACTGAAGGTATGGGAATACCATGAAATCAATGAAGGCAAAAGATTGAGACAAAAGAAAAGGAAGCACAGTATGGTGGCTGGGTGAATACTTATATTTAAAGAAAGAAGAATGGGGAGTCATAAAATGAAACAGAAAAGATATTGTCATGGAGGTAGGTGGAACACTATTACAAAGCAGCATCACAGGTGCTAATTTGATTCTCCAGAGGGGGAGAGAATGGCAAGGAGAACTGGGATTTTTTGGACTTCATTCTGACCAACAAGGAAGATCTTGTTACCAAAGTTGAAATGATGAGGACCTCATAAGAAATTCATGACTTCATCTTTGAATTAAATAGAGAAACTCTGATACACCTTATGCTTTGGCAGACCAGATCTTGAAGAGAATGAACCAATAGGATGCCAGGACCTACAATTCTTCAAGGTGACCAGGAAGATCTCAAGAATGAATTACTGAAACCGTGTACAAAAATATTTATCATTTGAAAGACAAAGGGAGATATATTAAGGAGTACAGTGTGAAAGCACAGGAAGGTTACTGATGAACATAGCTAAAATACATGACCAGAAGGAGAGTTACAAATCTCTAAGACTAAAGTTGCAGAGCAGGTACCAATTTGCCCTAGTAGAGGGAGTTTCTTACCAGGAGGAATTAGGTGAGAAGCAATTCACCAAGGAGAGGAAAGAGACTGACACAATAGAGGGATGTTCCATGGTGAAAAAGACAAATGAGCCAATTAATGACCCAGGGCAAGGAGGCCCCAGGCTCTGAAGTAGCTGTGGCATGCTGTCAAAGTGTGGAAAATCAGAGGCAAAACCACATGTGTGATGAAAGATAGCCAGTTTGCACTCCTCAAAATGCTGGCCTCTGGAGAAAGTCACCAAGGGGATGAAAGGGTGAACTTAGCAAAGGGATGCTACTTCGGGATGAGAAGAACACAAGGACCAATGAATCCAGGGAAGTTGCCCTGAGCCATGATGTTGGATTGCAAAATCAGAGGAGAAACTGGGAAGGGAAATACAAAATCATGATCCAAAAACAATGTTGAAATCTTCACTTGATGAAGTGCATCTAATAAAATAAATTTACTCAAGGTAAATGGAAAGAAATAACCATAGGGCTAACCAACTTCATGAGTACAAGATGGGAAAGGTAGGACAAGATAATTTATGTGAATTAGATCTGGGAGTTTTGGTGAATTACAAGCACAACATAGTAGCCAAAAAGAGCCAGTATGCTGTTGGGATGCATCAAGAGGGAATGTCCAGAACAATGACCATGGCAGCACCATTTTGTCAAGGCTAGACTATTTTGAACATTGTGTACCATTCTGAGTGCCACATTTTAGGAAGGACAATGACAAATGGAGGCTTGTCCAAAAGAGGGAAAGCAGGATATTTATTCTGTCTACATCTTGTTTACACATAGTTGTTTGCATGTTGTCTCCTCCATTAGACTATGAACTCTTTGGAAGCAGTGGTTGGTTTTTGACTTTCTTTGTATTTCTAGCACTTATCATAATGCTTGGCACATAGTAGGCTCTTAACAAATTCTTGTGGACTTGACTTGGTGGGATAATGTACAAGGATACAAGGATCAAATGAAGTGGAGAAGAAAGAGAAGACCTAGGCTGGGCATAGCAACTTACTCCAGGAACTTGGAAGCCTTCCTGTGGATGAAGGATTAGATTTCTTCTGCTGGGTCTCAGAGAATAGGACCAGGAGCAATGGATACAAACTGCAGGTAGGCAGATTGTATGAGGATATCAGGAAAAATTTCCCAAGAACTAGAAATGACTAAAAGTGGAATGAACTGTGTCAAAGTGCATTGGGATTGATATTACTTGAGGTCTTCCTGTGGAAACTGGATAATCATTTCTTGGAGGAAGTTGGAAAGGCAAATCTCGGATGGTTTCTAAAGTCATGTCATGTCTCAGAGCCTCAGTTTCCTCATCGGTAAAATGAAGGGATTGGACTTGATGACTTGTAGGTCCCTTCCAGTTCCAAATCTGTGTTCACAGTTCCCATGATTCCAAGTCCCATGATCCACTTCTGAGCCATTCTGCCTCTTTTTATGATACCAACATGCTCCTGGTCACCCAGGTTTGCAACCTCATAGACATCTTTGACTTTCCAAACTTCTTCTCCCCATGCCCAATCAGTCCCATCACTTCTTCATTTATGACATTTCTCCTGTGTGTCACCAGTTTTTCATTCTCACTGCCAATGTCTAATCAGTCAAAGCTGAATTTTCCATCACATCACCCATGGATTGCTTCAACAGCCTCCTAATTCATCCCCAGTCCATCCTGCACACCACTGTCAGATTAATATTTATAATGCACAGCTCAGCTCATGCTAGTTCTATATAAAAATCCTTCCATGGTTTTCAACAGCCTAGAGAAGGAAGAAAAAAGCCCATATTCCCTTGGAAAGTCCAAAGTAGGGGAGAGAGAGCTGGCATTTGAGTTAGGAAGATGTGAATTCAAGACCATCTTTGATACATTCTGGCTGTGGAACTCTGGCCATGTCAGTTTGCCCCCTCAGTGCTCTGGGCATGTCTTGAATATGATAAGGTATGAAGAAGGTTTTCACCTGCATGGACGAAAGGTGCTTCCCAAAAAAGAGTTTCCTAGACCGATGAAATCCCAGGTCTATTCCTTATCCTTTTGCCTGTTTCATAGGGGGTCTGGCTTTTGCATTCCTCTGTTCTCCTCTAATTTTATTTCACGTGGCTCCCATCTAGTTCTATTAGGTGCAGGACAAGCAGGGAAGTTTGTCCCTTATACAGATCCAGGGCTTTCTGGCTTCCATACCTTGCTTACAGGCCCTGTGGCTGGATTGCCCTCCATCTTCCCATAATTCAGGGGTCAGCTCAGGTGCCACCTCCTCAAGGCAGCCTTCCCTGATTCCTCCAGTTGGAAATGATTTTCCTTTCTTATGATCTCACATAGCACTTAAGGGTTGTCATGTACTCTTATTCTTCTCTTCTGTACTGTCATTCTTGTATAGTTAGTGTATAGCATGACACGTTTGTGTATGGCCTATAGCTGCCCTGCTGGATTTTAAGACCATGTCTTAAAAAACTTTATAATTCCTCTTCTCCCCAACTCACTTACATAGTGGCTTACATATAGGGGATACTTAATATATAGATAGTAAATGAATAAATGAATTCCTGTCTTTCCCCCTATTTGCACCATTTATTCTTCCCTGAGCTCAATGTGTTATATACCAGCCCCACACATTTTCCCAAGCTGTCCCTCATGCCTGAAATGCCTCATCTCTACCTCTCAGAATCCTTATCTTCCTTCAAGGCTCAGGTCAGATCCTACCTTTTCCAGGAAGCCTTTCCCAAACACCTGAGTTGTGATTAATCTCTCTCTCCTTAAATATAAAGAATAGGAACTATTCTAAGTTCTTCTTTCTTTATCAGTTCAGTAGAATCATTAGCTTTAGTAGATCTGGCAGAGTAATTGAGGGACCATTCCCTGAACCTGTGACTTTGTCCTGGCTGTCCTTCATGCCAGGAATGCAATGTCTTCCTCACCTCTGCCTGGCGAAGTCTTTCTCTTCCTTGAACACACAGCAGAAGCACATCCTTCTACATGAAGTCTTTCCTAGTCACCTCCAACCCACCCGACTATGAGTGCCAGCCTCCCTGTTGTCTTTAGTACCTATTTTTTGCATTTATTTTCTAGAAGTTTATTCTCTATATACTCATACATGCTCCCATTTCTCCTATTAGAATGTTGTGTTGTTGTTGTTGTTGTGTTTGTCTTTCATTCTCAAAGAGGACCATGACATCAGGCAAATGATGACATGCCTTGCAGTTGACTTTGATTTGAGAGAAGGAGGCCTGTGCGATGTCACCAGTCTCACTTTCTCCTCTAGAGTCATCTGGATCCAGTGGCCTGATATTCACCGGGATGCCTGGAGATGGCCCAGGATGCATTGGGAGACCCTGGACCTTTTAGCCTAAGGTTCCCAGCATAGAACGTTTCAGTCTTTGTTTGCATCTCCAGCACCTAGGACAGTGCCTAGTACTTGGTCAGTGCCTCACAAATATCTGTTGACCTATTGATTTCTTTCCTGGGTGTGTTGCATTCTCCTAGGGCTTCCTTTGCAGGTTCCTTGAGGATTGGGATTATTTTATCTTTGCTTTCTTTCTGTGGCACTTAGCACTGCGCTTTGCTATAAGCATTAAATAAATTGGATGTGAATGAGAATCAAGAATATTCAAGTGGATCGGTGATCTCATTGATTGGAAGTACCCTACAAATGTATTGTTCAGCAAGGGCAATGGCTAATAGCTTATATTTGCTTTTTGCCTTCTGTGGCTAAGTTTGATTCCCTCTCCCCTGACCTGAATGTGCTTGATAAGGATTGGGAAATGGGGTGTGGCTGACACCGTCCAATCTTATGTAAGACCACAGGTCGGTGTAGAGTCTTGGGGCTACTCTACATGAATCATCTGAATTTGGCCAAAACTGCCCAGCCAGCCCATGTTTGATAAACAAACATAGCAAAGCTGCCAAGACTTGGGCCAGATTTACTGCCCAAGAATTCATCTTGCAAGCCTGCATATTGAGGTAACACAGTATATTTCATTACTAACATAAATATGCCTTTTTCTACAGCTGCAAAATAAATGCCTGCCTCTTTTGACTGTTTATAAGTGAAATGATTCTACTCAATAGGGAAAACTCCATCCTCACTTCTGCCAGCAGCTCCAGAATTAGCATGAGTGAAGAAGGGAGGATGGTAGGTGTTATTTCCATTGGGAGCCCTGCGCAGTGGTTGTACCAATAGCCAGTGTCAGAATTGCTTATAAGCTCATGAACTGGAGTGGATTAAAAGGAGGGAGATTGGAGTCTCTGGGCTCTATTCTTGGTTCCAAAGAACTCATTGTGTGACCCTTCATCTCTGTGGGCCTCCATTCATTTGCAAGATGAAGAGATTGGACTAGATTCCTGAGAGCCCTCACAAATTTGACCTTCTAGAGACTAACAGGAAAATTCTAAGATTATTTAGGGCAGCTAAGTGGCACAGCAGATAGAGCGTTCTACCTGGAGGAAGACCTGAGTTCAAATCAAGCCTCAGACACTTACTAGCTGTGTGACTCTAGTCAACCCTATTTGTCTCAGTTTTCTCACCTGTAAAATGATCTGGAGAAGGAAATGGAAAATGACTCCAATATCTCTGCCAAGAAAACCCCAAATGGGGTCACGAAGAGTCAGATATGACTGAAACAATTCAACAACAAAACACGATTATTTGTAATTGTACCATTCAGTTGAATACCACTGTGAATCCAGATGGAGATGTATGTAAACAAGGGACAGTCTGGCAGGATGAAGTAGAGTTTGCAACTCAGGCACCCAAGCAGAACAGTGGATAGAATGCTGGGCTTGAAATTAGGAAGACCTGAGTTCAAAACCTTCCTCAAACACTTTCTTAGAGCAAATCCTTTAATCTCTCTCAATCTTAGTTTCCCCATCTGTCAAATGGGCCTGAGAAGGAAATGGCAAAGCATTCCAGTATCTTTATCAAGTAAACTCCAAAAGGGTCCCAAAGAGTCAGACACAGCTGGAAAACAGCTGAACTGTTACAACGAAAAATGGATCTAATAATAACACCTACCACACAGGATAGTTGTGAGTTTCAAATGACATAATAAGTGTAAAGTGCTTTACGAATTTCGAGTGCTATGTAAATGCCAGCTGTTATTATTACTATTACTTTAAAGTCTATGGTAAAGTAGGTCAGGGCTGATTCTCCAGCCTCAGAACTTATTATTGCTAATGATGGGTCAAGGTCGTAGAGTCAGAGATTTAGGGCCAAAAGGGACCTTAGAGCCAATTCATTCAATCTCCTCGTTTTATAGGTGAGCAAACAGAGGGCCGAGGTTTAAGCGACTTGTCCATCGTCATACACGTAGTCTTACCTGACTTCAAGTTCAGCACTCTGAAGGGACCTCAAGGACCATCTAGCTTAGTCCCATTTTACAGACGAGGAGACTAAGACCTGGAGGGGCCTGATGCCTTAGCCAAGCTCACATAGCTAATGTAAGTGGTAAAACCAGTATTTCAACGTAAGTCCTGTCATTTGCAAAGGCCATAAAGTGCCCTTGTTTTAGGAATGATGGGAGAAGTTTCTGCTGTGCAGCGTGATCTGTGAATATTCCTGGCTTCATTATAATGTGTTAATCTTTCCTGGAAATAAGTTAACTTGATTGTGATTTTCAGCCCTTTTTACCCATTAATAACATGAACTAATCAGCTGATAGATCTATTTTAAAATACAGCTTTCCTCCATTCCTAATTAGACACGTGGAAATTAATTTGCAATAGTCTACTAGTTGGACACCTACTGAGATGGCAAGTTTGCAACGGGGACATAATATGCAGGCATCTTTAAACAGCCACACGTACCCAACTCAGTTAAATGCACAGGCTTTAAACAATCAAGTGCGTGGAATTATGCAGTTTTAAGATGAAGATGAACCTTTGATTCCTTCCACAGGTTTGAGGCTGAAGAAATGTTTAAAAGGCCACAGGTGTAAGGATTTGGCATTTACATCACTCATATGTTTACATCATGTTTTCCCAATAAGAATATAAACTCCCCAAGAGCAGAAACCATTCCCTATCCTTCTTTTCTCTCCCACAAATCATAGAAGGAGAGAGAGAGAGAGAGACAGAGAGAGAGAGCATTAAATATATAAATGCATAAAGATACATTAAGTACTTACTATATACCAGGAGGGGGCAGCTAGCTACTGCAATAGCTAGAGCACCAGGCCTGGAGTCAGGAAGACTCATTTTTCTGAGTTCAAATCTGGCCTCGTGTGACCCTAGGCAAGTCACTTAACCCTGTTTGCCTCAGTTTTCTCATCTGCAAAATGAACTGGAAAAGAAAATGGCAAACTACTTCAGTGTCTCTGCCAAGAAAACTCCAAGTAGGGTTGTGAAGAGTCAGACATGACTGAAACAACTGAGCAACAACACGTACCAGAAACAAGCTAAGATCTAGAGATATAAAGAAAAGCATACAAGACCGTTCCTTCCCTTGAAGAGGCTACATTCAAATGGAGGAAGTTCTGTATGAAGCTATGCTGGACACAGAATGGCAGGAGGGGAGGCGCTGGAATATTGTTGCTTAGCCCATGTTAGGTCTGCTCACACAGAAAGCGCTCAGTAAAAGTTTACTTGTGTGAACACACCAAAATGTGCCTCTGATTTCCTCTACCTGATTGCCAAGGTAGAAAAAATGGGCAGGTGATTTCAGAGATGTAGAATTGAGGCTTCCACAATCCATCTGGCTACAAACCATTTGACTCTCAGCCATCAGCTCCAAAATATGTCACCTACACTCCAGCCATCACCCCACTGGAACCTTGGACTCTGTCACAGCAACCACCTGGGGCTCTGATCAGTGAAGCCTTTTTGCCTTATGTTCACTGCAATCATGCACGCACCTCATTCCAGACCACCAGCTCCAAACCATGCCGCTACATTTATTTCCTCTACCTCGCTTTCCAGCTCCCCATTATGTGTTGCCCTCTCTCATTAGAATGTAAGCTCTTTGAGGCCAAGAACTGTCTTGCTTGCATGCTTTTTTTTATCTCTAGCATTTAGCAAAGTGCCTGGCACATAGTAAGTCCTTAATAACTGTGTTTATCTAATCCAAGTCTCTAATTTTACAGAAGGGAAACAGAGGCCAGTGAAGTTAAGTAACTTGTTTAAGGTCATACAAGGAGTGATAGAACCAGGAATTTAACCCAGCTCCTCTGACTCCAAAGCCAGAGCTCTCTTCCATTGTTCCATACTGATAATGTTAGTTTTATTTGTAGAAATGGCCAATTTACAAAACATGGGTTACAGAGGGATGCTCAGTAGGGTAGTCATTGAAGAGCCTTCTCTAGCAAACATGAGATTTTACTGTAGGGGGAGAGGAAAGAATAAGTGGTTAGTCTACTAAACATCAAAAGAAAAAACCTACTGTGGTATTTGATCTAGTTAAAAATGAAAGCACTCCACTCTTCCCCAAGTATTTTCTGCCATCAGTGTGGTACAATGGAAAGTATCCCAAATTTTGGAGTAAAATCTGTCACTTCTTTAATCTGGGTGACTTTAGCCAAGTCATTCTACTTCTTTGGGTCTTAGTTTCCTCATCCGTAAGATAAGGTGGTAGCACTAGATGGGTCCCCTCCAGTTCCAGATTATGATCCCCAGTAGGAGTGACAAGGAGAGAATCAATCCAAGCCCCAGACAACTGAATGATATCACCAAAGGGACCATGTAACAAAATGGAGGGACGGAAGGAGGAGCTCAGCAGAATGGGAAGAATAAGGAATTTAGAGTCAGTAAATATAGGTGCGAGTCCAGATCTTCCAAATACCCAGAAGGAGGAAAGCTGGGTGGGACCCGGGATTTCATTGGTACTAGGCTGTTCTCTCTACCAATACAGGTCGCCATCTTCTCCACAACTTACAGTCTTGGAGAGCTGCCTAGAGCATTGAGGGATTAAATGTTTTGCCCAGGGTTACACAGCCAATATAATCCAAAGGCAGGACTTGAACTTAGGTCTTCGAGGCTCCAAGGCCAAATCTGTATTCACTAGACCACACCTCCCCCCATCCCACCCCATATATCGATTAGTTATGTTGCATTGTTCATCCTTTGTTCTCAGAGAGGATCAGTGATGTCATGGGATGATGTCTTGACCTACTCCTAAGCTGGATTTTAGGGAGGCAGAGCTGCACAAAATCCTCAGCCTCATTCTGTCCTCCAGAGCTATCAGAGTCCCGTGGCAGGACAAGGAATGGCTCTCTAGGAGGAGGAAGAAGAAGGAGAGAAGGAGAAGGAAGAGGAAAGGAGGGAAAGCTACACCAGAAAATGATATAAAAACAAATGATAACAACAAAAGAAAGGCTGAACACAGAGTAGCACTCTGTAGTAGTAAACAAACGGAAACAAAGTAGATACCCATTGAATGGGGGAATGGCTAACCAAATATTCAGGGTACATAAAATATGGAATCTTACTGGGCTGTAAGAAATGATGAGTACGGAGAAACATGGAAACAACACATGAATTAACACAAAGTGAAGGAAGCAGAACCAGAAAACAATAGATATAATGTCTACACCAAGATAATCTGAAAGGACAAATGTGTGCTTAGGAGCCCACCAAACCAGGAAGGGAGGAATTTGTCATTGTAATGACTCTACTCATCCAAGAAGAGATGTCACTCCCCTCCTTCACTTAAACTGATGTTGAACTGTGGCTGGCAAACAGTCTCTATAATCTGACTCTTAATGTGTTGAGTGATTTTGTTGAATTATCTTTCTCTCTCTGTCTCTGTCTCTCTGTCTCTGTCTTTCTCTGTCTCTGTCTTTCTCTGTCTCTGTCTCTCTGTCTCTTTCTGTCTCTTTCTGTCTCTCTCTCTCTCTCTCTCTCTCTCTCTCTCTCTCTCTCTCTCATCTTTATTATAGGATTAGAGAATTGCTGTGGTTAGGGAATATTCAGAAAATGACACAATAACAAAATATAACTTTAAAAACAAAAGAAAAGAGGCTGAGTTTGAGTTGAGAAAAGGCCAGTAACCTGGTCTGGCTGAGTGCAGAGGGGCCGAGGAGTACAACTCATTCAAAGAGGAATGATGAGAATGAAAGGAAACATGTTGTTTCTTTTAGAAAATGAAGTGAAACTGGAGATTTTGTTTGATCACCAAAAGTCTGAGCTTGGGTAGTTTGTTTAACCTTGTTGGTCTCAGTTTTCTTACTTATAAAATGAAAGTTGGACTAAATAATGCCTTAAGTCCCTTTCAGGTCTGGAAAATAGGAAAGATGGGAGTCAGATTATTGGAAAATGCTAATACAAACTCAGCAAACTCCCTTTTCAATTTTTATTTTCCATTATCAACTTGTCAAAGAAAAAAATATTTCCAACCGTGGTGAGCATCTTCTCCCCTATGTCTCTCCTTTGCAAATGAAACCCATTTTTAAGTCAGTGGACACTCTAAGTTTATGTTTATGTGAGTTAATGTTCCAGGTGGGAGACAGAATGCAGCCTGTTTTATTTTATCTCCAAGTATCAAAGGCACCAATTTTCCTCAGCTCTATCTTGGATCATCTCGTCTGTATGTGAGAGCAATATTCACATTTTTCTCAATTTTCCACTTGTCATTTGCCATTTTAATCTATACACATAAAGCTGTTTTTAGGTTAAAAAAAGTCTGAGAAAGAAAGTAGTGGACAGACAAGGGAGGGCAGGATTGTCTGTATCCAGCTCCCTGTTTGACCCCCTTAGTGCAGTGCCGGGTACCTAGGAGGAGCTCAATAAAAGTTGTTGACTTTGACTATGAACTTGTTACTTCTATCTTGGGAGTCTCAACCTCCTCCTCTGAATAGGGAGCTGATAAATAATGAACTAGATGCTCTCTCCAGTTTCTTCTAGCTCCAAAGTTACAATTCCATGCTCTTTATGGGCCTCAGTTTCTTCCTCTGTATAATAAGGAGGGAGCTGAACTAGATGGTCTCTAAGATCTCTTCCAGCCCTGACATCCAGGAGTCTATGATTCTATGACAGATAAAGAAAATACATAAGACACATTGCTCAAATATATTCGTCCACCAATCATCACTCAAAAATTGTTGCTGGACAAAGTCACGGGGACATCATGCATTCAGCTCTGGGCATAGGGTGGATTTTATTTTTCCTTCTAAGCCACTACATATTTGAAGGAAATTCAGAAGTAAATTATTCACTTTTAATATGGACATAATGTCTGAACTTTTCAAATTCTCTACATTTATTCAACTACTAGCAAAGTGTCTGGCAAGATTGCAGGCAAAGACTTTTCCCACCCACATAATTGAATCTTTGACTTCCCAGGATGGTGGTTGTCAAGGGGGAGGTTGTCTCATTTGCAATCAATTAAAAAGCCTTCATGAAAGATTCCTGTTCACCAAGAATGAAAACCTCAGCTGTAATCTTAAGTCATGTTTTTGGACCTAGTTTGCCACAGATGAGACTTGATAATGACAAGGAGCTAAAACTAGCCTCAGAGTCGTGAAATTTAAAAGAAAGGAAAGGACATTTGTTCTCCTGTTTGTTACTAGGGAGCTGATGCTTTCTCTGTAAGTCACATAACTCAATGTCACAAAATAAATATCTACCAGTCAAAGAAAGTAGAGGTTTCTGGCATTTAAAAATATGGGATTTTTATTTAAAAAATAACATTTTAAAAGGTATCTCTTGTGGCATCCTACTGTGAGCTGACCTTACTAGCCTAGTGAGGGCCCTCTCACTTTGCAGCCATACTCCAGGTCCCCCTGGTTCCAAATGAGGACCGCAAAGTAATTCTAGCAACTTGGAATGTTGTGATTCCACCTCTGCTGTTGGCTACTTGTGTGAGCTTGGGCAAATCACTTAACTTCTCTGGGACTCAATTTGTCATTTTTGTTGAATCATTTAGCCAAACTATCTGTGACACCCATTTGAGGTTTTCTTGACTGGAGTTGTTTGCAATTTTCTTCTTCAGCTCATTTTACAGCTAAGGAAACTGAGGCAAACAGGGTTAAGTGACTTACCCAGGGTCACACAGTTAGTAAGCCAGAGGCCAGATTTGAACTCAAGATGATGAGTCTTCCTAACTTCAAGCCCAGCACTCTATGTACTGTGCCACTAGCTGCCCTGGGACTCAGTTTCCTCACCTATAAAGTTAGGAGATTATATTAGAAGGCCTCAGAGGTTCCTGCTAGCTCTTGCTCCTTGCAATCAAGTCATCTTCTTGGCACACAGCTTCCTCAATAATAAAATGAAGGAGTTGGAGTAGGTGGCCCTTGAGGTCGCTTCTTGTTCTAGAGCTATGATCCTACTATTCAAAGTGATTAGAAAGTTCAAAGGAATGTGGGCTTATAGCTAGAAGGTACCTTGGAGTACCTTCCAGCCCAAGGACCCCCTAGCCTTACAGAAAAGGAAAATGAGACTTAGGAAATGAGGAAACTGGCACAAGGTTACATAATTTTAATTAATATCTGACTATATATCTTTCCTATCCCCTACCCAGAGAGCCATCCCTTGTAACAACAAATAAAAAAGAAAGAGAACAAAAATGTGATTCAGCAAAATAAATCAACATATCAACCCAGGCTGTCAGTATCTACCATGTTCCATATCCATAGTCCCCCACACCAAAAAAAAAATACAAAAACAGGAGAAAAAATGTATTTTCTCATCTCTTCCTCAAAGACAAGCTAGTGAGCATCAGGGTCAGCATTTGAACCTAGATCCTGTGATTCCAGAGTCAATTCTCCTTCTGCTATATCTCCCTGCACTTCATTATAAGTATTAATATTAATTACCTTATTTAGTATATATTTTAATAATTGTGAGTCTTAAAACCAATAATTCTTTTATGCTCTTTCACTTCTGGTTGCTGATATAGCTTTGGGGAGCCATAGAGATGCCTTAAAGCAGATGACCTTCTCTCTCTACTGCTGAAATAATCTCCTTGCCCCAAGACTAATCGTCCTAGAACCCCCTTTTAGTCATGTCATTCCTGGCTGAAAAAATCTTAAATGGCTCCCAAATGCCTAAGGATAACGTCCTAATTCCTTAATCTAGTCCTCAGACTTCACAGAAGATGCCTGATTGCCAAGAGGAAGCGATCATTTGTAATTCTAAGTTGTACTTTGGGGCAGTGTTTGCGAATTTATAATGATAATGGTATCCATTGACCATCTAGTCTCACATTTCCAAATGTATTCCTGATAGACACCCTTTGCTCCAGGCAAAAAGGGCCATTCATCATTCTCTAAACACTCCAAGTGACTTCAGACTTTGGATGCTTTGTTTATGCTCTCTCTCCTTTCTGGAAATACTTTCCCCCCAACCTAGAATTTCTTCTCAAAAATCATAGCAGTCCTTTAAGTCTGAGTTCAAATGCCATCCCATCCAAAAAGTCTATCCTGATCCCCCACCCCTGCTCCAACCTTTTCTTACTCCTCATGGCACTTGGTTTATACCAATTTTCTTGTTCTTATTACATACTGCCGTAGTGAGTCATAGGATCACAGATTAAGACGACTTAATCAGAAGAGACATTAGAGGTTATTAAATCTAATACCCTTATTTTTCTGACAAGAAAACCAAAACACAGAAAAAGTTAAATGGTTTGCCTCGAGTCACATAGCTAGCAAGTGTCTGAAGCAGGATTTGAACGCGAGTTTTACTAATTATCGGCGGCTAGGTGGCGCAATAGTGGATAGAGCACCAGGCCTGAAGTCTAGAAAACTCATCTTCCTGAATTTAAATCGAACTTCAGACACCTACTAGGTGTGTGACCTTGGGAAAGTCACTTAACCTTTTTGCTTCAGTTTCCCTCATCTGTAAAATGAACTGGAGAAGGAAATGGCAAACCACTCCATTGTCTCTGCTGAGAAAACCCCAAATGGGGTCACAAAGAGTTGGACACAACCGAATAACAATTTACTCATTTCAAATCCACTGCCCTAAACACTCCACCAAGACCTATATTAATATTCTCTTTTCTGGGAAATCATAAACTCCGTGGTCAGGGATAATTTTTTCTACCTGTTTTTATGATTACATAATGCCTAGCTCTGGTCTTTGCCCAAAGCAAACAAAGAGTGAGCTGTTGAAAGAGTGAATGGAGACATTGTGTTTATTGGATTGGAACTCAAGAAGACCTAGGTTCAAGTCCCATGTCTAACATGAACTGTCTGGGTGACCTTGGGCAAGTCACCTCACCTCTCATTGCTTTAGGCAACTCTGATAAATTGGAGAAAAGATGAGTTGGTAGAGAGTTTTCTCACTAGAAGAGAGAGGCCTTTGCCAAAGAAATCAGAAGTCTGAGCTAAAAATAAATCAGTGAATCAATAAGTTCCATAGAAGTTGAATTTTCTTTTAGAGATCAGGAGTATGAAGTACATTACACCTACTCTTCAGCTCTTTGGAGAAGAAGTGGTTAATTTTCAATCTCATTACCTTATATTCAGGTTTGTTTGAAAAAAAAAGAAAAGAAAGACACTGATGTTTAATTTATCTCCTCTTGGGAAAGGGGAAAAACTCCTTCTAGAATGAGAGATATCAGCACTAACCATTCCACCACTGTCTTTCATGAGGTATCACTGTGACCTATTTTTCCAGCCAAAGAAATTCCTGCCTGTTAGATCATCTACTTGGCTATTTACCATTTTATTACTTAGGCTCTGCTGACAGGTGTCTCTATAAAAAGAGAACTAATAAACACACTTGCTTATTATCATAGAAGGGATGTAGTGAGGCCTCTGTGAAATTGAATTAATCTCTTACAAATCTACCCAGCAGAGGCAGAAGAGAAGAGAAAACAGGTCCCTGGGCTGTTCTCCAGAGACAGTGTGTCTGGTATTCCCAGCTATTCCCAAAATGTCATGGGAAGGCTTTCAATCACCCCCTGCTGCCCTCCTCCTCCCCATCTCTAGTCATATAAAGACCCATCAGGGGGTCTAAAAACTCACTCAGCAGCACAGCAATTGGATGCCTCCCATCCTGTTTCATCATCTACTTCCCACCTCTGAGACTGCTGTCATGGTGACATAAGGTCCCAGACACCAAAGAAGCCCAGGTCTTCTCTCCTAGGCATAAATTTGGGATTTAATGAAAATTTAATGGTCAGTAGTAAGAATTGCTCACTATCCCTGCCCCAATTTGATGAAAAATGTCCAAAGAGCTTACATTAAAATTCTCATTTTATTTACAAAGAAGGGAGGGGAAATTTTAAGCATCTCAGTTAGGATAAGTGATGTGGATTTGTGATAGGCAAAACAGCTAATGCAAGATTATAAGAAATCTTAATTGAAATTATGAACCATTCTGCTGTAGAGCAAGACAAACAAGCAAAAAGCCCCAAAGAAACTAAAAAACACAAAGTTGTTGTGAGGGAGGGGAGTTGGGGACCTCAGTGAGCCCCGGTTACCTTGAATTTGACAATATTTGGAAATATCCAAATGCAATAGTAATTGTTTCTCAGGAAATACATAGTGTCTTTTAAGATCCCAAAATTGGGAGAGTCTATTTCCATTCATGCACACATGCATATGCATGTAACTAAACACATATATATATATACATACATTTCTATGTGTGTGTGTGTGTGTGTGTGTAAGTTACATATATAGAAAGCTTCTCCCAGTAAGTATATAGTGAGTGTTCCAAAAATCACAGGGCATTTTTAAACTATTAAAGCAAAGACTGCACTAAAACTTTTGGGACACTATAGCAGCTGGATAAAACAGTGGATAGAGTGCCAGGCCTGAAGGCAGGAAGATTCATATATCTGAGTTTAAATCTGGCCTCAGATACCTGTGTGACCCTGGGCAAGTCACTTAATCCTGTTTGCCTCAGCTTCTTCATCTGTAAAATGAGCTGGAGAAGGAAATAGCAAACCCTCTCTAGTATCTTTGCCAAGAAAACCCCAAATGGGGTCACAAAAAGTTGGACACAACTGAAATGATTCAATAAGATAGTATATGTATATGTGTATATAGTGAGGCTTGTTCTGTTGTAGGAATTCTTAACCCATGGTTCATGAACTTATTTTTAAAAATTTTGAAAACTATTTCAATAATACAAGTTTCCCTTGTAATCTTTTATTTTATTCTATGCATTTAAAAATATTATTCTAAGAAGGAGCTCATAGACTTCACAAGGCTACCAAAAGAATCCAGGACACAAAAATGGTTAAAAATGTCTGGTCTGACATGTATATGCACATGTTTATATAAGTAAATGTTGGTGTATATTTGTTTATATTTAGTCTTTAACTCTATATGTACATATTGTCTCTCTTCTGATAGAATGTAAGCACCTGGATGGGAGACATGATTGTGTGTGTGTGTGTGTGTTTTCTTTGTATCAGCCCCTCTGGTTATAATCAACTCTGCCATGCCTGGAACACTCTCCTTCAATTCCTCATCCTACCTCCCCTGGCTTTATTTAAGTCTCAGTCTGGTTTTATTTAAGTCTCAAGTCCCACCTTCAGCAAGAATCCTTTCCCAGTCCTCCATCTTGGTGCCTTCTCATTGAGATTACTTCCAGTTTATCCTGTACTTGTCAGGTTTGTACATTGTTGTTTGCATGCTTGTCATTAGACGTCGAAGTCCTTGAGAAGGATTGTTTTTTTTGTTTTTCTTTGTCTATCCAACGATCTGCACAGTACCTGGCATGCTGCAGGTACGTAATATTAATATTAACTTTTATTGCTATTTTTTTATAAGTCAGTATCATATTGCAGAAAGTTGGGAACATTTCACTGTTTACAGAGTCAAGATTTCCATATTGATTCTGGTCAATGTCAGCTCCAAGTCACACAACCATATAGTGTGCAAAAACAAAACAAAACAAAAAAAGTCCGAGTACTGTAAAGAGCAAATTGTTCTTGATTAAGAGAGTATTGAAAAAGCATACTGAGAAAAGAAATAACATTTGCAAAGTCTGCTGTTTATCTCATAGCCTTTGACTCAGTTCTTCACTCATGGCTTCACATCACATACTGTAAATATATGAAATAGATCTAATTACATGGAGAACACAGAAGTACTTGACATCCATATTGATCACTATTATCTATTTAAAATATACCACCAACATATTAAGCATAAAGATAAGAAGGAGAAAATTGTGGCTGTGAATATATCGAGACTTAGAATTCTAAAGTTGAAGCTTGAAAAGGATGAATGCTAGAAAAGTAATTAACACTTGTGCAATTCTTGTCTTAAGGTACAAATTATAAACTAAAACACAATAGACTGAGAAAGTGCCCTAGCAAAAAACCTGTATGATATTAAGGAGACACAAGACCTATCATCCTACATCAGCTTTAGAAAGTTGAAAACTTCTATAGCAAAAAAGAGAAGAAGATTGATAGATACTCTTAGAAAACATAACAGGTCAAAAACTCTAGAAATACTTTTAAAATAAGCAGATATCATCCCATTAAGCAAAAGTAAAAGTGATAATAGATCTACACCATTGCGCTTGTTGAATTAACCTAAGTTGTTTACCTCCAGATGGACCTATCTATCAATAATTAAGCATTCATTGAAGCAGTTACTATGTTACATACTGTGCTAAATACTAACCCGCCCTCAAAGAGCTTACATTCTGATGAAGGTAATAACATGTAAATATATACATGAAATAAGCCCAAAAAAGATAGCTTGGGGAAGGAGGACACCAAGAGATGAGGGAATCAAGAAGGGTTTCATGTACAAGGTGGTGCTTAAGCTAAAATGACCAAGATACAAGCAAAGAGTCAAAAAGCCCCCTCCCCAATAAATAACGTGAGCCATGACATTAGACCCCTTATGAAATGAGTCTAGGAAATAATGTTTTGACAATGGAGCATCAAAGAAATGGCTTCCATTTATGTTTGTAGAAATGGAGATGTTTATGGTGACAATTCAAGACCAGGTCATTGCTATAATCAAATATAGAAGGATTATTCTTAAGAAAGACTAGACTTAGTAACTAATGTCAATTACAAGAAAGCAGTGGAGATGGTGAAGTACAATATTCCACTGTAGGATCTAATCATTTTGTACCTACTGAATTCCTAGCAAATATGACCTGGTGGCTATGATTATACATTAGAAGCTGACTGTCCTTCAAAGACTGATAAACAGTGCTTCTCCACACAATAAATAGAGACCACAAAATATCTTTAAGACCTCAACCAACTGTACTAGAACCAAATCATTATCAGAGGCCAAAATATTACCCACAGACACCTGGACATAGTATTGATTCATAAAACCTTAAGAAAGATGTTTTTGTATATTTATTGGTGGGTCCTGAGCCAGGACTTTCATGAGGGTCCCAGACTACTACCACCTCTTTGTTGTTCACTCATTTTTCAGTCATGTCCAATTCTTTGTGACCCTATTTGGGGATTTCTTGGCAAAGATACTGGAGTAGTTTGCCATTTCCTTCTCCAGCTCATTTTACAGATAAGAAACTGAGGTAAACAGGGTTAGGTGACTTGCCCAGGGTCATACATCTAGTAAGTGTCTGAGGCCAGATTTGAACTCAGAAAGATGAGTCTTCTTGACTCCAGGCCCAGCACTCTATCCACTGCAACACCTAGCTGCCATTTATCTCACTCTCAAGGCTTTTCTACCCCTTTGCCAACAGTCATGACTGTTCTGAGGTGCCTTCCCACTTGGTACAGCTCTCCTGGTTAGTGAGTCCCCAGCTGAATCTGATATTTCATGAAGGATCTTAGCTACACTCACTTTGCTCCTAACTCAATTCACTCTCTAATCCTCCTCTCCTTGTCCCTCCCAACATCTCACTTACTTTCCAGTTGTTTCTTCATGCTTTATCTACTCCTCTTAGAATAAAAGCTTCTTGAGGGTAGAGATGTGGTCTTGTTTGATTGTGTTTATATCCCTGGCTTAACATGGTACATGGCCCACAGTAAAATGTTTAATAAATTCTCTTATAAGCTCCAAGCTATACAGAATAAAAATTTTTCAATATGTAGCAATTTGAGAAGATTAAGATCATGTACATTGAAAGAGGATGAGGTAAATATAATCTCTGTTGTCTTGTCTACCACTAGAGTTTTACCAAGAATGCTTTCAGTGAACCAATAGAGGGTAACATTATGTACTAATACTTTTATTCAATTACCAAAAAAAATCCAATTATGTTATCTAGTCCATAGAACACTGAATAAAAGGAATAATAGAAGAATGTCCCAGGATTTTTTCTCTATCCTCTTTCTTCTTAACCTCTCTGAAGCATTTGAGACTGTTGACAACTCTCTTTTCCTTGACATTCTCATCTCTGATGGTTTTCACAGCACTGTTCTCTCTTATTTCTCCTCCTACCTGTCTGACCGCTCCTTCCCAGCCTCCTTTGCTGGATCTTCACCCAGTACATGTGCACTAACTACAGGAATTCCCCAAAGCTCTGTCCTGGGCATTCTTCTCTTTACCCTCTGTATCATTTTGTTTATTTCCACCATATCACATGGATTTAATTATCTCTTTTCAGATGATTCTCAAATCTACTTATTCAGACCTAACCTTTCTCTTGACCTCTATTCTTGCAGCTCTAATTGCCTGTTGAACAAACTGACTTGGATATCCCAGAGACAACTTAAATTCAATATATACAAAACTGAACTGGGTCTTTCTCACCAAACCTTTTCTTCTTTCTAACTTCCCTATTTCTGGAAAGAGTATCGCTTGCCTCCCAGTCACAGCCCAAAAGTTATTGTCAACTCCTCACTCTCTTTCTCCTCCTCCTATATCCAAACTGTTGCAAAGTCATAACATTTCTACCTTCATATCATGTTTGCATACATCCTTTTCTTTCCTTTGATGCTATCACCACACTGGTGCAGATCGTCATCATCTTACACCTGGACTATTGCAATAGCTGCTGATTGGTCTTCCTGCCTCCCCTTTTCCCCACTTCGGTCTATCCTCCATTCAGCTACCAATGGTATGCTCCTAAATGTCATCCTACTAATCGATATATTCCAGTGGCTTACTTTCACCTCCAGGATCAAATGTGAACTTTCCTGTTTGGGTTTTAGAGCCCATCATAATCTAGCCCCTTCCAAATTCTCCAATTATCTTAAACTTTACAACTTTCCACCTACTTTATGATCCATAAACACAGCTTCCTGGCTGTTTCTCATACAAGATATTCCATTTCTTGACTCCATGTATTTTCACTGGCTGTCCCCCATTCTAGTAATGTACTCCTTCCCCACTTCTCCTTCCTAGATCCCTTCAATTTCTGCTGAAACTCCATTTTCTACAGGAAGTTTTCCAGTCCTCCTTAATACTAGCACCTTTCCTCTGAGATTACCTCCAATTTACCTGGTCTCTATCTTGTATATGCATAGTTATTTTCATGTTGTCTTCTCATTAGACCATGAGCTCCTCAGGTCCTGTTTTTGCTTTTCTCTGTATCCTCATTCTTTAGCACAGAACCTGGAACATTGTAAATACTTAATAATTTCTTGTTGACTATTGAAGGTAAGAATCAGATTAATAATGATAAGCCCCACAGAGTCCAATCTATTGTCCATTCAGTGAAGAGGACTTTTCCAAGAAGGAGAAAGAAGATTGATTGATAGACATTTTCAGAGCGTATAATAAATGGATTAAAAATTTAAGGAAATATTTTTGGAACAAGTAGATATCACTTCATGGAGTAATATCACATGCTGATTAATTCATTGACCCTGGCTGCTTCTTCTGGCACTGAAATTCCAACTTTCCTGCTTAATTTTATATTTATGCTATTTAATGGGTTATTGTTAATAAAAATGACTTCTTGGCCAACAAACCTGTGCTGTTTGCTGTGTTTCTTGAATTGTACAATAATAGGGAGAAGGAATTGCCCCCTGCTAAGATAGAAAAAGTCATAGTTTTTGCGTGGTGAAGTTGGTTTGAAAAGAGGGAGTGAGGGAAAGAGAGGGGGGAAGATAAAAGAAGAGGAGGAAGGGAAAAGAAGGAGAGAGGAAATAAAAGTAGGAGATAGAAAGAGAAGAAGGTAAAGGGGAGGGGAGAGAAAATGGGTGGATAGTGAATAAAGAGGAGGAGAAAGGAGAGAAGAGGGGAGAGGAAGAAAAGATATCTTACCTTGTTCTTTTCCATAAGTACCCAAGGTAGCATGGCCGAGTGGACAGAGAGCCATCCTTGAAGCCAGGAAGATGTGGGTTCAAATCCCACTTCTGGTACATAATGACTGTGCAACCCTGGAAAAATCACTTAATCTCTTGGTGCTCTGGGTAAAAGAAGTTTCCGGACCTTGGAGTTCCCTATATTAATGGCCTAATAGGTTCAGTCCTCATCCTCATTGGATGCCCTTGAACCTTACAAAGGTACCCAAGCCCAGTAGAAATACTCCTCGATTGAGAAGCAAGAGAAGCTACATACCAGACATCATCGGTTTCCTGATTCTTTGCTTCACAGTAGTTGCCATGGTCTTCTTTGAGAATGAAGTACAAACAGCAACAGTAGCTTCACAGTTAGTTGAAGGCCCTGAAAGCTCCAGATCTTGACAGACTTGTCAGGTTTAGAAGACTGAAATTCCACACTTAACAGTCACAGGGCTAGCAAGGAGAAGTGACTAGATCTCAAATGAGCAGAGAAGTTGGACCCTAGCCAAGTCACTTAACATCTTTGGGCCTCAGTTTCCTCATTTATAAAATGAGGGGATTTGAGTAGGGGACATGAGGTTATCTAGGTTCCATTCAGCTTTCTCTAATCAAAGTCCCATTCAGTTTTCAACCCTCTGGTTCTAAATTCGGATTCAGTCTCTGGATTCCTAATCCACCTCTTGTCCATACCACCTCATCCATTCTGCTTCCCCTCTCTAAAGACCCAACTAACCAAAATTTTAAAATGTTGGCTCTCACAGAAAGTATGCAACATTTCCAGTTTCTCCCTTTCCAGCATGACCTCTCTTGGAACTTTGCGTCCCCAGCATCCTGCACCTCTTACAGAGAACAGGCATTTGAGAAATGTCTGTGAAGTGTATTCAATAAGATGAAGCAATAAAAGTTTCTTTCATGATCAGACAAATTGCTAAATACATATTTCTGCAGAGCACTGGACCTGGAGGCAGGAAGACCTAGGCTTATAGCCTGCCTTAGACATTTACTAGCTGTCAGACTGTGAGCAAATCACTTAACCTTCCCGGGCCTCAGTTTCTGTATCTGAAAAAAAAAATCAGAGGCTTAGAATCAGTGACCTCAAAGGTCCATTCCAGCTTTAAATCCCATTTAGCCAAGAAGTGCTATTCCCTTTAACTCTTTTGCCTTTTTTGACAAGGATAGTGGGTTTCCCAAATACAGAGGAGAAAGGGAAGAAGGAAGAGAGAGAGGAAGAAAGGAAAGGAGGGAGGAGAGAAAGGGAAGTCATTGAAGGAATAGTCATACAACTATTAGAGCTAGAAGAAGTCTTAAAAATCATATAATCCATGGCTTCCTTTTATAGCTGAGGAAACTGAGGCCCAGGCAGAATTCCAGGTTACACTGATCTTAAAGAGCTCTATATTAGGCCTGTGGCCCTTTCCATTGAATTATATCCCCCAGAAGCACTCTTGATGGAAAGTAGACAGGAATTCTATTTCTGGGAATATGGCTAATAAACTTACAGAAATTCTGATCCCCAGCTGACCTGGGAATGAGTCTGTTTCCACCACTGGGTACGTTTTCTTCCTCTCCAGGTTAAAAAAAAATCCCTTTATTGAAATTCCCTTTGGACTTTAGTGTTTTCCTGTCTATGTCAAGATTAACACAACAATACTTCTTTCAGAGCTAGTACCACAAGGAAAGTCTTTTTGTGTGTGAGTTGTTTTCTTCTCTCCTGATGTGGGGTGAGAGGGAGCCCTGGGAAACCATGGCAACAGTCACCTTGCACAAAGTTGTAGTCTTCCAGGGAAACAAACGGGCACAACAACGTCAAACATTTTTGTTGGCGATCATCATAGTAAATCCAACAATGAAGCTCTTTAGCCTGTAAGTAACTGAATTTTCATTTCAATGATGGAAACCATTGATCATCTTAACTAACTATTCAGGATCTAAAGTTGAGAGTTCCCAGAGGAAGTAAATCTGTGCAGGAAGAAAAAAGGGAAATGTATCTTTTCCCCAGATTCTCTTTCTAATCAGAACAGATTGTGAGGGAAGGAGGTGGGGGGAGAGGCAGAGAGCAAAGGAGGAGATTGGGGACCCTTGCTGAGACAGGAAACCTTAGTTAGCAACCCTTATGGATTTCTTTCAGTCCTATAAAATACCGTAATACTCAGCTCTATTCTCTTTCTGGCAGGTGAAGATGTATGATTTAAGAATTCAAGTTAATAGAAACCAGAAATAAACTTCATCATTGTTGAAAAGAAAGAAAAAACACCACAGTTCCTTTGTATTCGGTATTGCAAACAGGAAGACTGAATACAGTGGGGAAAGTACTACCTTTGGGGTCAGAAGATATAGGTTCAAATACTTCTGCTGACACTTATTTGAGAAAGTCACTCTCTTTGGACTCCGGTATCCTGAAGTGTGAAGTGAAGGGTTTAGATTAGATGGCATCTTTTCAAGGACCCGTTGCTAAAGAAAATATCTCTTGCACATTGCCTCTCAGAGACTAGATATCATATACAAGATATTATTTTCCAAAGAATATTAGAGACAGTTGGATAATAGAGAGGCATCTAGAGTGCTTTGTCTCTTCCTAGTTTAGAACAAGCACATGGTTGACTGTGATCACATAGGCATAATAAAGGGTTAGTATGGTGTAAACTCAGAAGGTCACCCATAGAGAATATATTGGTTACAGAAGAAAAGAACCACATGGGTGCTATGAGACCTGGGGAGCAATACTGCAGTCAGGCTTTCAAATGGGAAGCTAAATTTAAGGATACGGGCCATGGATTGAGATGTGCCAGGATGAGTATGCTGCATCCACGGCACAGGTAAGATGGTAAAAGCAGAAGGGTGATTTTATGTCAAATTCACATGCCTGGGAAGAGGAAGGATAGGACCTACCCTTACAGGTAATTATGGTAATCAATAAAGTCCAAGGAAAGTTCTTACCCAAGGGCAGTAGACATAGTTGCAGCCATAATCTAAGTCAACCAGAAATTGATCAATGTCAAGCAAGAGTGCCCAAGTGTGCCAACTCTTGCTCTAATGCTAGAGCACTTCAATATGCATATTAATATTCCCTCAAACACATTAATTATTCAGTTCAACTCATTCATTTCACATGACCTTCACCCCACCTCAGCTACACTCAGAGATAGCCATACCCTTGATCTTGCCATCAACCACAGATGTACCACTTCCATGTTCGTGGTCTCTTAAATTCCCATATCTGATTACAACCTGTTGTCATGCCACCTCTTCCTCTGCCTTGCAACTCCCAAATCCTATCCTTTATCCTCACCATGACCTCCAATCCCTCTACCCTTTATTTCTTTCCCAGGCCACCACCCCTGTATTAGTTACATTCTCTTTCCTTCCCCATCTTGACCTCAGGGTGAACAGGTTCAACTCTCTAATGACCTCTTCTCTCAATTCCCTTGACTCTTCATCCCATTACTCATCTTGACCTGCTAAGCCTCAGCCTGAGATTGTTCCCTCCCTCCTCTGCCTTTGCTTCTGCTCCCATTCTCTCTCTCTCTCTCTCTCTCTCTCTCTCTCTCTCTCTCTCTCTCTCTCCCTCTCTCTCTCATAGCTTCCAAATTTTATTTTTTTATTTTACTTTTTTATTAATCTATTTTGAACTTAAATACAAAAACTTAAATGCACAATAAGAAAAGAAAAAGAAATTTATTATAAACATTGTTAAAAGTTAAATACAAAATAAAAAAAGAAGAAAAAAGCATTGCCATGTGCACAGCAGAACTTAAGAGAGGATTCAAAATATGTGACAATAAATTTCCATTTCAAGAAAGCTTATATAGTAAATACTACTCATTGTGTTCAGAATTACTCTCCATCTTTTCTTTGCTTCCTTGTTAGTTTTCTTTTGCTCTCTGCTGTGCATTTTTAAAATTTCTCTTTTTCCTCCCTTTCTCCCCCCCCAGAAGGTACAATTAAGCACATACATATATATATATATATGTATGTGTGTATATGTGTGTACATGTATACACACATACATATATGTGTATATACATATTTGTATATACACATGCATACACACATACATGTATACATACACAAACATATATACATACACACAAAGATATATACATGCTTATATAATATATACATATACTTACATACACATACATATACTTAGATATCTATAATCATACTCATAGACTGACATATACATTCATATGCATCTATGCAAGAGTGGTACTATATTTATTTGTCCTCTGTTTCTCTGAGGGTGGATAATGTCTTCCTTCATAAGTCCAAGTGTTTCCATATTTTTCTAAGTCCACTAACTCATTATTTCCTATACCGCAGCAATATTCCAACCTTATACTTTCTAGTTATTTTAAATAGTCTGAAACAATATTGATTAAAGTATCTGATACATAGTTTAGTTTTCCTATTTTTCTCTTTTGAGTAAATCTATTTTAACTTTAACTTTGTCTGAGATCATGATTACTACCCCAGTTTTTTTTCCTAATAAATTCTTCTCCCGATCTTTATTTTGTTTGTTTGTATCTCTTATTTCCTATCCTTCCTAACTCCTCTTCTTTACCTCTACCTGCTACCTTGCCCACCTATTACTTAACCTACTCCCCCTCCAAAGATCTCCCCCTTATGCTTTCATTCCCATTAATCTAAAAACCTTTTTATAGCCCCCCTTATCCTATTTCCTCATCCTCCCCTTTAGAAATCCCTCCCGGGAGGCAGAGCCAAAATGGCAGCTGGAAAGCAGCGACTTGCATGAGTTCCCCACCAGGACCTTCCAAAAACCTATAAAATGGCTCTGAACAAATTATAGAGCTGCAGAACCCACAGAATAGCAGAGGGAAGCAGGGCTCCAGCCCAGGACAGCCTGGGTTGCTGGGTTGCTGGGTTGCTGGGTAAGGTCTATAACATGGAGCTGGGAGCAGACCACAGCAGAGGCCAGTGTGGGCTGTGCCCGGACGAACCATACCGGGAGCTGAGTGGAACAGGCCCTAGCACCCTGAATCAGTGAGCTGTGGCAGTCACCAGACTTCTCAACCCACAAACACCAAAGACAACAGAGAAGGTTGGTAGGAAAAGCTGAAGGGATAGAGTGAAAGAAGTTCAGAGTTCGGCCACCGCCCTGGAACCAGTGGACGTGGTGCAGCTCTGAGGACAGAACTACAGTTACAGTTGCTTCTAGCTCCAGGCCCATCTGGTGGGAAGAATTAAGTGGCAGATCAGAGCAGGAGTGCAGAGCTTGCTTGGATCTGAGTCCAGTCCATGTTTGCAGTTCTCGGGAGAGGAGGAGCACTGGTATGGCAGAGCTTGCTGTGTAGAAAGAGCTCTGAAAGCAACAGCAACTCCTCAAGCTTGGGACAAAGTACTCTCTACAAGCAGTCATACCCAGACAAAAAACTCAAGGGTCAAATAGTTGGCTGGGAACATGAATAGGCAGCAAAATAGACTCAGATTCAGACTCAGACATTGGAATCTTTCTTTGGTGACAAAGAAGACCAAAACAAACAGCCAGAAGAAGTCAACAAAGTCAAAGAGCCTACAGCAAATGCCTCCAAGAAAAACATGAACAGGTCCCAGGCCATGGAAGAGCTCAAAAAGAATTTGGAAAAGCAAGTTAGAGAAGTAGAGGAAAAATTGGGAAGAGAAAGGAGAGTGATGCAAGAAAACCATGAAAAACAAGTCAATGACTTGCCAAAAGAGACCCAAAAAAATACTGAAGGAAATAATACCTTAAAAAAAATAGACTAACCCAAATGGTAAAAGAGCTCCAAAAAGCCAACTAGGAGAATAATGCCTTGAAAGGCAGAATTAGCCAAATGGAAAAGGAGGTCCAAAAGACCACTGAAGAAAATACTACCTTAAAAATTAGACTGGAGCAAGTGGAAGCTAGTGACTTGATGAGAAATCAAGATATTATAAAACAGAACCAAAGGAATGAAAACATGGAAGACAATGTGAAATATCTCATTGGACAAACCACTGACCTGGAAAATAGATCCAGGAGAGATCAATTAAAAATTATTGGACTACCTGAAAGCCATGATCAAAAAAGAGCCTAGATATCATCTTTCGAGAAACTATCAAGGAAAATGCCCTGATATTCTAGAGCCAGAGGGTAAAATAGAAATTGAAAGAATCCAAGGCTCACCTCCTGAAAAAGATCCCAAAAAGAAAACTCCTAGGAATATTGTCACCAAATTCCAGAGCTCCTAGATCAAGGGGAAAATACTGCAAACAGCCAGAAAGAAACAATTTGAGTATTGTGGAAACACAATCAGAATAACACAAGATCTAGCAGCTTCTACATTAAGGGATCAAAGGACTTGGAATATGATATTCCAGAGGTCAATGGAGCTAGGATTAAAACCAAGAATCACCTACCCAGCAAAACTGAGTATCATGCTCCAAGGCAAAATATGGATTTTCAATAAAATAGATTTTCAAGCTTTCTCAGTGAAAAGACCAGAATTGAATAGAAAATTTGACTTTCAAACACAAGAATCAAGAGAAACATGAGAAGGTAATTAAGAAAGAGAAATCACAAAGGACTTACTAAAGTTGAACTGTTTTGTTTACATTCCTACATGGAAAGATGATGTGTATGATTCATGAGACCTCAGTATTAGGGTAGCTGAAGGGAATATACATAAATATATAGACCGAGGGCATAGGGTGAATAGAATATGAAGGTGTGATATCTAAAAAAATAAAATCAAATTAAGGTATGAGAGGGGAATATATTGAGAGAGGGAGAAATGGAGAGATAGTATGAGGTAAATTATCTCACATAAAAGTGGCAAGAAAAAGAAGTTCATTAGAAGGGAAGAGGGGGCAAGTGAGAGGGAATGAGTGAATCTTGCTCTCATTAGATTTGACCTGAGGAGGGAATAACATACACACTCAATTGGGTATATTACCCCACAATAAAGGAGGAAGGAGATAAAAAAGGGGGGATGATAGAAGGGAGGGCAGATAGGGGGAGGAGGTAATCAAAAGCAAACACTTTTGAAAAGAGACAGGGTCAAGGGAGAAAATTGGATAAAGGTGGATAGGATAGGAAGGAGCAAAATATAGTTAGTCTTTCACAACGTGAGTATTGTGGAAGGGTTTTGCATGATGATACACATGTGGCCTATGTTGAATTGCTTACCTTCTTAGGGAGGGTGGGTGGGGAGGGAAGAGGGGAGATTATTTGGAATTCAAAGTTTTAAAAGCAGATATTCAAAAACAAGTTTTTGCATGCGACTAGGAAATAAGATATACAGGCAATGGGGCATAAAAATCTATCTTGCCTTACAAGAAAGTAAGGGAAAGGGGGATGGGGGAGTGGGGTAACAGAAGGGACGATTGACTAGGTAAAGAGGCAATCAGAATATCTTCCATCTTGGAGTGGGGGGGAGGGTACAAATGGGAAGAAAATTTGTAATTTAAACTCTTGTGAAAATTAATGCTGAACACTAAAAATATCAAATAAATAAATAATGAATTAAAAAAAGGAATCCCTCCCTTATCCTCTCCACCCCCAACCCCTTAGCCTTCTATTTCTTTCTGAATTTAGAAGACTTTTACACCCTTCTACCTTCTTAAACCCATTCCCAATGAAAGTAGGCTTTCAAAACTACCAGCCCTCCTCCTCCATCTAATTCCTCTTGGATCTCATCTGTATAAAACAATTACTCTTTTTACCCATTCCTAAAAGGTTTTATTTTTAAAAATCATATCATACTCAGATCTACCCCCATCTTTCTTATGAACTACCTAATTAGTAATAAGAATTTTAGTCATATGTCTTATATTTCCTTGTATAAAAGGTAAGCAGTCTATCCTTATTGAGTCCCTTGTAATTTGTCTTTAATATATACCTTATATTTCTCTTTGATTTCATATGCCAAATCTTCTATTAAGTTCAGGTTTATTTTTTTAACACAATCCTGAAAGCCTAACAATTCATTAAATGTCTATTTTTTTGCATTCAGGATTATACTTAACTTTGCAGAGTATGATATTTTCAGCCACAGCCCCAGTTCTTTTGCTCTTCAATATATAGTGTTCCAAGACCTGAATTTTTTTTTTAGTGTAACCACTGCTAGATCTTCTATGATTCTAATCGTGGCACCACCATATTTAAATTGGTTTTATTTTCTGTTGTTGCTTCTAATATATTGTCCTTGAGTTGGGGTTTTGGAATTTGACTATTATATTCCTGTAGGTTTTACTTGTAGAATCTCTTTCAGGATATGATTGGTTGATTTTTTCTATTTCTACTTTCTTCTCCTGTTCTAACATTTCAAAACAAATTTCTATAATTGTTTTGTGTATTATTGTGTCAGGATTCTTTTTTTTTTTTTGATAGTAGCTTTCGGGTAGTCTGATTATTCTTATGTTTTCTCTTCTTGATCTGTTCTCCAGCTCTGTTGTTTTTCTTAAATGATGTGTCACATTCTTTTTCTATTTTTTCATTCTTTATATTTTGTTTTATTATTTCTTGGCCTCATAACTTCAATGGCTTCCCCTTGCCCAATTTCAATTTTCAAGGAGTTGTTTTCTTCCTTAAGATTCTGGATCTTCTTTTCTAGTTGCTTGACTTTGTTTTCATAATCTTCTTGGTTGTTTTTGGGTTTTTTTGGATTGTTCTTATTTTAAATTTTTTCCCTCAATTGATTTTTAATGTCTTTAAAATTCTTCTATGAATTATTTTTGGGTAGGTGACCATTAAACATTATTCTTTGAGGTAGGAGAGGCTTTTTTTTAACTTCATTATCTTCCTCTGAAGATTACTCTCAGTCTTCTCTACTCCCATAGTAACTTTGTGTGGTTGGATTCTTTCTCCTTTGTCTACTCTTTTTTTTTTTTTTTGTAGCAGCTTATTTTTTGTAATCACCTCTAGTCCTGGGGCATGGGGGATGAAACCTTTGGCCTCAGATCTTCTACAATTCTCCCCTCAAGCTTGGAACCAAAACCAAGAATTCCACCCTCATGTAAGTGCCCATGGCCAGCAGGCAGCCCTACCCCACTGCTTTTGCACTCACCAGGTGTGTGCCGATTCCTTCTTGCCTAGGGCCATGTCTTGGCAGCATAGCTGGGGTTGGCATTCATTATTAGTAGATGTTCCTGCAATCCTCCCCAGCTCAGATGCTCAGCTCCCCATACTGTCCAGGAGATGAAAGTTTTTGTGGGGCCACCTCCCAACCCAGCTAGCCCCAGGACTTGCTGCTTGTTGTTTGTGGGAAACTAGCCTGGAGGTATTTACTCTTCACAGGGACCAAACCTTAGTCCTGGGATTTTTCTTTGGATCTTCTACAATTGTCCCAAGAGGACCACTGTTGTGCCCCAACACTTATTCATTTTTAGAGTTCTATGCTTGCCCTGAGGCACAATGTTGTCTTGTTTGTGGGGATAATCTGCAGATCTTGGAATTTTCTCACCTACTCCAAATCCTCTCCTACTCACATTCTCTTGAAGGCTGGAGAAAATTATGAAACCATGATGACTGGGGTCCCCTACAAATTTTTGTTACATAATCTCAGCTGGGTGCTGTATGGGACAGGATTTTCAAATAATAGGAGACACATCTTTAGGAGAAACAAGGTAAATTTATTTTACAAACCTTGCAAGATTTGGGCACACCTCCATAATGGAGGAGGCGAGGTAAAAGGGAACATGCCTTAATTTATACTCTTAATGAAAAGGTTCCCACCCACCTCTATCCCTTCTCACCATTGGCTAGGAGGTGGGCTTACAGTCTAGGTGCGAAAACTAGACAGAGGACCAAGGTTGATCCGGTCCATTCAGGTTTTCCCTCCTGGAACTCAACTGCTGGGGTGGTGTCTGAAAGTCTAGGAGAAGAAATGGGGTGGGGGGGGGGAGGAGAGACCTTCCTAGAGCAGAGAACAAGTAGCTCACAGGAAGTTCATTATCTTCTAACATCTGAGAGAGAGGGGGGAGGGCATGCCCACAGCTCCAGGCCCTGACCTTCCAGAATCACAAGGCCAAATCCCAAACCTCTCCTACTCCCTTAGACATACCCTGTGAAGTCTTCACAATTATCCATCCCATTCAGTACTTACTACAGTAAGGCAATCCTTACTATCTCTACTCAACCATAGGAGTTTTTCCAAAACTTTTCATCCCTCCTCAAGCCACCTTAGCTTTTTATCTGAGAATCTTTACTCATATTTCATTGAAAATATCGAGGCCATTCACTGAGAGCTCCCCTTTCTCCCCTCCCCCTCCCCTAATATACTCAGATGCCTTCTGCCATTTTATCTTCCTTTGCCTTCATCTCACTCGAAGACTTGGCTCTTCTCCTTGCCAAGAAAAAACTGTTTTACATTCACAAGTGTCTCCATTCCATCCCATCTTCTCCAGAGAATTGCCTCTCTATCATCCCCATTCTCTCACTAATCCCCAGTCTCTCCCCATCCAGTATTATTTCCCTGCTGCCTTCGAATATGTACACATCTCCACTATCCTCAAAAAGCCCTCACTTGATATTATTCCTTCGCTGTCCTCCCTTTTGTGGATAAACTGCTTCAGAAGGTAGTCTACAATTGATTCCCCCACTTTCTCTCCTCTACTCTCAACTCCCTACAATCTACTTTCTGGCCTCATCATTCAACAGAAACTGATTTCTCCGAAGTTAATAATGATCTCTAAATTCCCAAATCCAATGGCCTTTTTACAATTCTCAGCCTTCTTGATCTCTTTGCAACCTTTGACACTTCAATCACCTTCTTATTTATCATTTTTCCTTTCTATGCTGTTGATCCTCAGATCCACTCGTTCAGTCCTAACCACTCTCTCAACCTCCAAACTCACATTTCCAATTGTCTATTGGACATCTTGAACTGGATGTCATGTAAACATCTTGTACTCAACTTGTATAAAGGTGAACTCATCTTTCCCTCAAATCCTTCTCCTTCTCTACTACTGTTGAAGGTCTCACCATCCTCCAAGTCACCCAGGTTCACAACCTAGGTATCATCCTTGACTCCTCACTCCTTCTCATCCCCACTCCTATATCCATATCCAATCTGTTGCCAAGGTCTATTATCTCTTATATATGCCCACTTCTCTCTTCTGCTACCCCCTTGGTATGGGCCATCAAAACCTCACTCCTGGCCTATTTAAAAAGACTGATGGTTGATCTTCCCTGACTCAAGTCTCTCTTAACTTTAGTCCATCCTCCACTCAGCTATCGAATTAATATTCCTAAAGTAAAAGCCTAACTATTTAAGAGACTTCTATTCAATATTCAACAGATTTCTGGATCAAATATAAAATCTTCTATTTGGCTTTTTAAGTCCTTTATAACCTGACTCTATCCTGTCTTTCCAGTCTTTTTATACCTTACATCCTCTCTAATCCAATCCCATCATGTAGTCTGTGATCAAGTGACACTGGTCTCCTTGCTGTTTCTTGCACATAACATCCCTTATTCAAACTAGTAATTTCCATGAGTGGGTCCCTATGTTTGGATTTCTCTTCCTCTTTGTCTTCTCCTTCTGGCTTCTTTAGCTTCCCACCTTTTACAAGAAGAAGCCTTTCTTGATCCCACTTAATGCTAGTGCCTTCCCTCTGTTAGTTATCTCTAACATATATGCATACATACATATACACACATAAGAGTGTTACATACATGAAATGGATAGGCAGGTAAATACAGAGGGCTAGGAAAACACACACAAAAAGCTAGTATTATACCCCCTGCTAATTTCTTTTCCTATGTAAGCTCTCTTTTGAAACACTGAGTTCATCCTTTTCAATTTTCCAGTGTGCAGTGATGAAGAGGTTTCTTGAAACCATATGCTATTAGGGATATTTAACATACAGAAGACTGAAGGGGAGTATGATAGCTATCTTTTAATATCTGAAATGTTTGAAAGTGAAAGAAGCATTAGAATTGTTTTTGACTCCAGAGAATAGGACTGGAACCACTGAGTGAAACTTAGAGAAAGGAAGATTTGGGGTCTGCATAAGAAAGATCTTTCTAACAATCAAGGATATCTACCAAATAAAGAGTTAGATATGAATTGATAAATTCCTCATCATTAGAAGTGCTCAAGTAAACATTGGATGATCACTTGTAGGAAGTGCCATGGAGGTGATTTATCTTAGGAAGAAGATTGAATCAGATGGCCTCTAAGATCCCTTCCAGACTTGAAAATCTATACTTCACTTACCTGGCTCCTTCCATGTACCCTGAGAGTCTCCTAAGATCACTTGTTACATTTGCTACTTTTCTCATGGAGGGTAATGTCTACCTAAAGCATTTGATCATGTTCTCAAATATGCAACAGAATTTGCAAAATATGATAATAACCTCACCTAGGATGCTAATATTGACATTACTAAACATAGATATTATGTAAAAGCTTATTCCTTAGAAAGTGAATCATCTCTGGAAAAGTGACTGGCCAGAGGGTGTACTTCTGGCTGTCCATATTATCACTGCATTAGAGTTACCTCTATGACTTAGGAACAAAACCCCTGATGTGCTTAGAGGACAGAATCCAGATGGAGGCAGATGGAGGAGAAAATTCTCCCACTGGCCATCTGTCTCCTTCCCTGTAAGAAAAAAAAAAGATGAAAGGCACATTTTTCTTAAAATGTTACCCATCTTGTTCTTGAAGCCCCTGTTTTCTATTGTTCTATTTTCTTGACTATAGCTGAATTATTTATCAAGATGAAGGAGTATCTGAAAGCACAAAGTCAAGGTGACAAAAAATAAATGGTCAAACTCCACTAAAGAGGGGCATAGACATATGCTTTCTTACTTGAAATGGCTAAGACCTTGGGAACTCAAATGACTTACTATCAAGACTATATGTTGAATAGTTAGAAAAAATGCCCTTGTATTGTTCAGGTGCAGCCGGTGACACACTGGCCCTGGAGTCAGAATGAAAAAAAGTTCAAATCAGGCCTCAGATATTTACAAGCTCTGTGACCTTGGGCAAATAACTTAATCTCCTTTTGCCTCAGTTTCCTCAATTATAAAATGAGAATAATAATAGCACCTACATCTAAGGGCTATTGTGAGGAAAAAAAAATGAGATAGTATTTGTAAAAAGTTCTTAACATAATACTTGACACATAGTAGGTGCTACATAAATGCTTTTTTCCATTCCTTCCCTTGTATTAGAGTCCAATTCTATATGGATATGTTCTGTGTCCCTAGGTAAACTGTAAACCCCAGAAGTTCAGGAAGGTAATGGGATTCTGATACGAGAACATTAAATGCCTATGGTACTTTTAAACATAATACAGTTTAACTGCTTATCTTTTAATCATGTATCTTTTTACTATTGCCTTGTCTAAAAAAGGACTGATATCCTCTGCTCTTTTTTTTTAACACAAGACACAATATTTTAACTCTATTGAAACTCTATGTTTCAAATGTGTACCTTATAAATAATATATTTTTCTGTGACTTTTATAATCTAGTCTGCTACCCTCTTCCATTTTATGGGTGAGCACAGCCCATTCACATTCACAGTTATGACATTTAGTTGTGTATTTATTCTATAATATCTGTTTTATTATATTATCTTCTCTTTGTCACCTGTACCCTTGCATACACTTTTCAAGAAATGTGATGAAAGAGAAGGAATGTGATCAGTTCTACTAATCTATAAGTGAAACACCTGCTTCCACTCTACTATTCCTCCTCTCTTCATCTAACCCAGATATTAAGAAGTGATTAATACATTTTCTTCTCCTTTTAATCTGCCATTATTACTCATCTTCCAAAGTTGATGCTTATTTTGCTTGTGCCTATTCTCTCCCCAACTCTATCTTCCCTATCAATTTCTCTTACAAGATATATGCCTATTTACTATTGAATTCAGCATATTTGTACACAAAACTGTGTATATATTTTAACCCTCCCTTGAAAAATTTAAATACAGGTGAGATTCATCAGAAGCCCACTCATCCCAGTTCCTCAATTTTTGTATACATTTGTCATACGAGTCAGTTATAAGAAGTAGGAAGTTGCTCTTCCTTCTCCTTCAATTCTTTCTTAATTAATTCATTTCCCCATTCTCTTCCTTTCCTCTTTGAAAATGTTCAAAACAGAACAAAAGCAGCCTCAGGTCTTCTGTTTTTACTTTTAAACTCCTACTATGACACTTGAAGACAATAGATTCTTCAGGGACACATCTCTTCTCCCTCAACGGAATTTAATTACTTAATCATTGATGAGTCCTTTCCAAATGTTCAAATATATTATTACCTTTCTAGACTTCTCTTGACTCTTGTGTTTATATTTTAAAATTTCTTCTCAACATTGATCATTTCTTCAGGAATGCTTGAAAGTATTCTATTCCATTAAATATTAATTTTTCCATAGGATTGTACTCAATTCTTCAGGGTGATTCTTTCCCCCAAGGCTTTACTTGTAGTTATCACAAAATTATTCTCTTCTCCTGGGTTTACCTCTTGGGATATTGTCTTCTGCTTACTCATATCTCTAGCCTCACTTGCTGGTTTGAGACTTTGTAGAAAGGCCAGGTTCCATCCTTTCCTGTATTCTTGAATTCAGTAAGGCCCTATTTGGTCCAATTCCCAATTTTCAGAGTTCCCACAGTGGACTTCCACTCCCCTGTAGTGTTTTCATTAAAAGTTTTGGCAATCTTCAAGTTTCCTGGGAGTCGCCTTGGTTTTATGCACACACACACACACACACACAGAGATATGTATGTCTATGTATATATGTATATGTATTGTATGTGTATGCATATGTATATGTATATGTATACGTTTGTGTATATGTATGTATATATGTATGTGTATGTATATATGTATATGTGTATTATAAATATATAGGCTTATTTATATCTATATAGAGATATAGATCTCTCTGTCTATATATTTATACATGCCCCCATAGAGATGTCTATATGTATATATCTTTAAATCACTATAGATATTATTTATTATACCTATAAATATGTATATACAGCACTTGTCATAAATGTTTATCTATGTGTGTATGTGTGTTGTCCTTGTTATCCCCCTTATTGGAATATAAATTCCTCAAGATGGGACACTGTTTCAGTTTTCTCTTTGTGTCCTCAGTGACAATGGATGGCACATAGTAGGTTCTTAATAAAAGCTGATTTATCAGTTGATTGACTGATACAAAAGGCCAGAATCTTCCTTTTATCTAATCTCTCCTTCTGTCAGCTCGTGTAAAGAGAAGAGTATCATGAAGAAAAGAAAGAAGCATATTTCTATGCCCACCTTATCAGCTTTCAATTGTCAGATCTATAATAAATACAATAAACCATCCATAAACTCATGTGATCAACTTCTTGAAGGTACCCTAGCACCCTAGAGTCTTAGAAACTCCCTTTTACTTGACTTATTGAGTTGCAGTTGAGTGTAACAATGGTTACGTGAAACAACTGTTCCTATTTACTAAACCATATTTTCAAGGGTTGACTGCTTCTACAAACTAACCCATAAAGAAATCTCTTAGACTACTACAGAACAGAACATCATGACCAGCAAATTAAGAAAGAAATAACACTACGTTCATGAAAAAGAAAAGGAAATTGGGACCATTGGTGTGTCTGTAATGGCCTATCATTCTTCTGGATTCCTAAACTCCTAGGTTTCAAAATCACACATGGCAACACCTCTCAAATCAGGATTTGTTGACAGACAGATGGGTTACTGACAAAGATCTGAGGGTACCAGTGTGTCTCAAGCTTAATATGTGTCAACAATGCGGCCTGGCAGCCATGAATGCTAGTGAGATGCTAGGCTGCAATGAGAAGCAAAGCATCCCAGAATGAGGAGGTATCATCCTATTACTCTGTTGTAGTCAGACCACACATGGATTATTGTGGTCATCTGAGGTCATCCACATTTTAGGAAGGACCTTGAAAGATACTCGAAATTATCCAGGTGAGGGCAAACATGATGGTGGAGGGAATTGAGACTATGCCATGTGGGGATCAGTTTAAGGAACTAGGAATGGTTCCCATAGGTTGGAGAAAATAGAGACGATTTGGGAGGAAGGGATATGCTGTCTTCCACTGCTGCCATGTAGAAGAGGGATTGAGTTTACTTCACATGTCTCAAAATGGCAGTGCTAGGAAAAATGGCTGGAAGTTTCACACAAGTGTAGTTAGATTTGATGTAAGGAAAATTATTAACCAATTAAATGTACTGCTTTGGCTGAGGTGCTATGTTTTTCCTCACTAGAGGTCTTCAAGGAGAGAATGGATGACCATATGTTGGAGATATGGTAGGAGGATTCTTGGTCAGGTCCAGGACAGGTTGGACCAGCTTGCCTCGAAGGTGCCTCCTAGCTTGACATTCTATGAGTCTGTAATCCTTATTTCATAAGGTTTGGGTGATAATCAAGCAAGGTAATGCATGTGAAAGTACTTTTTACACTATTAACTATGATATAAATGGAAGGTATGATAATGGTGATACAATCTGAAATGCATTACAGGGAATTTCATTTTAATTAATATAATTTTCACTCATTCACATCAGAACATTCTACTATTCTATTCATTACAGAGTGAAATTAGCCAAAAGACCCATCTATTTTGTACCCTACACAATGGGAGTTTAAGTATTAAAGTATCAAGATGAGCTTATGATGTCATGGCCTCACCCTATGATGGTTGTTGAATTCTATTAGCCAGCTAGACTGACCTTGTTCTTTATCACATGTGCTGGTCTCTCTCCCATCTTTACGCCATGGCACTGGTTGTCCTCCATGTTTCTTGTCTCTAGCTCTTAAAATTCCTTGAATGTCCTACAGTACTCAGCTCCAATGTTGCCTTCTGCAAGAGATCTTCTTGGTTACCCCCAGTTCCTAGTGCCCTCCTTGCAAAACTAACTTGTATTGACTATGAATATGTTTTGCATATATTATATCTGTGTATACTTTCTTCTCTAGTAAAGGAGAAGCTCCCTGAGGCCAGGGGCCATTTCATCTAGGCTTTTGATTCTACAGCACTTAGCACATTGTTTGTACTAATTGATGCTTATTGACCAATTGAAGTGGAAGGCAGTTATGAATCATGGTACCCAAATTTCTTGAGTGTTTGCTTAAACATAAAATATAGTAATGAGATGATTAGGCAGATTAAAAATCAAATGCAATATTTCTGGAAAGAGACCTAGTCAAAAAAGAAAAGAAAATAGAAAAGGAAAGAAAAGAAAAGAAACAGAGAAAAGAAAAGAAGAGGAAAAAAGAAAAGAAAGAGGCCCAGCTTAGGCATCAGGTAACGATGAATTTTTGTCCTGGCCCTGGTACTAATTCGCTGCATGACTTTGAGGAATAAAAATAATGGCTATAATGATAATTTATCACTAAACATGGTGGTGCAGTCGTGCATTCCCTGCTACTCAGGGAGGCTGAGGCTGGTAGATCATTGGAGTTGAGGGAGGGAAGAGGTTCTGAGCTTCAGTAGGGCTAATGCCAATGTAGTATCTAAGTTCAGCATCAATGTAATAGACCCCCGGGAGTGCAAGGCCACCAGGCTGTCTAAGGAGAGGGCAACTGGTCCAGGTTGGAAAAGCATGTAAAGTTAAAGCCTTTATTTTAATCAGAAGTGGGATAAGGCCACTGTTTTTCTGGCCTGGGTGAGAGAGTCCCAAAATAATGATGAGGATGGTAATGATGATTTCTGAGCTTTACATAGCTCAATAAGGTTTATAAAAAATTCTTATTCTGGGGTGATCGAAGGGAAGGCAGACTGGGGAAAGGGACAATTAGAATTTATGCCATCTTAGGGTGGGGGAAGGGTAGAAATGAGGAGAAAATTTGTAACTCAAAATCTTGTGGAAATCAATGTTGAAAACTAAAAAGATTAAATAAAATAATTAATTAAAAATTCATATTCAGAGTCTCATTTGAGCCTCACAACCCAGTAACAAGGAAATTACGGATATTATTATCTTCATTTTACAGATGAGGCACCTGAAGTTTGAGCAACTGTAAGTGATTTGCCTTTGGTCACATCATGAGTTAACCTTCACAATGATTTGAGCTATCCTGAAGTTGAATAGCAGTGATTTCCTGTCTCTGGAGTTTTCATAGGACTGGAGATGGGCCCTCTGGTTACTCCTAACTCTAGATCCAGGAGACTTTCTGCTGAACTATACATCTTTTACATAAGGATGCTCTTGGACGAGATGACTGCCAGGAACCCTTTCATCTTGAACATTCTATACCGGGGCAGGAGAACCTGAGACCCCGAGGCCACATATTTCCCTCTAGGTACTCAAGTATGGCTCTTTGGATTTAGTCAAACAGCCACACTTGAAGACCTAGAAGGGGCACATGTGGCCTCAAGGCCACAGGCTCCCCACCCTGTTTTATACTGTTACTTACTGATTTTTCACTTTCATCCTCAATTCATTCTGGAATACATTAAGCCCAGGTTCTGACAAAAGCCAAGTACATAAGATTTACTTAGGGCTGATTCCATGGGGTTCTCAACTGGAAATGTGCATGAAACAAGGGATTTTTTCTCTTGTAAAAGTCATTACCTGACAAGTATCCTCATGACGATTTGAAGTGATTCAAATTAATTTCGTGGCATCCGCTTCTACATCTCCTAAGTCTGCAGTGATTCTGCATATCACTCAACCAATGAACACATCTGAAAAGCATCTTGTATGTCCCAGTCTGTACTTGGCCATACTCTGGGGAGTTCAGGATATGTCTTTGCCCTCAAAGACATCAGAGTCTAACTGGGGATATATGGCTCATAACTTTCAAAGTGCTGGCATTGACAACTCACCAATCAAGCACCCAGTTATATGGTTTCCATTCAATATCACAAACATTGGTTTAATGAGTATTATGTATGAGGAACTATGTTAAGTAGGGAAACATAAAGACAAAAACAAGCCCATCTTTGCCTTTTGGAAATTTATCCTCTACTAGAGAGATACAACAAGTATTTATTAAGTACCTACTGGAATAAAGAAATTGCGACCTTGTGACATCCCGATACATACATCAATTCCCTCTCTGGAATATGGGCTTTCCACTCATCCTGCCGAAATCAACACACATGGATGCTACCATTTTACTTCCAAGTATCATCCCCTCCAGCCTGCCATGGTGCCCATAACTCCCCTGTATGAATAGCTAACAAATTAGGGAGAAGATTCTATGTTACTCAGTGAGTAACTGAAAGAATTGGATGATGCAATGTCTATGACTAGCTTTCTCTTTTATTTTTTAGCATTATTAATCATTTTGACATATTTAAAATGAGAACACTGTAAATTTGACTAACTACATATATCCCAGCTCCAATCTCCCAACCTTCAGCGTTAATTATAATTTCAATCTTGCTACAAATGCAGCATACTATTAATTTGACCTTCTATACTGATTTATGTTTTTAAAATCTGCCAGGCTTGCATCTTTATAGATGATTCATGAGGAAAGCTTAGTGAATAGAATGTGCCTTCATCCATGTATGGAGATGACATTCTCAACTTGCTATAAGGCAGGAGGATAAGGGTTCTAAGTCAAATCTCTTGCCGTGTAAACAGGTGACACTGAGCTGGGATATTACACACTTTTCCCATCCCTTCCTCCTTTCTTTCCTGTCTTCTTGTCACCCTTGTAATCAAGGTCAAGATAACTGTCCAGGTTATGAGAAGCTGACTTTGGCCAACTTCAAGATACAGTTTGTGTCTCAAGTCAGTACTGTGCCCAATTTTGGAGTCAACCGGGGACACAATCATTCTGTGATCAGGGCCAGGGATCAATCAGTGCCCAGTATTAGGAGCTCAGTTTTTCCAAGACTAGGGATTGAAGTTAAGGATCACTCTATAAACAAAGTTAGAGTTTGTGGCCAGGATTGGAGAGCAGTTGATGACTTGGGTTAGGGGGGCATTTTTGTGTCATGATCAGAGTCAACGAGTAGCTAAGATTAAGGGGTTGATTCAAGAAGTATTTCACTAGAAACCACTTTCCAAGTTTGCATTGACCCCTTGATGACTTCTTTTGGGTCTGGATATTGGAGCAATTCCTTACTCATGTAACTATATTACTGTCTAGCCACCATCTCTCCATCAAATCCACAAGCATAGACAAAGAGGTTTTGTTAAATGATTTGTCTGTTTTTAGTTTGATCCTTGGGGGCTTTATTTCCTTTTTGTGCAAGTATCCCTTGTAGAAAAGTGAATGGACTTGATAAAAGGCACTGATCTCTGGATCCACAAGTGGTGAGTTTAATGATATTCAAGGAAATGTTTTAAATTAATGCCTTAGTGGGAGCCCAGATTCCAAAAAGTTTCATCCCCCAGCTTCAAGCTGACCCTATTGAAAATTGGATAAATTCAAGGCTGAAATGGCTTTTTTAAAGTATTATTTCAATAGATGAGAAAAGAAAAAAGCTTAAGAAAGCTTTTGGCTGATGTTATTCCACAAACCTTGGAAGCAGGTAAAGCAGTTTTTTGCCATTCTGGAATAATCTGTCTTTGGCAATGGAACTGGGTTAATTACTGGCACAGCAGGACACTGGATGCCCTTGGCCATTGGCTCTTCGCTTGTTTGTTTGTTTTTTAAAAATGTTCAGCAGTGAAAAATGCCTCATTTCCCAGGGGATTGAACAAATAAATTGCAATGAGCCTCATTTAATTGTGGTTCAAGCATTAGCCAACAGAAAAAATATTTGAGTTTGGGCCATGGGAACAGGGAGGGCTGAGAAAATAACAGAGTAAAAGAACAAGAAAGGAGAGAGTTCTTGGACAAGTGGAAGGAGACTGTGTGTCTGGGAATTTATTTCAAGTCAAGGACTACATGGGTTTAATAGATGTCTATGTAGGCATGTAAAGGAATTTGAGGGTGTGCATATATGAGTTGAGCGAGAGAGTCTGGAAATATGGTTTTCTCCCCCTTGTTTTTTCTTATTCTGAACTTAACATCAAGTAAAATGAACATTTCCATTGTCATTGTAGAATGGGAGAGGATTATACCTGAAACCATGAATCTCTATTCTGTAAAGCTTTTTGGGTATGGGGTGTGTGTGTGTGTGTGTGTGTGTGTGTGTGTGTGTGTGTGTGTGCGTGCATGAGTGTGTGCACGTGTGTGCATGTTTAGTAGAGGGACTTGGTGTAATGATGGAGTATTTTTAAAAGTCTGTATATAAGAAAAGGAATTTTTTCTTTACCAAATCTGTGATTTCATCTAGTCAAGTGAGGAGCTCCGTTTACTAATGCAGTCAGGCACCTGTTCTGCAAATTGGTCTTAGAGAGCTACCTGGGGCATAGAGAGGTAAATGACTTATCTAGGATCACATAACATATATTTGTCAAAGGCAAAATTTGAACCCAGTTCTGCCTGACTCAGAGATCCTCCCTATCCACTTGCATAGTGAAAGTCTATGGTTGTAAAAGTGTCTACAATATGTAGGAATCAACATATGTCCGAGTCTTTATGTATTTCTGAGTGATAGGCAAACAATGGAGTTTCTTTATCCTATTGCTCCAACAAATAACTTGCAGAGTATTCCTCTAGACCCTCCTTCTTTGCTATGTCTAAAAGGAGAGAAAGCAGGAGGAAGCATGGGTAAGGAAGAAGGCATGACCAAGCCTTGGCTTGGGGAGGAGGAAGAGAGAAGGTGGTTTCAAGGAGAGAAGGAGGAATAGGAAGCACAGGAGTCTCTCTTCTACCCTGGCCTACCCACAAGCCCAATCTACCTTTCCACTACTGAGAAACAGCAACAAACATCAGTCACAGTCATGTCTAACCCACTTGATGAGCCATTCATAGCAGATTCAGTCAGAGGATAGGCTCAAAAGCGCCAGTCAATGACAAAGTGCTAAGTGTGAAAAAGGGACTCGAAGATCCCCAAGATCCCTTTAGACACTGACTCTGCAGGCAACCTGAGGGCGCTCACTTGCTCCCAGTGAGAACAGCTGTTGGGGAGTTGTGAACCTAAGCACTTGAACTGTGGCCCAGATCTCCTGAGCTTGGTATGTGCTTATAGACTTATTTGGGTTCTGTAGGCTTGGGAGGAGTTTGGGACACAGCTTGGGTAGTAGTTGTGGTATTCTATTTTATTTATTTATTTTTGCTTTGGGGGTGTTTATTTAAAAATATTGAGTCAAGCCATGATTATTGGGGTCCATTGAAATGAAACAAGTAAGGCAAGAGGATAGAGTCACCATGTTAACGGGATAAATCATCATTCCACTCAGGTCATATCACTAGACATGGATAAGATGAGTGTTAACACTCAGAAAGGGGGAAGTTCTAAGGGGTAAAGGTTGCCAGCTCTCTGAGAACCAGTGTCAGTGTCATCTCCAAGGGCCCTGCGATGTTGGTGAGTAGAATACATAACATCAAGGTAAGCATGGGATTTGCAAGTACCTGATCTTCGTCAATGAATAGGGTTGAGTAACTTGCCAGTAATGCCCCATTGGATTTGAATATGAATGTGGGTAAGGGTGTGGGGAATGGGTAAACCAGGGATAGCCTCCCTCTAAAGGTAAGTTTCATAAAAATAAAAGTTCATAAAATAACAATACGGGTCCTGGTTTGTGTTTCCACACTGTGAAAACACACCGGATGGGCAAATAAATCTTGTGTCAGACTTCAAAAGAACAGCTCTTGCGTTTTTATTTTTAGGTTTACAAAGTGCTTTACAGATATCATCTCATTTGGGCCTCACAACACCCCTGTGAGGCAGGTGTTATTGTTAGCTACATTTTCCAGATGAGGAAGTTGAGGTTGAAAGAGGTTAAGTGAGGTGAAGTAAGGTTCAGCCCAAGGTCCCAAAATTGGTATATATCTGAGGCAGGATTTGATCTTACATCTCATTGGCTCCAATCCAGCATTGTATCTTCTGTGCTACCTAGCTGGCTAATCCTTTCATTGTTAAACTTGCATTCTATATGCTGTCCATGAATTCTTAAGTCCTATCATTTACAATAAATGTTTTGACCAGAGTCAGTTTCCATACAGAGACATCTTGGTGAACATCTCTTGATGGCATTGAAGCTATACCCAATGGGCCAAGCCGTCCTCTTGGCAGGCAAACCCTTTAGATTTGAATCCTCCATATCAGCATTTCCCGGTTGTCTAGGGTATGGAAACACTAGAGTGGGAAAATATTTTCTCAGAAGAGGAGTTAAGAATGAAAAAGCTACTCTGCTCTCCAGCCCTGGCTGAGCAAGCCTCCCTAGCATTAAAGACCTCAGGCAATGAAGAGAGAAGTGAATGCCAGAAAACCCAGTTAGCCTGCAAGTACCATAGATTCTGCATCATGGGGGCTCTCAGGAAATGGTCACATGGGGAAGCTGAAAGTTCCAGCCTGTTACGCTCAGAATCCCTACTTTCAATTATCATTTTGAACTCTTTAAGCCATTTTCTAGTACAACTCAGAATACATGGACATGTTTCATATAACTCTGTGCAGAAAGGAAGAAATGAATCTCTAAGATGAATAAATGCTTGTTCAATGTCTCAAAGTTTAACTTCTCCCACACGAGGGTAATAAAAATCTTATTCTTTCCATTCCATTGGGTCCCTGGTTTATGTTACTTGAGCCTGTGATGTTCAAAATGTGAGATGGATGCTCACAGTCCCTAGAGAAGGGTCAGCTTTCCATTAAAATATCATAACCATAATAACTATCAAAAAATAAGCAAACAACCATACAAATTAAGGAGTAAACTCTTACATAAACCCATAACTTCTAATGTGGCAGAACCAAATGATCTAATGAGCAGCAAATTAGAAATAAACAAATCAAAATGCCTTTTCTCTATATTCCCTTTAAGGTCTTTGTGCAGTTGGTGCTTCTCATTGGCTGACTTACTTCCACCACCTCTCTCTCTCTCCCTCTCTCTCCCTCCCTCTCCCTCTCCCTCTCTCTCTCTCTCTCTCTCTCTCTCTCTCTCTCGCTCTCCTTATCTCTCTCTCTCTCTCACACACACACACACACACACACACAAGTCTGGTCCTACTGATTTAATTCTGTGTTACTTTATATGGGTTGTTTCATATTTTCTTGAATGATTCTTGATTGTCTTAGAGCACTCTAATATTATATTAATGTAGTATGATTTATTCAATGATTCTCCAATTGCTAGAAACATAGATCAATTTATTTTCTCCTTTCTCTTCTTTTTTGACCATTACAAATAAACTATGAATATTTTCACACACATTCTTTTTTTCCTCTTCCATCCTAGTTTTGACTGTAATCATAAATATGAAATCTCTTGGTTGAAAGGTATGTTTTGTAATTCATTATGTGTCATTACAATATTGTTCTCCAGAATACTGGTGCAAGTTTTCAGCCTTACCAACATGATACCTGAGGTTCTATTTCTCTGTAACCCACTCGGCACAGAACTTTATTGAATTTTGCAATTTTTAATCACTGTTGTGGACGTAAGGTCCATAAGCTTATCTTTAAAAAAATATTTTTGAGCTGTAGGAGATTTGAGTTCTTTCCTTCTTAAATGGTCTGTTTATGTATTTTGACCATTGATCCATTGGGCAATGGGTATTATTAGTCTCAATTCCTTACGGACCTAAGATAAGTCTCAATTCCTTATGGACCTAAATATCAGACAATTGTCTAACATCTTTGTAGCAAATATTTTCCAGTGTGTTTCTTTCTATTTAATTTTAGAGATAATGATTTATGTTCTACAAAATGTTAATTCTTTTGTCTGTTTAACCAAAGTCACTGAGTTTGTTTTCCGTAATAGTTTCTATCTGATCAATTAACATCCTTTTTTTCTCCATATTATAGACAAATCAAGCATTCCTTCCAGGATGTTCAGTGATTTTTTTTCTTGTAATGTACAGATTACCGATTAAATTGGAATATACTATGGTGTGTTATATAGATCCAAATGGATTTTTGTCATGTTGTTATCTAGTTTTCTCAGAAATTTTTTATTGAATAGTGACTTCATCCTCCCATTTTTAAAGCCCACATTTATCAAGCACTACCCTTTTATATACATTTGGGTTCTATTTCTGCAGCCTCCATTCTGTTCCATTGATCTCTTCCTTTATTCTTATTCCAGTATAAGGCAGAGGGTTTTTATATATGTATTCATCATATAATTATTACCTTATGGAACATTTTGAGATCCAGCAGTGTTAGCCCCTCCTTCCTCCATTTTATTTTTATTATTCTTTTTGATATTCCTGTCCATCTGTTCTTCCATATGAATTTTGTTGTAAATTGATCTAATTCTCTCAAATGACCTGTAGGTGTTTTAACTGGCTTTACATTAGATCTGTTGAGTTAGTTTGTCAAGTCCTGGCATTTTTCCTGTATTCATTCCATCTAACCTTGAGTAGGGGATATATTATCTCTCTTTTTGTTTATTCTTCCTGATTTCAGCCAAATTCAGTTGAAGTTGTATTTGTATAGGTTTCATAAATAATAGGTTAATGCCCAAATCTTTGATACTTTTTGCCATCAGTGTAAAGTATATCTCTATCTGTTTCTGTTGATTCTTGGCAGTGGTATGTAGAAATGAAAATAATTTTGTGAATTCATCTTGTACCTATCTACTTTATTAATTTTGAGTTGATTGTCTTCAGCTTTCTAGGAATATGATTGTATCATCTGCAAATAAAAATATTTTAGTAGCACTGCTAATTCTTTCATTTCTTTTTCAACACATTGTTATTGCTAAGTCTTCTAAAATTATATTGAACAAAAAATGTCAAGAATGAACCTTCCTATTTAATATCTGTCTTATATCAGAATAGTTCTAGTGTTTCTCTATTTTATATATTATATATTTTATACATTATTGTTAATATCATAAATATGCACTTGTATTATATAGAAATATTCTGTTCTTGTATTACTTTTTATGACTCTTAATATAAATGTATTATTGCAGAATTTTTCTTTAATTAATGATAGAATTGTATAGCCTATTTTTTCCTGTTGATATGGATTTATTTTAATGATTGTTTTGCTCTTCTTAGATCTACTGTGTATTGTATTTATAAATTATATTTCATCTCATTGGATCATTGCTTGATGTCCTGCTCAATTTTTTATGCAAAAGCAGTCCTGGATTGCCAAGAGTTAGAATGATTCAGGAGGACATCCCTGGAATCAAAGGAATAGATAAATCTGATTCTGTTTGGGACAATCAAGCAGCTCTGGCTTAGTCTCTATTCTTCATTCAGGAGAGTTCAGTTTGTTTTTAGGTTCTAGTGGCCTTGAGGAAGGGACTTCTTCACAAGTTTGGGGAAAAAATGGAGGGAATGACAAGTCCAATCGACATCTTTTCTTTCCTGTTTCTCAATAATATGAATTTGGAGAAATTTTCACCCAGAATATAAATCTCAGTTCCTTTCTTCAGCAAACCTCTGCTTGGTAGACTTAGAGGGAAGTAGAGGAAGGAAGGTGACCCTGCCGGCAAGTTCCCCAGGAGCCGTCTATATCTTACTTGATGACTTATCTTATATTACTAATAAATGACATCATTATCAGTGGTTTTTATCTGAATATCTATTTGTGGTTAGAGTTTTGAAGAGCAGAATCTAGCCCATGGGGGAAGAGATTTCCTCACTATCCTCTGGGATAGGGGCCAAGCCTATTAGAGAGAAAGAACTTCTACAATTTTGTTAACTTCTGGTAATGTATGATCAACGTACTTTTAAAATTTCTGACAATGAAGCAGTTACATGATGTGGTAGATAGAGTGCTAAGCTTGGAATCAGGAGGCACCAAGTTCAAATATAACTTCAGACATGTACTAGGTGTATGTCCCTGGGCAAATCCTTTAACTTCTCTTTGCCACAGTTTCCTCAAATGGGGGGGGGGGGAAATAACAGCACCTTCCTCGATGCTGGTTGTGAAAATCAGGTGAGATAATGTTTGTGGAGCACTTAGCACAGTGACAGGTATGGAGCAGCTCGTTCCCTTTTTTTTTTCCACCTCCAAAATGTATTAATACATGATAAAAAACTAACAAAATTACAAAATTTGGCTTTGTATTGGCCGCTGCCCCAGATGGAAAGGAAACAAGCATTTATATTAAATATCTCCTATGTGCCAGGCATTGTGTTAAGCACTTTACAAATCCTAACTCATTTAATCCTCGAAACAATCCTGTGAGGCAGGTGCTGTTATCATTCCGATTGTATAGTTGAGGAAACTGATGCAAACAGAGGTTAAGTGGCCTGTCCAGAGTCACGTAGCTTTTGTTCAGTCATTTCCAGTCTTGTCAAACTCTTTGTGACCCAAGGTCATTTGGGGTTTTCTTGGCAAAGATACTGGAGTGGCTTCTCATTTACTTCTCCAGTTTATTTTACAGATGAGGAAACTGAGGCAGACAGGGTTAAGTGACTTGCCCAGGGTCACATAGCTAATAAGTGCTTGACGCTGGATTTGAACTCAAATCTTCCTGATTCCAGGCCCAGTACCCTGTCCACTGTACCATTTAGCTGACACGGTGAATATGAGACTCATGATACAACAAACGTCCTGAAAGAGAGACAAGGTATTTAGCATTCAGAATGAAGCATATCTCTTTTTGTATAAATCCAATGAATTTGTTTTGCTTGATTATGCATATTTGTTGCCAGGAATTTGTTTTTTCTTTCCTCTTTTTTTTCAATGATGAGAGATGGGAGAGAAAACACATTTGCACTAATTGAAAACTTTTTTTTAATAGGGATGGATGCTACAGATGAGAGATGTTGCATGCACTTTCAGATAAGTTTACTACATTGTTAGTTTTGCTTAACAATTTTAGTTTGTTATAAGATACCTCTCACAGAATAGAGGTAACTTGTAAATGTTTATAATGTAAAGAAAAAAAATTTTAAATCTGAAAATATTCAAGAATATCATTACCCCTTCATTTGCAGAAAAGCAGTATGGCATAGTGGATATAACTATGGCCTTAGAACCGGGAAGAACTGAGTAAAACTCTGACACCTACCGGCTATGCGACCTTTAGCTAGTCACTTAAACTCTTAGTACTCTAGGCAACTCTCGGAAACTGAAACTAAGTTTCAAAGAAGGCACCACGCTGGTCTGGTAAAGGGGCTTCCTCATCTGGAAGTTCCCTACACCAATAAAATCCAGGTCCTGTCCCTATCCTATTCAAGAGCCTCCCCACTTAGACTACCTTTGAGCCTGGAGACAGAGAAAATTAAGGTGACTAGCCAGGAGCAGGGAGGGCGGGGGATTGGAACCAATGTTCCTGAGGGCACCCTATATCCCATTCTCATGCTCCACAAGTAGTCCACACACAAAAATGACAACAAATATTTCTCAAATTTATATACCACTTTAAGGTTTGCAAAGCACTTTATAGATTCTCATTTGAATCTCATCATCCCTCTGAAAGGTAGATGTTGTAGGTTTTATTCATATGGCACAAGCTCAAGACCCCTTTTTGACCCCAACTGCCTTGCTCTGGACATTCTGCAGTCTAAAATCTTTTTAAAAGTTGGTACCCCAAACTAAACACAATATGATCTGACCAATGCCTCCTTCTAGTCCTAGACATGTGAGAAGATATGAAAAGACTGAGACTAATGTCAATTAAGGAAAACCCAATCCAGGGGAAATACTAGATGCATCAAAGTGCCAGGAGTAACACAGTAAGGGTAAGATGGCACAATCTTTATCTCCGGACTGATCGTGTATCTGTAATACTTAACACATCGTTATCATCATCATCATATGTTTAATAATGATTAATGAGCTAGATTCCCAGGCCTAAAACTTAGAAAGTGGATAAGAGAGATTATAAAGTTATATAAACATAATTACTTTAAAAGTCTGGATAATTTAAACTAATGGTGATATGATGATGATGATAACAATGATGATGATGGCGATGGGCAGTATGGTGTGGTGGAGAGAGGATCAGACTTGCAGGCAGGAAGAGCTGGGTTCATGGTCTGTCTCTAGCATATATATTTTATTTAACTTCTCAGTGCCCCAAGTAACTCTTCAAGACAATATAATTTATAGATGAGTTGCTGAATTTTATCCATGGAGTGAGTTTTTACACTGGGGCTTTCCTCATGGTTTTGAAATAACAGGTCCTGCTTCACTCTCCCCCATTGCCCTCCCTAAAAAAGGTATTATTTGTATTTTAAGTCATTTGAGTATATTTGTCTCTATGCCTTGGTTGCTTAGATGCCTACCCTTGCTCAAATCCTAGCCTGCCACTTGGTAACTATATAACTTTGGGCCAGTCACAACTTCTCTGGACCCAGTTTCCTTATCTAAAAAAAAAAATAAAAAGAACTGGACTGGATCGTCTCTAAGGTTCTACATTTTTAAAAAATCTTATGAATTTTTCATGGCTCATCTGGGACACTAAATATGACAACCTTGTTTCTCCCAGAAAGTGGCCGTGCCTTATTTCCTCTTAACATCTGGGCCCACATGCATTCATCGGGTCATTTCGCCAGTTACTTACAGTACCAAGAATGGGATCGAGAACAGATGGATTATTATCGCAAGAAGGGGAATAGGTGGGGAGAGATAAGAGTGAGGGCAATTGCCAGGGACAGGAAGCCCAGGGGAAGGCACTGGAGTATGGGGTAAGAGGGGGACACCCTGCAGCTGAAGTCTTCATCTGACCCATGCCCCACCCCCCAAAACAAACATCAACTTCACAATTTTTCCCAGGGCTTCCCAGTTCATATACTAAGAATGGAAATTTCTCAGTTATATTAAATGAGATAAGAGATATAAAATTCTTTGTAAGCCTGAAAGCTCCATACAAAGTTCCACCTATAATCATCACGTGCATTAACTTCTTGCCATCTGTAATATTCACGCTAATCTCCAGGGTTAGTATATTTTGCCAAAGCGGTGCACATTCCAATGCTAGTTCTAATTATGTCTCTCTCCTAAGCCGAAGTTCTCCTAACATTATATAACAAAATGTGTTACAACCAGCATGTCTGTGAGCTAATTACATGAAATGATGATCCTCTGGAAGAAATGTTGCTTGTATAAAGTCATCTTATTGAATATAATTATAACCTTTCTTTTTTCCCTCCCAACAGAACACGGCTTGGTGTTTTATAGAATGGAGGACCACAGCGGATTAAAGCATTTCATAACCAGATGGGGACAGATTGGATACAAAAGGGATCCAAATACAGCTAAGAAGCCATAAACCAGAGTAACTACTCCAACTTTATAGCTCCCCTAACCTCCATGGACCCAATCAGCCAGAGAGTTATACGTCTTTGGGTTCCTTTTGGCCTATAAAAGAAGAGAACTATGCACAATTTCCTCCTTTCTTCGTGCTTCAAAAAAAAGCCAAAGCAACTTGTTTTACTTTCCTGGAAAGCTCATTTCTGCAGAGGGTAAGAGTTCAGCCAGAGAGGTGGGTCAGTGAGCACTGTACTCCCCCAGCAAGAACTCAGCCTCACCCTCCATCATGTACGGGAAGGCCCTTCCAGAGGAAATGGAATGCTCCATCCGCAGATGGGAGCTGCCTCCCAGAGCTGAAAGGCTAGCTTTGGCACTCTAAAATAAGGAAGTCAATAAAAGGGAACCCTGGCTCCAAAACAGGGCAGCCAAAAACAATGAAGCTGATTCCCACCACATTTCTTATTGACTAAGTAATTTTAAAAAAAGAAGTAAAAATTGTATTAGGTCTAATCAACTGGGAGAACATTTTATTAACTTGTTCCTGAATTCACTGTTTTGTTTCTAAAGTTGTAAAAACTTTATTTTTAGAATTATGAATGATTAATGATTTCAATATTTTATTATTATTATTTAGCAGAAACTAAAACTGGAAAGAATCTTTGAGACCATCTAGCCCAACACCTTTATTTTTCCAAGAGTTTTAGTGATTTGCCTAAAGTCATGCTCTAACAATCAGAGGGCTTGGATTCAAACCCCATCTCTGATGCTTACCTCTTGTGACCTTGGGAAAGTCAATTAGCTTCCATGGATCTCAGTTTATCCATCTATAAAATGGGGGTAGGAATACTATTGTGCTATCAGAAATGATGAGCAGGGGGACTTCAGAAAAACCTGGAAAGACTTAAATGAACCGATACTGAGTGAAGCGAGAAGAACCAGGAGAACATTGTATGCAGTAACGGCCACAGTGTATGATGACTAACTTGGATAGACTTAGCTCTTTTGAGCAATTCAAAGATCTAAGACACCCCAAAGGACTCATGAGGGAAAATGCTGTCCACATCCAGAAAAAGAACTATGGAGTCTGAATGCAGATTGAAGCATAATGTTTGCGCTCTCTCTCTCTCTCTCTCTCTCTCTCTCTCTCTCTCTCTCTTCATTTCTTCTTTCTCCTGATTCTTCCCATTGGTCCTAATTCTTCTTTATAACATGACAACAATATGAAAGTATATGTAGAGAATATATCAAATTACATGCCATCATGAGATGGGGGGAGGGGAGAGATGGGAAGAAAATTTGGAACTGAAAATCTTATGGAAGTGAATGTCAAAAACTAAAACTGAATAAATTTTAAAAAGTAAAATAAAATGAGAATGGTAGCTTGGACTAGATGTCTTTTAAGGTCCCTTCCTTCTCTACATCTATGATTTCTAGGACTTCTTGGCTACCCAGCATGAGCGGGAGATGATGGTAGAATGCATTCACCTAAAGTCTCCTTGTCCTCTTTATATGAGTGCTCAGCACCTTCTTCAGACAAGAAATCCATTTCTAATGGGCTCTTGCTCATAGGCATGCCTGTTATATGTTCCTAAGAAAGGGGGAAGAAATTCTGTGACTTAGCCATGATGGGTAGGTGACCATTAGCTCACCACCATGGATACCTGGGGTGAGGACCCTAGAACCTTGAGGGGCATTTGGAGCCACCATAACAGTTCTGGTCCTTGTTGTCCTTGGAGCCAGAGGAAATCAGAGAACCTGGGCTTAAAAACCCAATTCTGCTACTTACTAGCTGTGTGATTAAGCTCTCTGGGCCTCAGTTTCCTCAGCTGTAAAATGTGGAGAATTGTAGAAAGAGTGCTCTCTCTGGAAGAAGAAGATCTGGATTAAAATCCCTCTTCTGATATCCCCTAGGCATTGATTGACCATGGGCAAGTTTCTTCATATATAAAATGAGGACATTGGACTAATTAGCTTCTCAGGTCCTTTCCAGCTCCAACTCTATGATCTTACGGCCTTTTAAAAGCCACTTAAACTCTATGAGTCTCAGTTTCCTCAGCTGTAAAAAGAGCAGGTTAGACTAGATGGACTCTAACATCCTTTCCAGTCCTGGACCTATGACCATATGAGCCTGTGATATGAACATGGAAGTACTAGATACCTGAACAAAGATGGCCCACTTCCTCCCATGCCCTGGACCCTAGACTACAGCAACATACATATTTCTCTTAGAAGTATTACAAATCCACTTTTTTCCAGGTCACCCCCATCTAAAACGAGGGCCACAGATCATGTTACACTTCTGGACAGGATTTTCCTCCATATGGAAAATCAGTGGATATCTTCGCATCACCTACCATCCTCCAGCACCCAGGCCAATCAATTGCACATAAGACCAAACACTTTGCTGCTACATTTCCTTGTATTAGGATAATTGGCCCACCTTCCTCTTGACTACTGAATCCTGTGTAATAATTTCATGTATCCACTACCTTCACATCTTTTATCCTCCCAGTTCACAGAGTAGGAACTTAAATGTTTGTTGATTGATTGACTCAAATGGATCCTCCACAAATTCCAGTTCTCCCTCTCCATGGACTAGATGGCATTCGTGGCCATGATCCTAATTGACTGACCCATCTATGTTTCAGTGCCCAGTGACCTCACCATCATGCTGCCAGAGGTGGCTTCTACTGGTTTGCCAGAATCAACTTCCATCTTCTACTCACCTTCCATAGTTTTCTCCCCATTCATCAGGCAGTTCTGGACAACCAGGTCTCCATCATGTAAGTGCAAGGCAACACAGGCCTAAAATTGTGGAACACTTCCAGTGGCTGAAGAATTCACATTGGATTACCAAACTGGGGGCACAGGTTCCTTGCAGTTGTCTTTTTATCAAGCTGCCAAATCCAGGACTTAATTGATGCCTTCTCTGTTCACTCATCATTCACAATTTCCCTTAGTCTACTTACATACCTTTTACCCAGGGTGTGTGAGAGCTGAGGTGTTCAGCACACCACCAGGCTTTCTTTTTTCTTTTCCTTCCTTCGTTCCTTCGTTCCTTCGTTCCTTCGTTCCTTCCTTCCTTCCTTCCTTCCTTCTTTCCTTTCTTCCTTCCTTCCTTTCTTCCTTTCTTTCTTCCTTTCTATGTGAAACAGAATCGGAGAAGTTTCCAAAACTATACTGTGACTGTGGATTGTTCTTAAGGTTTAACCTTGCATTTTAATACATCAGAAGTTACTTTCTTTGAATACATTTTAAGATTGTATTTCTAGGACACCTTTAGGGCTATGGAAGAGGTCAAGGTTGGCCTGCAGCTGTTCTTTATGTCATCTTTCTATTGATGAGTTTCCTCCCATGCACTCACCCCAGGTGTGAATGCTGGAGGTGCTGGACAGAGGCAAGAGTCTCTGGCACCAGCTGCAGGGTAAGAGTCTGAGAATCTTCTCTCCATCTCTGAGAGCCTGTGGATATCAGCATGTGGCCCTTCCAAAAGCCTCACTTCTTAAAGAATCCTACTTTCTCTAAACTCCCAGGACTCTGACCAGAGCTGAACAAGCAGCTTAGGGCATGGGTAGGCAGACTTACCCTTTTCCTGGAGGACTGCCTGTGATCTTAGAGGAATCCTTCTGTTATAATAGAATTTTGTTATTGCCTTTGAATTCTTAATTTTAAATTACTCTTAGAATTTTAGGGCTTTTCTGTGATGTTTAAGATCTTGCTACTGGTACAGTTTTTGAATTATTTTGCATTGAGCCTTTCCATTTTAGAGAGCATATTAGGTGTTCTCTTAACATATCCCCACCTTGCTTGATTTTTTTTATTCAGAGTCCTCCTAACTGTTTTTCTTCTTTTTTCATTCCAAAGATGATTCTGATTGGAAGAGAAATAAAAAGAAGAGCTGAGTAGTTTGACCTTCTTTCCATCATTCATTCATTTATTCATCATCCCACCTTCCCTTAACAGTCAGGCATCTTGTCTCTTCTTTTTATCTTTCTCCTTTGCCTAATGCAATGTTTAAATTAAAACTTGCTGTTTTACTATGAACTTAACGCTCCTCAAAAAACACTAATATTTCAATATGTGGAGAAGAGCAAAAAAAGGAACGGAAACATTTATGAACTTCCATTATGTTCAGTTGGTTTTGTATGTTATATTTTAAAAATAACACATCTGCTCTTTCTCTTTATTTCCCCTTTTGAACGTTTGTTTTCTTTGGTGCATTTTTTAAAATTCTGAAATAATTTGAATAGGCCACTCCCTTGTCCTTAGAAGTTGTCTCCAGCTCCAGTTTATTCCTCTCTTTAGTGATCGTTACTAGATCATTCCTCTGCTCCATTTACCTTCAACAACCTACCTACCTTTGCTCTCATCTTCCAGATATTCCTTCTTTAAGAGGGTTAACACATCGTGACAAGTGTCTTTAGATCACTCTCCTTTTTCTTTCTCATTAGAATTGTTTCTCTCTGCATCTTAAGCATTTATTTTGGTGCCTGGTAAGCAGCGAGCACCTAATAAAGGCTTGTCAACTTGACTTGATTTCAGATTTCACTTTCGAGAACCTCAAGCCTGACTTAGACTGATTTCCACTGGAGAATATTGGGCCATGGTATCCCACCTATTGTCTTGTTTGCAGATTCACAGAGAGTTGGAAAGGACTTCCAAGGTCTTTAGTCCTCCATCCAGTATCTGAAAAATAATCCAGTCTGCAATTTCTCAAAGCAGTCATCCAACCTGTGTTTAAAGATCCCTGGGTGGGTTGGGGGTGGAGAAAGCATTGTCTCCCTAGGTCAGCCTATTCCATTTTTAGACAGCTCTGATTGGGGGGCTTTCCCATCCCTTCAGTCTCATAAGATCATTGATTATGAGTTAGAAAGGATCACAGAGGTCATCTAGTACAACTCTTTCATTTCACAGATGAGGAAACTCACCAGGAATAGTAAGTAATTTGCCCAAGGCCATGCATGTAGGAAGTGACAGATATAGACTTTCTAACCATCAGATCTAGAGCTGGTAGGAGCCTCAGGGGCCACCGAATAGTCCAAATTACTCATTTCACAGTTGAAGACCCTGAGGTCCAAGTAAGCTATGTGGGCTTTTCCAAGGTACTAATGGCAGAAATGGGATTTGAACTTATGTCCTTATCCTCCTTCTGGAAGTGTTCTTTCCACATTGCAGTCACTTCTTTATACTTTCCCATTATCCCTAATTCAGCCTCTCTACTTGGTGCTCAGCTTCCAATCCTGAATAGCTGCCCCCATCATTGTTTCTATTACATATTGAAGGAGTCCTTCGAGTGACTTTAATTCCTATGGAGGAGTAGAAATCCGATGTCTCTTTTGGGAGAGCTCCATTGCCTAGATCTTCTGATTTTTCCATCCCTTCTTTGGACATTGACCTAGGGTGGACAATGAATCTGGCCATGCTTGTCTAGATCTCTCTAGAGAATCATTGGATGGATCCTCATTCACAATCAACACCTTGTTCACCTGAGGAAGACTGTTGTAGACTGGGGCATGGCCTCCACTGGAGTAAAAGTCAGTGCAAGTGAAACTAGGTAAAAATAGACAGAGGCTTTCTGCAGAGGAGAAAAAGCGATGCTTTCTTCTCCTTGGGACGATAACCACTGAGTGTATCCATCATTACATTCACAGCTGTCTCATGCCTTCTCCTTGAGTGCCATTCTTGCGCATATCATTTAGTCAGTCATCACAAGTGTAGGAAGGTTTCCTCTTTCTTTTTTTTTTTCGTCATTTGGTGGGTGGGAAGGTAGGCAGTGAGAGAGGGGGAGAGGGAGGCAATCCTGCTGCGGCAACCAGATCACACATCTACTTAATCCTTCATACTCCATGCGGAATAGGCCACCTCCCTTTCTATTTACACATGGTCTTGATAATGTCTTTTAGAGCATTTCTAGAGCATGAGTCATCATTGGTAATATACTGCAACACACTTACACCCACCAAGCATCTTTCCATTGCCCTTTGGGTCACTAGCAATATTTACTCTTTTTAGATCATGGGCGCAGCAATATAAAGTAATAACATAGCACAACTTTAAGGATTTCTGCACCTGGCTCCCTGAACTTTTCTCCTTCTTCCCTTACAATAAGAGACCTCAGCATTAATGTTTATGTTCCCTCAAACTCCCTAACCTCCCAATTCCTTGGGATCCCAAAATCCCATGACTCACTCCATCACTTCATCTCAGCCACATAGAAGGATGCTCACACACTGGGTTTCTCTAATGAAAAATTCTGATATCCCTCTATCTACCTATCTCCTATCACTCCATTTCTACCCAAGCAACACTCCTCCTAAATCTATTCTTCACCCTCAAGCTGGCCTCCAAATTAAACCTTTCACACCTGAATATTTTCTCAAGTCCCACCTTTTGCAAGAAGCCTTTCCTGGTTCTCCTTTAATCTGAGTGCCTTAATGCTGACACTACCTTCACTTTACCCTGTCAATAGCTTCTTTGTACATAGGTGTTTGCAGGTTGTCTCCCCTGTTAAAATGTGGACCTTTCAAGAGTGAGGACTGCTTTTTGCCTACCCAGCACTTAACACAGTTCCTGGCACATAGGTGCTCATTAAATGCCAGTTGACTGGCTGACTGATTCCTTCTCTCCATCTCAGTCATATCCTGGGTCTCAACATCAGCCGCAAGCATTTTTTCATTAGTTTGTAAGAACAACAAATTGGCATTGGGAAAGATGGAAATTTATTAGCCAAAATTCAGTGAAAACTTGCATACTGAAAACTGAGACTCGTAATGTAACAGATACGGCCAAAACTGTGCTTCTATTTCTTTGAGGTACTGTATCTCTGATGGTCATTAAAATCAGGCACCAAAACAAACTCAACAAATAATGAGACCTTTGAATCACTCATTGGATTACATTATTTCATTTTTAAAATAATGAAGCATGTTGGATTACATTGCTCTCACTAAAATATTAGTAACAAAATATCATTATGAAATGTTGTAATAAATTATTTTATAGAATGTAATCCTGAAATTATACAATAAAATTATAGTATATACATATATACATCTAGACTACATAATAGTAGCATATGTTAATACATACTACTATTAGTATACAATACTATACTAACATATGCTAATACTAGTATAAATGCTGTATATTTTATGTACAGGGGTAGGTAGCTGTTGCAATGGATCAGGTGCCTGGCCTGGAGTCAGGAGGATGTCTTTCTGAGTTCAAATCTGCTTCAGACACTCACTAGTTGTGTATCCCTGAGCAAGTCACTTAACCCTATCTGCCTCAGTTTTCTCATCTATAAAACGAATGAGAGAAGGAAATGGCAACTACTCCAGGATCTTTGCCAAGAAACCCCAAGTGGGGTCACAAAGACTCAAATATGACTGAATGACTATAGTACAACAATAAAATATATGCATGATAATGCGTTTATAGTAAATATGTATTATATATTAGTATTCTATGATATGGTAATATTATATTAGTATATAACAGTGTATGATATATGTCAATATCAGTGTATATTATTGTGTAATACATACTGATGTTTTTACATACTATTATATAATATATGTTAATATTAGTATATACTATACAGAATAGTATGTAATACAGAAATTATTAAATATGTTTAATAACTAAATGCTAATATTTTAATGAGAGTGAAGAGTTTTTATGCCATTCACAAATGAAATAAAATAATGATTTAAAATACTTTTATTTCATTTTGATCTCCAGTTCAATGCAATCTCTTTGAGGAAGAGCGCCACCGGTCTTTATGTTCCCAGAGCCTAGCCACCCCTAGCAGACAACAAATGCTTCTTGTTTTGGATTGATTTTCTTTTCACCTCCTCACTTTACAGGGGAGAAAACCCAGGCCCAAAGATCTGAACTGATTTGCCTAAGGATGCACAGTTGGTGAAGAGCCAAGACTAAGACCTGGAAGTCCTGATTCCCTTTTTGGCCCCTTCCCCCTACTGTACTATAGTGACATATGAGGAAATATTCAGGCTCCCTCAGCATGGACGGAAAGATGGTGGAGTGTGGACTCAGACCAGCATATAAATCTTCAGACATGGCCAATGGGTTAATATATTTTCCTCGACTATAATAACTTGTTACAAGGGAGGGCACCTATTTCCAGGTTTGGGGTGAGTTAGTGGGTAGTGATAGCAAGGACAAAAAAAGAAGACATACACTCAAACATTTTTAAAAATAGACAGAAGGAAACAAACACTCAGAAAGGGGCACAAACAGGGAAATTTTTCACTATTTGAATTTGAAAATTCATTCTAAAATTTTCATTTGATTATCACAACTCTGCTAGGTAGGCACTATTTTATCCCCTTTTTATAGATGAGGAAACCAAGCCTGAGAGAGGCTAAATAACTTGCCCAGGGTGATCTAGCTAGGAAATGTCTGAGATGGGGATCTGGATTCAAGTGTTCCTGACTCAAATTCTAGGGTTCTATCCACTACACGGTCCAGCTGCCTTGCAATATTCATTTTAAAAAACTGTGCCCAAGAGAAACTCATAGTTTCATGCACAATTTTCTTTGATATATATGTATTGAAGTTTGTATTTATTGATGATAATTCAGTTCATAATTTTAAAAAATAAAGTTTGCAGGCACCTTACATCCAGCATCTTATTTGTCTTCACACAGGCCCAATTAGAAATCTCTGTGGATGTCAGTTTTTTTTATGTGTAAAATGATTGGATCCAGGTCTCTTTCAGCTCCAACATTCTCTGTAGTTCTATAATTCTGAATCTGAAGTGATAAGTACACTCTTTGCTCACTGGTTCCATATCTACAAGACTTGCAAGCATCATTCTATCATCACGCCCATTTAATCAAATTCAGAATGCACCCAGTCCAATTGATGATATTTTAGAGTAGTAAATAGGCTTATCTTTGGATTACCCTGAAATGAGAGGCCAATCAATACTGGCAAACTTCCTTTGATCTTGCTACACATGATACCAATGGCAATGAGTTATTCTGCTATTCAATATACTACACTACATAATTGGATTGCAATTCATCACTTGTGTCATTTAAATAGAGAAGGTCAAAATCTCCCCTTAGGTAGTCACCCATTCATGCTATTGCATTTAAAGGAAATGCTTTGAGATTAAATCTGGTACATTGATTTCTGAAAGATGTGTGGCATGGGATTACATTCCTCAAAATTACTAGTAGCTTTATTGGGAAAATATGAAAATAGGTGATAAAGACCATGCAGTAAGAGCCATCACTGTCTAAACAGCAGGACAGGGCTACTGAGGAGCAAAGATCTTAGAACTATTGTGTTAATTATCTGTTTCCTGTTCAAAGGGGCAGAGAGGTTTTTAGAAAAGTCTGTTTTAGTTCTTTCCACAGCTGCCATCAAGAAATAGTTTCAATTTTCCTCCTCCTTCCCCTCCCTTTCCTCCATTTCCATTTCTTCTTCTTCTTCTTCTTCTTCTTCTTCTTCTTCTTCTTCTTCTTCTTCTTCTTCTTCTTCTTCTCCCTCTCTCTCTGCTACCACCCCTTCTCTTTGTTTCTCTACTCCACCCTTCTCCATACACCTTATCTACATGGAACAGAAAAGAATTAAAAGGGGGAAATTCTAAAGACGTTAGAATTAAAATTGCAAAGGAAAAACTATCTATTTTAAAACCTGTCATTTTCATAAACATCTTCCTCTATTATTCCATAACCTCTCTTCCTTTGAAGTATTCATATTTGCCACCCAATAAAAATTCTTGTAGTGATTGTCTACCTCTGTCTACCCCAGGTAGACTCTCTGTCCTTCCTCAATGAGTTTGATGCCTGGCTCACAATTTTTCTCTCCTCCAAAACTCCTGCCCTCATACTAATGGATTTCAACAAACATGTTGATTCTCCCACAAATACCCTAACCACTCAGTTTCTCAACTACTCCCCTCCCATGAGCAACTGCTTCATTCAACTCAGCCACACACAAAGATGATCATATCTTTGTTCTTGCCATCATCCACAATTGAACCACCTCCATGTTCAAGAATTCCAAAACCTGCTTATCCATCTATTGACTTATCACCTCTTCCCCTGCTTTCCCCTTCAAAACCCTACTCTTCAATGACACCTGCAGTCCTCTAACTCCTCAATTTTCTCCCAGGCTGTCTCCCCTACGCTAGCCACTCTCTCCTCTTCTTCTTGACTGCTTGGTCCTCCTCTCTTGAATTCCTAGCCCCTGTATCATATTACCAATTATGCCTAGCCAAGCCTCAGCCTTAGATCACAGCCACCATTCACCTCCTTGGCTCCTACTCACATGCTGCTGAATGAAGGTGAAGAAAATCATGCAACCGTTCTGAGTCCACTACAAATTTATGCTAAATAACTGCAATTGGGCTCATACTGCCACTGGCAATCCTACTCTATCCCTATTATTAACTCACTATCCCACCCTCCACAGAGGCTCTTCTCAAGCTTTTTCTATCTCCTCAAATCTTCCATGGTTCCCCATCCCCCACTGTCTCAGCTATGGACCTTTCCTCATATTTTACAGAAAAAAAAATGAGACTCTTCTTCAGGAACTCCTTTTTTTCTCCCCTTCTTGTTTATCTCCTATCACTCAAGTGCCTTCTATAATTTCTTCCTCTTTCCCTCACCCATATCTCACGTGACAAAGTGGTCTCACTCCTTAACAAGGATAATCTCTCTACCTGTTCAAGTGATCCCATTCTATTCCATCTCCTCTAACAAATTGCCCCCTCTGTCATATCCACTCTTTCACTTATTTTCAATTACTTCCTCTTTACTGCCTCATATTTTACTGCCTACAAACATGCTTGCTCATGTCTCCCCTACCCTGAAAAAATCCTCAATTGATCCTTCCAAACCAGAGTACATCGTGCAAAATACCAGGCTGGATGAATCAAAAGCCAGAATTAAGGTTGTCAGGAGAAATTTCAACAATCTCAGATATGCAGATGATACCACACCAAGGCAGAAAGTGGGGAAGAATTAAGAAACCTTTTGATGAGGTTGAAAGATGAGAATATAAAAGCTGGTTTGAAGCATAACATAAAAAAACTAATATCTTCGCAACTGGTCCCATCACTTCCTGGAAAATAGAGGGAGAAGAAATGAAAGCAGTGTCAGATTTTATATTCTTGAGCTCAAAGATCCCTGCAGACAGTGAAATTAAAAGGCACTTGCTTCTTAGAAGGAAAGCTATGGCGAATCTGGACAGCAGACTAAAAGGCAGAGACATCACATTGCCAATAAAGGTTCATATAGTCAAGGGTAAAGTTTTTCCATCAGCAATGTATGTCTGAGAACAAGGAAAACTGAGCATTGCAGAACTGATGCTTTGGAATTGTGGTGCTAGAGAAGACTTTTGAAAGTCCCTTGGACAACAAGGAAATGAAATCAGTTAATACTTAGAGAAATTCATTCAAGTTATTCGTTGGAAGGACAAATACTAAAGCTGAACCTTAACTACTTTGGCCACATAATGGAGGATAGGACTTATTGGAAAAGACTCTGATGGTGAGAAAGATTGAAGGCAGAAAGAGAAGAGGACAGCAGAGGATGGGATGGATAGAGAGTGTCATGGAAGCAACAAACATGAGCTTGGACAGACTTTGGGAGATAATGGAGCCTGGTATGCTATAGTCCATGGGGATTACAGAGTCAGACACAATTGAACAAATACATAACAACAAATAATCCTATATCTTTTTTGCCTTTGGAGCTAAACTCCTCAAAAAGGCTGTCTACAATAGGGGTTTCCAGTATCTCTCCTATCATTCTCTTCTCAACCTCTTACAATTTGGCTTCTGACAATTTTACACTGAAATTGCTATTTCCAAAGTTATAAATGATCTCTTAGTTGCCAAATCCAACCATCTTTTCTCAATCCTCATTCTCCTTGACCTCTCTGCAGCCTTTGACTTTCTTGATCACTCCTTCTTCATACCCTCCTCCTCTTGAGATATTTGGAACGTTTCCTCCTACCTATCTGACCTCTCCTCTGTCTCCTTTGCCTAATCCTCTTCCAGTTCATGCCCTCTAACTATATGTGTCCATGGAGATTCTGTCCTGGGCCTTCTTCTCTTCTCCCTCTATACTACTTCGTTTGGTGATTTAATTAGCTTCCATGGATTTAATTATGATCTCCATGCTGATGATTCTCAAATCAACGTTTCTTGTCCCAATCTCTCTGATGACTTTCAATCTCACATCTCCACCTGCCTTTCGGACTCTCAAACTGGGTGTTCAGTAGACATCTTAAACTCAATATATCCAAAACAGAATTCATTATCTTTCCACCCAAACACTCCCCACACACATATTTCCTCTTACTGTACAACTCCATTCTATTAGTTCCTCAGGCTTATAACCTAGGAGCCATCTTGGATTCCTCACAGTCTCTCACCACCACCACCACCACCCACCCAGGCAAAACATCCAAGCTGTTGCCAAGGTCTACCAATTTCATCTTTGCAACATCTCTTAATGATAACTCATTAGGCATGGCAAACATCCCATTTCAACAACCCAAAAGGCAACTCTATTCATGGACATCACCAGATGGTCATCATCAAAAGCAGATTGATCATATACTTTGCAACCAAAGGAAGAGAAGCCTGAAGCTGAATGTGGCTCAGATCATGAGAATTTTATTGAAAAATTCATACTTAAATTGAAGAAAGTAGGGAATAACATCAGACCATATATGTGTGACCTAAGTAACATCCCTTATGAACATGAAGTGATGGAGGTGATAAATAGATTTAAAGGATTAGATATGATAAACAGAGTGCCTGAAGATCTATGAACAGAAGTTTGCAATGATGAACAGGAGGTAGCAACAAAAACATTCCAAAGAAAGAGGGAAGCAAGAAACAAAATGGCTGTCTGATAAGGCTTTTAAAAATAGCTGAGGAAAGAAGGAAAATGAGAGATAAAGGAGAAATGAAAAGATATATCCAACTGAATGCAGAATTCCAGAGAATAACAAGGAGAGATAAGAAAGTTTTCTTGAATAAGCAATGCAAAGAAGTAGAAGAAAGCAATAGAATGGGAAAGAGAAGAGATCTCTTCAAGAAAATTAGAGATATCAAGGGACAGTTTCCTGCAAAAATGGGCATGATAAAAGACAAAAATGGTGGGTAGAAGCAGAAGATACTAAGAAGGGATCACAAGAATACATAAAAGAATTATACAAGAAAGATCTTAACATTACCAATAACCATAAGGTTTAGTTAATTATCTAGAGCCACGCTTTCTGGAGAATAAGTCTAATGGGTCTTAGGAAGTCTTGCTAACAATAAGGCTAGTTAAGGTAATGGAATTCCAGCAGAGCTACTTAAAATCCTAAAAGATGATGCTGTTAAAATGCTCCTCTCAATATGCCAGTAAATTTGGAAAAACTCAATCCACTGGATTGGAAAAGATCAGTGTATGTCCCAATCCTAAAGAAGGGCAATGCTGAGAAACAAATTACTGAGCAGTTGTGCTCATTTCACATGCCAGCAAGTTTATGCTTGAGATTCTACAAGCTGGGCTTCAGCAATATGTCAACTAAGAATTACCAGAAGAGCAGGTGGGTGTTCAAAGACACAGAAGAACTGAAGACCAAATTGCCAACATTTGCTGGATTGCAGAGAAAGCAAGAGAGTTCCAGAAAAACATCTACTTCTGCTTCCCTGATTACACTAAAGCCTTTGACTGTGTGTATCACAACAAAATGTGGCAAATCCTTCAAGAGATGGAAGCAGCAGATCATCTTACTTGTCTCATAAGTAACCCGTATGCAGGCCAAGAAGCAACAGTCAGAACTAAACATGGAACAACTGATTGGTTTAAGATTGGAAAAGGAGTATGACAAGGATGTATATTGTTACCTTATTTATTTAACTTATATTCAGAGTACATCATGCAAAATACCAGACTGGATGAATCAAAAGCCAGAATTAAGGTTGCCAGGAGAAGTATCGACAATCTCAGATATGTAGATGATACCACACTGTTGGCAGAAAGTGAAGAAGAAAGGAAAAAGAATTAGGAAGCCTCTTGATGAAAATGAGAGAGAAGAGTGCAAAGGCTGTCTTAAAGATTAACATAAAAAACCCTAAGCTCTTGGCAACTTGTCCTATCACTTCCTGGCAAACAGAGGAAGAAGAAATACAAACTGTCAGATTTTATATTCTTGGGCTCAAAGATCACTGCAGCCATGAAATTAAAAGATGCTTGCTCCTTGGAAGGAAAGCTATGGCAAATCTGAACAGCAGTCTAAAAAGTAGAGACATCGCCTTGCCAACAAAGGTCCATATAGTTAAAGCTATGGTTTTTCCAGTAGCGACGTATGGCTATGAGAGCTGGACTATAAGGAAAACCGAGGGCCACAGAATCAACACTTTTAAGTTGTAGTGCTGAAGAAGACTTTTTAAGAGTCCCTTGGACAACAAGGGGATCAAATCAGTCAATACTTAAAGAAATCCATTCAGGCTATTCATTGGAAGGACAAATATTGAAACTGAAGCTTAAATACTTTGCTTACATCATGAGAGAATGGAACTCATTGGAAAAGACCTTGATGCTGGGAAAGATTGAAAGCAAAAGGAGAAGGAGATGGCAGAAGATGAGAAGGATGGATCGTGTCATGGAAACAACAAACATGAATATGGACAGACTTTGAGTGATAGTGGAGGACAGAAGGTCCTGGCATGCTCTTGTCCATGGGGATATGAAGAGTCAGATACAACTGAACGACTGAACAACACCAACATCTCTTGAATATGTCCCTTTCTTTCTGACACTGTCTCTCTCTGGTGCTGGCCCTCATCATGTCAAACCTGGATTACTGCAACAGCCTGCTTATGGGTGCTCCATATCTGATCTATTCTTCATTCAGCCTCTAAAGTGACTTTGCTAAAGGGCAAACCCAATTATGTCACCATCGCCTTTCTTCCTCTCATCCTTACACACACACACACACACACACACACACACACACACACACTCCAATGGTTTCCATTGCCTCCCAGATCAAATACAAAATTTTCTGGTATTCAAAGCCCTTTATAACTTAGCTTCCTCCTACCTTTTCAGTCTTTTCACACCTTACTCACTGACAAGTACTCATCCGTCTAGTGACGCTGGCCTCTTGGCTGTTACATAAATGAGATACTCCATCTCTCAGCTTTGGATATTTTTTCTGGCTGTCCTTTATACCTGTAATGCCTTCTCTTCTGTCCTCTGACTATCGACTTCCCTAAATTGCTTTAAGTTTCAACTAAAATATCACCTTCTATAGGAAGCCTTCCCCAATCCATCTTAATTCCAGTGCCTTTCTTCTATTAATTATCTCCTATTTATCCCCGGCAGCTAGGTGGTATAGTGGGTAGAATGCTGGGCCTGGAGTAAAGAAGACTCATCTTCATGAGTTCAAATCAGGTCTCAGACACTTACTACTGTGTCATTCTGGGCAAGTCTTGTAACCCTATTTGCCTCACTTTCCTAATTTGTAAAATGAACTGGAGAAGGAAATGTCAAACCACTCCAGCGTCTTTGCCAAGAAAACTCCAAATGGGATCGCAAAAAGTGACTGAACAACAACAACAAATGTGTCCTGTATATAGCTTGTATATATTTGTCTACATGCAATCTTTCCCATTAGATTGAGGGTAGAGACTGCCTTTGTCTATTTTTGTATCCCCAGAATTTAGCACAATGCCTGACACATAGTAGGTGTTTAATAAATGTTAATTGATTAAGCAATAACTGACACAATATACAAAAAATTTCCTCTCTGAAACAGTTATCCTCTTTCTGCCGAACACAATGAGAAAGTCTTTAACTACTCTGTGCCTCAATTTCTTTATTTACTAAATAAAGGGGTTGGACTCAGTGGTCCATCACTTCTAGCTGTAAATTTATGATGTGATCCTCAGAAAACACAGAAAAGCAATCTGTAAACATACAAATAGCTTCTTCCCAACTGGGAATGTCTAACTGGCCTTTTGACAAAATGACATTTTCATTACAATCAAATGAGCTCACCCATGCAAAGTACTTCTGCAAACCTTAAAGCATTGTATACTTGCCAGCTGCTATTGTTGGTATTCTTGATATTACTATTTTTATGATGTAATACTGGTGAGTAATGAAAGGATTTATGTCTTCCCTGAACCTCCTGGGGCCAATCAGCAGAGTTAAGAACCTAATTTAAAGCTCTATGAGATTTTTCAGCAAGAAATTATCTGCCAGAATTGAATTAGATCTGTGCACATCAGCTATAAATATACATATAGAGAGATAAAAACACATGTATGCATTATATATATATATGTATTATGTATGAAATATTGTATTCAATATTCAGATAAATAGCTGGGGAGTTTATTTTAACAGGACATTGAAATTAGTTAGAGTTTCTACAAATGAAGTAATCACATGTTCCCCAATTGAAGTGAGTTTCCCTTACTTGATAAGGTGAGAAGTGTCCCCCCATCCCCAATTTCCATATCTATTGTCAATCTTGAATGAAAGGAATTCAGACCAGATAGCTCCCATGTGTTGGACACTAACAGTGTGAATTGTATTTTACTTGCATGAATTGAGGTTCTACATGTAAGTATAGCTCTTCCCATGTAGGGATGAATGTGTCATCCTTGAAAGTCATGCCTGTGATATCCTTTCCTTTAGCAATATAAAGCCATGACTGAGACCTTTGACTTAAGCCTGTATCAAGTGTACCTCCCTGCTCTTATCTTGGTGGAATCTTGTGGTTTAGCAGATGAGGAATTTTCTTCTTTTTATTTCCTTCAATTTAAGAAGAAAAAGATTCTCAGTGGCTGTTAATCCTCTATTCCAGGGGTGGGGAACCTGTGGCTTTGGGGCCACATGTGGCCCTCTAGATTTTCAAATGCAACCCTTTGACTGAATTCAAACTTCACAGAACAAATTAGTTTGGATTCAGTCAAAAGGCCACACTTGATGACCCCATCCTTCCCTCAGAGAGAGGGATATTTTACTTGTGTATACTGAAAAAAGCAGGTATGAAGTAGAAAAGGAAGGGGATGATTGGTTAGAGTTAAAGAATATTTTTAACATTTTTTAAAAGTTAAAAGAAATTGGTGTGCCCCAAATTTCCTCCTGTGGCTCAATACTGCTGCTCTTGCTGTCCTATATCAGACATATATAATTGGAGACCCTTAAAGGGTGACACATGTAGCCCATCTGCTCATGGGAACGTTTTACAAATATGTGGGTTGATTAGTTCAAATGCCAAAAAGTTCTTTTGAAGAAATATGTTGATATTCAGGATGTATCGAAAAGGAAAGATTGAAAGCAAAAGGAGAAGGAGATGGCAGAAGATGAGAAGGATGGATCGTGTCATGGAAACAACAAACATGAATACGGACAGACTTTGAGTGATAGTGGAGGACAGAAGGGCCTGGCATGCTCTTGTCCATGGGGACATGAAGAGTCAGACACAACTGAAGAACTGAACAACACCAACATCTCTTGAATATGTCCCTTTCTTTTTGACACGGTCACTCTCTGGTGCTGGCCTTCATCATGTCAAACCTGGATTACTAACCTTTTTAATAAAGGAGATATACCATTACGGCTACCAAAAGACTTTTAAAGGAATTAATTCCTAGATTTGGAATCCCTTTGTCTATTAATAGTGACAGAGGCATCCACTTCGTAAGCCAGATTAGAAAGGAAATATGCAAAGCTTTGAAATTTAACAGGATTTTCCCTCTCCACAACACTGAGTCTGCAGAGGCAGTAGAAAGACAAAATGGAATTTTCTAGAATAAAATAGCTAAGATTTGTGTTGAGAATGGATCAAAATAGCCAGATGTTCTGCATTTAGCCATTATGGACACAAGATTAACTCTTTACAAGAAGCCGGGACTTACTTCACATGAGATATTAATGGAAAAACCTAAAAATTCCTGTGTTGTGTGCTTTATCATTCAATTGTCTGCTTTGTGATTAGGTGATAATATTGTTTTAAATTGTTACACAGCATGAATGAAAACTGTTAAAGCTTTCAAACACAGTTGTATAGTATTTGACCTAGAAATGCATGGGAGTGCCCTCTCCACCCAGCCAATGATTGGGTTCATGTGAAGATATATCTAAGGAAATCCTGGTTGTAATGCAACTAGAAGAGCTGGCTCCAAGTTCTTTTCTATCAACAATGTAGAAAATTGCCAAGCCCTCCTTCCCTGGATCCCTGTTTTTCATTGTAACAGAAATAAGACAACAGACAATCTCTCCCTGTTTCATCAGAATCATCTCTGTCGCCTGGCAGCAAGCTTAATGCTACTCATCAGGGTCATCTGAGTTCTATGGTGAGCCAAATGCCCACTGGTGACAAAGGTTCACCACTCCAGAGAACAGAATGTTTGCCATACTGTCCCCAATGTGCCTTCTAGATGAGAAATGAGGATCTCACCTAATAGTATTCAAACTGCACACAGCTTATTATCCTATGGCTATGTGAATGATTATATTTTACTTTCTTTGCCATTCATCAGAGGGGGGAAAAACTGTTCAAAAATATTTTTAAAAGCCTGAATTATTGTCCTGAACAAAAAGATCACAAGCTTTTATAAAGCAGATTTGACAGTGCCTTGCTATACACATCACACAAGTTTGCTAAGAGCTTTAATGTTTCAGAATGTGGCTCTGTTCTCGGGTTCCTGACTTCACAGGAGGAGGCATTCTGTTGATATCTATTACTTAGTCACTTTCAAATTTATGTCTTCTTGCCTACTGTAGGAAATTAAAATCAGACAAAAGCATTACCGCTTGTTTAAAATTATTCTGAATGGGAGGTGAAGAAGTTTAAAGATTGGTATTACACGCCTCCATCAAAAAAGAATGCTACAATAAAATCCTGTATCTGTATCAGCATTTAACTGAACAGGCTATGAGATTCTTGTCTATCTCATAAAGGATCAGTTCCAGGAGGTCATGGCCATTGCAATTATACTCTAACCAGATCTTGTTATGCCGCCATCCAAGTATTTATCTGCCTTCCCCTGAAATTGTTCCCAACAGTGGCGACTATTACTCTAACCCTTAATGATACTTACATGTAGTAATTGTGTTTACTCTTGATTGCCTGAAACCTGGTCAGGATCATGGCACATAGAATCACAGATTCAGATAGGATTCCTGAACTCTGCCAGGAGACACCTTCCTAACTTCCGCAGCAACGGCAGCAATAATGACAATTACAATATGATACAATAAACATTATTAAGCACAATGACTCATCAGACACTGTCCAAGGTACTAGGAATTTAAATAAAAAAGGCTGGCTCTTTCCTTCCTGCCTTCAAGGAGATTCCATTCTAATGGGGGAAGAAGGCATAACAAAGGAAACTAAAAGATTAGGGAGAAGGGCAGCTGGTGTCTGGGTATGATGAGGGAGGAGTTGACATCAGGCAATGTAGCTGATGGGAAATGGAGATTTGACTTCATCAGGAAACATCATTGCAGAGATTGATAATGATGTTTATATTGAGAGAAATGATTATCAATAACTGGTGATTTGGGGAGATACAGAGTTCCCCCTTTTACTAAAGTCCTCATTTCCAAGAGCAACCCCTGAAAGACAGAACTGAGGATGGTAGATAGGATTAACATTCTCTTCGGTCTCAGGGGCAGGGAACCTTCGGCTACACGTGGCCTCGAGTGCACATTGCAAAATTACAAGGAACAAGCATGACCCCAAAGAAGAAATATGAAAAGACACCCCTGCCTCTACCTCTCTTTTGCAGAAAGAGTGGGGAGGGCACATGGTAAGGACCAAGGTATAGATAGTCAGATTTTTAAAATGACAAAGGAAAGGTAAGGGAAGAGCATGAACTGTATAAATATTAAAGATTGCATAATGAATAAGGTAGTCTTAGCTAAAATTTACCACACCTCCACATTTATAAACTATAAATGGCAATGAAAACGAAGCAGCTCATGTGCAAATTCTGGAATACACTATATCAGAAGACGCTAACTAGCAAGCTCTTGTGCTCCTCTTGGCCCTACAAGTATGACCCGGTCCCCTACTCTCCTGCAGCCACAAGGGCTAGGGCTTCTCTCTGCCTTGGAGCTGAGACCAGGGCTCCTGGAGCACCTAGAGTTTGGTCAGACATAGAAGATAGTAAGTCATCCGCTGCATTTCAAATCATCACCAGGTCTTTACTTCTGTCTTGCCACTGGACTTCAATGATTCTAGAAGAGAGTATGAAGCTGCTGATTTTGCACAACTTTGCCTCACTTTAATCCAATTCATGAAAGAGTCAAGACATCATTCAGTGGTATCATCAGTCCTCTTAGAAAATGAAAGACCACCACCACCAACAACAGGATTCCTGCTCTACTGTGAGTGACCACAAGCACTCTTCTCTGCCCTGCAACTATGACCAGAGTCCTTGCTCCCTTTACCCTGAAACTGCTCCCTGGAACTGTGTATGGGCAATGCAATAGGGTCCGGAACCCAGCATCAGCAAAGGGTCCCCATTATCTCCTTCTGACCAGTTGTCCATCATCACCTCCCTACCTCCACCAATCATGTGTGGGCTGGGAGCTCCCAAAGCTGCTGCTAGCTTGGTGTAACAGACCTTTCTTGCCAACCTCCTAAGTTGTCTTGGGCTGGAAAATTGTTTCACCCCGCCTTTTTTTTTTTGGCTCTGCTGCTCCAGAATTGGATTTGAGATCTTAGTTTAAAGTTGTTTGGAGAGGAACTGGGGAGATTTCAGCTGAGTCCCTGCCTCTACTCCACCATCTTGGCTCAGCCTCTTTTATTAAATCTTGCAATAACTTATCTCATTCTGGAAGCCCTGCAACTGTATGGTATTAATTTCTGTGATTTAATATCACAAATGTAACTTTGATCTGTTTTCACTTTCCATTTGGTAATCCCTCTATTGCTAACCTGTGACTTGATGTAAAGTTTATATTATGAGGCAATTTCTTAGACCTTCCACGAAGATTTCTTCAGACTGTTGTGTCCAACTGGGATACTTGGTAATAGAGAGAAATAACTGTCAAACGACCATCCTCCAAATTACTGTTTAATTAGTATTTTCCAATTCTAGCTTCTAACAAAGCATTTTAATAGAAATGATCACTAAATACAATGCAGAATGACTCAGTACTTTGATAACACCTAGCTATGTACATTCCATCTCCATTAGAATGTAAGGTCCCACAGAGCAGGAACTATTGAGATTTTTCTTCATATTCCAAGTCTTAGCACAGTGCCAGCAACATAGTAAATACTTGGATAGTTAGATGGGCTAGAAGTCAGAAGAACTGAGTCCAAATGTTACCTCAGGCGCTTCCTAGCTGTAGGACCCTGGGCAAGTCACTTAATCCTTGTTTACTTCAATATCCTCAACTGTAAACTGGGGGTAATAATATCATCTGCTTCTCAGTGTTGTTAATAGGATAAATAACGGGGTGATATTTAGAAATTTCTAAGCATAGTGTTTTGCACATAGTAGGCACTTAAGAAATGCTTGTTTCCTTCTTTAATAAGTGTTTGTTGATTGATGTATCACATTTAGATAGAAATTGTTCTGGGACAAGTCACTATCTTGCTATTATTCTTTTATATTTAATATCTTGGGGATAGACAAAATAACTGTTTGCTGTTGTTTGATGATGATATAATTAAATAAATATCTGTTTCACAGGGAAGTTATGGAGCCCCCAGACACATAGTCAGAAAACACTTAGCAGCTGGCCTTCCTCTCTCATCTCCACATTTTTGCTTGTACTGATCCCTTGATATACACTGCTCTCTTGTGATAAATATAATAGCTTATAATTATAAAGTAATCTAGTGTTTGCAACCCCTACAATCAAATCAACAAGTCAAATCATCAAGCATTCCTTAAGCACCTACTGTGTGCCAGGCACTCTGTCAAATTCTTAGGATACAAAGAGAGGCTCTCTTGGAGCTCACAGTCTAATGAGAGAGAAAACAACTATGCACCAACAAGCTATAGATTGGGACAGTTGGAGATAATGTTGTAGGGAAGGCACCAGTATGAAGAAATACCAGGAATGGCTTCTAGAAAAAGGGAGAACTTGAGATTTGAAGGGAGCCATGGGATCCATGAAACAAAGATGAGGAGGGAGAGCATTGCAGGTGTGGGTGACAGCATGGAGATGAAAGATGGACCAAGTCCCCAGATTTTGAGGTAGATGTAGGAGAAGAAGGTGTAGGAAGCCTGGAAAGGTAGGAAGGATCCAGGTAACCTAGGCATTACAAAGAATTAAATCTGATCTTGGGGACCAAAGGGAGCCAGTGGAGTTTATTGAATTGGAGTAGGGAAAGCAGGGTACACAGTCAGACCTCAATAATCCTCATAACAACCCTGTGGGTTAAGTACTTTTTCATTTCTTTTTGTGGCCCAGACCTGTTGCTTTCACTGGTACAGGGAAATTTCAATGAGGAGCCTCTACTAAGGCAGGTTAGCCTTTTTTTGGGGGGTGGGGGGCGACCTATATTCTTCAAGAAAGCCATCAGGATGGAGGTATAGGGGTGGGCTTGTGATCACAAAGACCTGGGTTTGTTTTAATCCAGTCAGACTCTAAGTGGCTGTGCAGTACTAGATAAAGTCTCTCGCCTCTCTGGGCCTTGATTTTCCTATTTGTGAAGTGAGAGTATTTGACCGAAGTCTCTTCCAGCTCTATATCTATATTCCTGTAACTTAGAATGCTGGGGCATCTGGACAGCTGCTAAACTCTTCTGATCCTCAATGCTGCTGTTTGCAAAAGAGGGGCTAATATGAAGCTTCATATTAACAATGACTGGTATTGCTGTAAGTAGCTAAGTTTCAAAAGCACTTCAAAAAATTATCTCATCTGATCCTCACAACAGCCCTGGGAAGTAGGTGCTGTTATGCTCATTTTAGAGATAAGTAAAGTGAGGCAGTCAGTGGTTAGGTGTTTTGCTCAGTGTCTGAGTAGAATTTGAACTCTTGTCTTTCTGAGTCCAAGTCCAATGCCTGATCCAATTTGCCATTTACCTGCCTCCTAGATAATAGTCAAGTGCTATTCAGGGCTTTGAGACAGCTAGCACATTGGAAAAGTGATGATTTTGGAGTCAGAGGACCCAGGTTCAAACTGTGGCTTTGCCACTTCAGGGGTTATCTTGGAAAAGTCATTTTTCCTCTCTGGACCTCAGTTTACTCAACTATAAGATGAGAGGATTGAGTCAGACATCCTCTCAAGTCCCTTCCAGCTCTAAGTCTGTGATCCTAAGGTTTGGAAATGCATTACATGCATAATTTTACATATATTTACATACATTAATGATTAACATGCCTTTCATTAAATCCTCAAAAATGAGTTTGTGAGGTAGTCACTACAGGAGCTATTTATGCATGAAGAAACTGAGGCTCAGAGAGCCATAATCATGCTGACCTGGGTCAACATTCTGGAGAAATCATCTCTCTTCTTGTTTCACATTCTGATTAGGTTTCCCTGCCCTGGGTCCCTAAGAAGCTTGCTTGCCCCAGTTCCCAGGTTCTTAAGGGAGCTAAGCATAGTCTGAAATAGAAAGAACAAAAATATAGTTATCTTGGTCCAGTTAAGATTATAGGATCACTGATCTAGATCTGGAAAGGAACCAAAGGCCATTTAATCCACTTTCCTCATTTTACAGATGAGGAAACTGAGGCCCAGAGAGGTCATAGAATCATCAATCTAGAACTGGTAGAGACATCAGATGTCTTGTCATGCTCTCTCATTTTACAAATGAGGAAACTGAGTCCTAGAGGATTGAAGGGATCATCAGCTTAGAGCTGGTATCTAATCATCTAATCCAACTTCCTCAGATTACAGATGCAAAACCTGAAACTTGGGAAAGGGAAGTGACTTGACCAAGGTTACATGGGTTGTGTGCCAGAGCCTGGAAGAGAAACAGTGCAACATTTTATGTTTGAAATCCCCCTCCTGCCCTTTTGTGATTGCTGTTCTTTGCTCCCCTGGGTAATGTTCGCTTTATCCACTTATACTGGATAAGTAAATCAACTAATGTATATTTTGGTACGATAAATCTGTATCATCTTCATATAAACGGTGAGGCAGTATATTGTGCTTTATATTGGAACATCACTACAATTTAAAAAAATGATTTCCCATCCCTTACCTCATTTATTTCCCCTTCCCCAACCACATTCCTTGGTTTTCAATCTAATCTACATCTCTATGCTAGAATACTCTGTTCTGTGGATGTCAGTCTCCTGCCCAGAAACCTTCAATGGTTCTCCATTACTTAGTAAGGTCCATTCATAGGACCATAGATTTAGAACTATAAGGAATCTAAGAGATCATTTAGTCTAACCCCTTCGTTTTACAAAGAGGAAAATGGGGCCCAGGAAAGGGCAATGACTTATCCAATGTAACGTAGATAATTAGGTAGAAGAGCCAAAATTCAAACTCTCAAACTTGGGTCCTGCAACCCTATCTCTAGTGCTCTATCCACTGAACTACACTTCCCCCCTTCTAGGCCATTCAGAACCTGTCCATCATCAGACTTGATGCCTTCGCATACTCTGGAAGTCAGACTTGCAAAGGATCTCATTTAGACCTCATTAAGTCCAATTCATACCTGTTCACGGACAAGGAGCTGTCCAGCCTCCACTTGAGGACTCATGATAAACAACTCATTGTTTTCTGAGGCTGCTCAGTCTTCTCTTGTTGTAAGTAAAATTTCCATTCTATTGAACTGAAACATGCTTTTCTTTATTTTTCCCTCCCCACCCCCATCCCCATAGTCTATTCTGTAACAAAAACAAAGCAAATCGAACGACAACAACAAAACCTCATCCTTCCTTCACTTGAGAGCACTACAAATTCATAAATACTCTTTTATATTCCTTCCTCCTCAAATCTTCTCTTCTCTAGCTGACAGTTAGTTCTATAGTGAAAAAAAATGTTATAAATGGGCAATTGGTCAAATGAAGGTACAAAAACCACTTTACAATTTTATTTTGAAGTTTGGTTATAATGTATTAGCAATATTATCTTCACGAAATGACATTGGGAAAGGGCAGCTTACACAGGGCATGTCTGTAAATATTAATGGACTGTGATGTTTGGTTCTAGAATGTAAATTTTTGTGCATAGGGACCGCTTTTCTTTTTCTTTTTCATTTTTTTTCTTTTTTTATTCATGTGCCGTGTGTACAGTCGACATGAAACAAATGTTTGTGGACTGGATTGGCTATTTGGATTGGATTTAATCAGCACTTTTAACCAAAGTCCCAATCCTCCATTTTTTAAACCTTCCACCAAGCATTTCTTTTATCTTAGAAGAACATGAGTATGCAAGAAGTGGTTTCCATAATAATTTCCAAACTGTACAGAAAATGGATATCATTGAACTTGGGCTCATGGAGCTTTGAAAGTCCCAAAGTAAGTTATTGACAGTTTAGTCTAGAACTCGGGTATTCCAATTGCCAGGCCAGTATTCTTTCCATGCTGGTTTGAGGTTAATGAAATTAACCTAAGAAGGTGATGACTTTTTTTTAAAAATGGAATGATTTTAATTGAATTGTACCCAAGTTAAATTTGAGCTCCTTAATTTTTCTGAGAGCTTTCAATATGCTTCACTTGGATCAACTCCCAGTGGAATTCTCCTTTATTGAGTTATTATAATTCATTGCAGAATTGGGCTTAACCTTTTTAGGTTGTCAATACCTAAGGACAAATGTCACACTAATAAGGTCTAACTGTCAAGATTGATTCATCCTTTAAACAAGGTTTATTTCTAAGCAGAAACAATCATGAGTCTCTTTAGCTGCCAAAGTGCCTTATGGTAGCCGAGATTTAACATGTCAGTCAAGTTTATGCACTGGGCTCTAAAAGTATTGGTTTCATTATAGAGAGGAATTTCAAATAAAAATGACTGTCAACTAACCCAATCATAAAATTTCCCCTACAGCCTACTTGAGAGTGCAAGTAACACACACACACACACACACACACACACACACACACACACACACACACACACATACTTGTCACCATAACACCAAACTGCATGATGGACAGGCACACAGTACAAGCAGAGTCAACAAGAGAGTGCTATGGGTTCCAGGTCATGTGAATCTGTTTTATGGCACTGAGTCTTTGGAAAGACCAATAATGTTTTATTGGAATCTTTTCAGCTCTCCAAACCCTTTTCTTCATTTTCAAGATGGTGGGCTTGAACTAGATCCTTTCTGAGGTCCCTTCTGTTGTTGTTATTATCTTGTCTATACATCTTCTTTGTACATTGTTCTTTCTAAATTGTCTTTCACATTAGACTGTGAGTTCCTTGGGATTTTTTGTTATTCAGTCATTTCAGTCATGTTCAATTCTCCATGACCCCATTTTCAGGTTTTATTGGCAAAGATCCTGGAGTGGTTTGTCATTTCCTTCTCTAGCTCATTTTACAGATGAGGAAACTGAGGCAAACAAGGTTCAGTGACTTGCCCAGAGTCACACATCTGGCAAATGTCTGAGGATGGATTTGAACTCATGAAGATGAGTCTTCCTGATTCCAAGCCCAGTGCTGTATTCACTGATGACCCAGAGGTCCCTTCTAGTTCTAAAGTTTTACATGTCTAACCTCTGAGGTCCATTTTTTGAATGAATTAATGATTGAAAGAAAAGGCTTTAATTAAACACTTGCTATGGGCAAAGTGATTTATGAAGTGATGAAGATACAGATAGAAAGAGATAGACCTTGCCCACAAGAAGCTTACATTCTAATAAGGGAGATAATGTGTGGAAGGTTTCAACTGCAAATCAGATGGAAGGGTTCCATCATCCTTAAGGTGTAATGGCAAAGCAGTTGTTCTTGCCTCTCCTTTAATATTATTTCCAGTGACTAAATCATGTAAGTTTCTGGTGTTGAACCATTTGACAATGCCAAGGTGTTTGGTGGCAAAAGCTATCTTTCTCTCGGTCTTCAATAGCTGTAACACCTAGAAGAGTGGTTGCTGGGCTGCATCTTCACAGGGGTTGCTTCCCAGGATGATGGGCTGGAAGCATCCTTTCCTGGGCAATTGGGTTCAGGTTCCTGGGCTGTACTCATCAGAATATTTGGAGGTGGTGGTAAACTGATTGTGATAAGGATGGTCTGGCTTGGCTGGCACATGATATCTTCTGTCTCTCCTTCAGCTAGGCTGGCTTATTTGCCCACATGTGGCATTTATTTGTCAGATGGTGGGGATGGCTGGTCCCTTCTCCATAAGAGTTGTCACCCCAGGTGATGACTGTGAGGCCTGAACTAAAAGAAGGGATGGAGACCTGAAAGGGGCTGTCACTCCCAGGACTCCTGTGCTTATCTGCCCAATGGTCACCATTGGTCAGCAGTTGATATGGGTGGTGATGAAGAAGGGGGGCACCCTCTCCACAGTTTCTCCCCTTAGAGATGGTTGTAGGGGGTGAACTTAAAGCGAATCTGGTGGTTTTGAGGAGGAGCCATTATTCCCAAAACTCTTGGGTTCAGGATCCTGAGTCGTATCCATCAGTGCCCGATGGTGGTGGTTTGACTTGCCTGGCACATTCTGACTCTTCTCTCTTTCCAGTTTCTCTGCAGTTTGGAGGTAAAATAATGCAATGGAAATGACAATTTCCCTAGAGTCAAAGGACTAGGCTACAAATCTCCTTTCAGATGTTTACTCCTTGTGTAACTTTGGGTAAGTCACTTCACTTATCTGAGCCTCAGTTTCTGTACACACACAAAAACACACATGCACACATGTATGTACACATATACATGCATACACATGTATATATATGTGTGTATTCATACGTATGTGTGTTTGTGTGTGTGTGTGTGTGTGTGTGTGCGTGTGTGTGTATGAAAGGTGGAGTTGGACAAGATAGCCCTTGATGACCCTTCCAGCTCTACCTCCTATAAATGGTGCTTGAATACAAAGTCAAACACGATGAGCAGCCTTGCCAGGGACGTGTTGATGACTGATGAGGCCAAGGGCTGAATGTGACTCTCTATGTGAGTAAGTGCTGTGACAGACTTGCTCTTCCTAGGTCATTGCTTAGCAAATGGTCAAGAGGGGCTTAGAGACAGATAATGGAGGGTTACATAAAGGCTAGAGTTAGCTTTTGTCTAACCTTTATTTCTCTTCCAATGCCAAATAGCATAGTGCTAATGTATAACATTTTAAAATGTTTCTTGAATGGACATGGTAAAATGAACTATGAGAACAGAAAAAAAATAAAGATGATCTGCCTTCAATAAATCAGCAAATGTTCATTGAGTGTCTATTGGATGTCTAAGACTGTCCTAGGCATGGTAGATGAGAGAAGAAAAGATGTCACAGTCCCTGTCCTCAAGCTGTTGCAGTCTATCCAGGAACATACTTGGAACAATTAGAGAATATATTATGGTGTATAACTGGTCCGGTGCCCAGCAGGTAGATTCAGTGTTTGCCATGAAAAATTATAAGGGTGATAGCAGCAGGAGACTAGCAGGTAAAAAGACTTTGGAAGAGGCTGGAGCCAAATACAGATGAGGGACCAAGCATACGCTCATTGTCCAACTGGATGGGAATTTCCTTTGTTATTTGCTGAATACTGAATCCCTTTATACTGAACCCTGGAGCTTCTTTCCTGTCAGGCCCCTGCCAAGCTGTGCTGTGATCCCTGACTTCGACATAGCTTCCCACCTCTTACCCTCAACTCCAGTGTTTGATGTGTGGCTCTTAATCTTGTTTATACCACCATTGTGATTATATATAAGTGTTCTGGCTAGTTAGCTCGCACCATTGAGGAAGGCTTCCACCAACCCACATGGGCCAATGCCAGAATTTCTCACTCCCTCTCCCCCCACCTTTTCTTTTGGTCTCCAAAGAACATCCAGCCAGCTCCTTGAGCCCTACCTGGGTACAGCCTGTCCAAGGCTAAGAAGAATAGGGCTCAATGAAGTGCTGGACTCTGTGATCACAGACTCCTAGAAGGGAGGTTTGAGGCCTTGAGTTCCACCCCCACATTTTATGAATGAGGAAACTAGAGAAGGTAAATGATATTCCTAAGGTTACACAACCAGTAAGTGTCAGAAATGGAATTTGAATCCAGGTCATGATTCCAGAGCTTGTGTACAAGTGCTTAAGAGTTTAGGGCAGCTAGGTGGCCCTGTGGATAGAGTGTTGGGGTTGGAGTTAGAAAGACTTGAGTTCAGAACTTGCCTCAGACACTAGCTTTGTGACCGTGGGCAAGTCACTTAACCCTGTTTGCCTTGTTTTCCTCATCTGTAAAATGAACTGGAGAAGGAGATGGAAAACACTCCAGTATCTTTGCCAAGTGGGTCATGAAGAGTTAGACATGACTGAAAAACAATTGAAAACAACAACTTAGGAATTTAGAAAAGGAACAGCACCAAGTCCTGAAATCTCTGCCCACCAAAACAAAAAAATCTAGAGTCTATGTTGAACCACAATATTCTCTCTTCTTCCTAATTACAAATCGGAGAATAATCAATCCTTCAAAGGTTCCCAACATTTCCACCCCACCAACCAGCTCCTATAGTGTCTTATATAAGAGTTTTCAAGATACTCAAGTCTCTGAGTATTATAGTAGGCAAACATGAAAAAGCTGGGACAATAAACGTGGGTTGAGGAAAATCTGCTCAACTATTTAGAAAAGGGCCATTGCCCTGGGGTCAGAGGACCTTGGGAAAGTCACTTTATTCAGGCTTTAGATTCTTTAGCTATAAAAAGAGGAGATTGGATTGGTAACCTCCAACGTCCATGATCCTTGTCTCTACTCTCCCATTCCACGTCTCCCTTTCTGTGCTTTGTTAATGAAGTCCTCTTCATTAATGCTTTCTTGTTATGTTTTTTCTACTTCTTTTCCTTAATTACACCCTGGGTCTCCTCTAAGGACTCCTCATCTTTGGCAGCTCTCTTTATTACTGACTATTCCTGTCCTCAATTGCTTCCCTCTCATCTCCCCTGGATGAGAAGAGGACACAGCCTTCTCCTTTCTCTTCCTGATACCTTCCAAACTCTCCTTCTGCCACCATCATTTTTTAAATTAATTTGTTTATTTTTAGTTTACAACATTCAATTCCACAAGCTTTTGATTTCCACATTTTCTCTCCCTCTGCCCCCCCCAAGACAACACACAATCCAGTATAGGCTCTACATATACCTTCACACTGAATATATTTTCACATTAGTCATGTTGTAAAGAATTATAACCAATGGAATGAACCATAAGAAAGAAGAAATGAGAGAGAGAGAGAGAGAGAGAGAGAGAGAGAGAGAGAGAGAGAGAGAGAGAATAGTTTGCTTCAATCCACATTCAGACTCTGTAATTCTTTCTCTGGATGTGGATGGCTGTTTCCAACATGAATCTTTCGGAGTTGTCTTAGAACCTTGCATTGCTGAAAGGAGCTAAGTCTATCAAAGTTAGTCATCACAGATACTGTGTGTCTGTAATTTTGTACAATGTTCTCCTGCTTCTGCTCCCCTTGCTCAGCATCAGTTCATACAAGTCTTTCCAGGTTATTATGAAGTCCATCTGCTCATCATTTCTTATGGCAAAATAGTATTCCATTACAATCATACCACAACTTGTTCAACCATTCCCCTTGATTTCCAATTCTTTGCCACCACAAAGAGCTGCTATAAATATTTTTGTACATGTGGGTTCTTTCCCCATTTGTATGATCTCTTTGGAATACTGCCTTAGAAGTGGTATTGCTGGGTCAAAGGGTATGCTCATTTTTATAGCCTTTTGGGCATAGTTCCAAATTGCTCTCTAGAATGGTTGGATCAGTTCACAACCCCACCAACAATGCATTGATGTTCCAATTTTCCCACATCTTTTCCAGCATTTATAATTTTCTTGTTTTGTCATGTTAGTCAATCTGACAGGTGAGATGTGGCACTTAAGAGTTGCTTTGATTTCTCTAATCAATAATGATTTAGAGCATATTTTCATATGATTATAGATATCTTTAATTTCTTCCTCTGAAAACTTCCTGTTCATAACCTTTGACCATTTATCAATCGGGGAATGACTTGTGTTTTTATAAATTTGACTCAGTTCTCTGTATATATTAGAAATGAGACCTTCATCAGAGATACGGGTTGTAAAAATTCTTTCCCAGTTTTCTGCTTTCCTCCTAATCTTAGTTGCATTGGCTTTGTTTGTACAAAAACTTTTCAATTTAATGTAACCAAAATTGTCCATTTTGCATTTTGTAATGCTCTCTATCTCTTGCTTGGTCATAAATTCTTCCCTTCTCCATAAATCTGACAGGTAAACAATTCCTTGCTCTCCCAGATTACTTATCAGTCTTCATATCTAAATCACGAACCCATTTTGACTTTATTTTGGTATATAGTGTAAGATACTGGCCTATGCCCAGTTTCTGCCATACTATTTTCCAGTTTTCCCAGCAGTTTTTGTCAAATAGTGAGTTTTATCCCAGACGCCAGAGTTTTTGTGCTTATCAAACAGTAAATTACTGTAGTCATTGACTACTGTGTCTTATGTACCTAATCTATTCCATTGATCCACCACTCTGCTTCTTAGCCAGTATCAAGTAGTTCTGATGATTGTTGCTTTTTAATACAGTTTAAGATCTGGTATGGTGAGGCCACCTTCCCTAGCATTTCTTTTCATTAATTCCCTTGATATTCTGGACCTCTTGTTCTTCCAGATGAATTTTGTTATTATTTTTTCTAGCACTATAAAATAATTTTTGGAAGTTTTATTGGCACTGCACTAAATAAGTAAATTAATTTAGGCAAAATTGTCATTTTTATTACACTAGCTAAGCAACCATGAGCAACTGATGTTTTTCCAAGTATTTAGATATGACTTTATTTGTGTGAAAAGTGTTTTGTAATTGTGTTCATACAGTTCCTGGGTTTGTTTTGGCAGGTAGAATCCCAAATATTTTATATTGTTTATAGTAACTTTAAATGGAATTTCTCTTTCTATCTCTTACTGTTGGGCTTTGTTAGAAATATACAGAAATGCCTAGGATTTGTGTGGGTTTATTTTAAAATTTTATATATTATATATATTTAATTATATATTATATATTTTATTATAATTATATATATTATTTATTATTATATTATATTTATTAGATATATTATATTTATTATTAATTATATATTAAATATATTATATATACAATTTTATATATTTTATATATATTATATAATTTTATATATGCAACGTTGCTAAAGTTATTTATTATTTCAAGTACTTTTTACTTGATTCTCTAGGATTCTGTAAGTATATCATCATATCATCTGCAAAGAGTGATAACTTAGCCTCTTCTTTGCCTATCGTAATTCCTTCAATTTCTTTTTCTTCTCTTATTGCTAAAGCTAACATTTCTAGTACCAAATTAAATAATAGGGGTGATAATGGACATCCTTGCTTCACCCCCTATCTTATTGGAAATTCTTCTAGCTTATACCCATTACATATAATGTTTGCTGATGGTTTTAGGTAGATGCTACTTATCATTTTAAAGAAGACTCCATTTATTCCTATGCTTTCTAATGTTTTAATAGGAGTAGGTGTTGTATTTTGTCAAAAGCTTTTTCTGCATCTATTGAGATAATCATATGGTTTCTACTAGTTTTGTTGTTGATGTGATCAATTATTCTGATAGTTTTCTTAATGCTGAACTGGCCTTGTATTCCTGGAATAAATCCTACCTGCTTGTACTGTATTATTCTCTTGATAAGTTGCTGTAATCTTTTTGCTAATATTTTATTTAAAAATTTTGCATCTATATTCATTAGAGAAATTGGTCTACAATTTTCTTTCTCTGTTTTGACTTTTCCTGGTTTAGGTATCAGTACCATATTTGTGTCATAAAAAGAATTCGGTAGGACTCCTTCTTGGCCTATTTTCCCAAATAGTCTATAAAGTATTGAAATTAATTGTTCTTTAAATGTTTGATAGAATTCACGTGTAAATCCATCTATCCCTGAAGATTTATTTTCCTAGGGAGTTCATTGATGGCTTGTTTAATTGTTTTTTTTTTTCTGAGATGTGGTTATTGAAGTATTTTATTTCCTCCTCTGTTAATCTGGACAATTTATATTTTTGTAAATATTCATCCATTTCCCTAAGATTGTCAAATTTATGGGCATGCAATTGCTGCCACCATCATTTATCAGCCTCTCTGCCTTCTGTAGCTCATACCAAATACCTGTGGCTTTCAGCATTCTCATGAATAGAAAACTTGGAAACAATTCTGGATTGTTTCTTGGAAGATGACCTAGATATCATAGGATGTAACCACAGAATGTGGCAAAGAAGCAGGGGAAAATTTTTTTTCAGATCTCAGAACTATTTCTGTGTCAGAGGAAGACAGAAGAAAACTGAGGAATTTCCAAAGACTTTAATATTTCTGCTACATTGATTCATTTTGATCATTTGTGGGAGGCTATGTGTATTTGGCAGAAGGCTGTGTGGTTCTGGAGAAGTCACTTACCTCTCATCATTCAAGGTAACTCTCCAAGAGTATAAACTTCATCAAAGTTCTCAACAAGAACTCCTAGAGGGAGTTTTGTCATATGGGTGTTCTTTATGCCAGTAAAATTAGGAATCCAGTCCCTATCTCTATCACCTTTTAAAGTAGCAAACCAAGATCCCAGGCACCAAAAGTAGTGGAATAAAATAAATGATTAGGTTGTCTGTGCACAATAAATTAGCCACTATTCATGGTATATGTCATATAATCTCAGCACTGTTGTAGACACTGGAGGAGATAAGAGTATAGACTATCCCCTCCTCATCCTCACTGCTATTATCTCCAACATTCAGAAGATGATCCCTAGTTTTCCATTGTATTTGCTCATGGTTAACTCTTCTTCTCTTCCTTGTCATGGCCATGAAGCTAGTGAGTGATGTAGGCAGGAATCAAGCCCAATTCAGACTTGAATCCAGCCTATTTTCCTTTTCTGTAACACCAGAATACTGTTCTGAGAAGATTAAAAAGCAGAATTGGCCAAATGGAAAAAGAGGTCCAAAAGCTCACTGAAGAAAATAATTCCTTAAAAATTAGACTGGAACAAATGGAAGCTAATGACTTTATGAGAAATCAAGAAATTATAAAACAAAACCAAAAGAATGGAAAAAAATAGAAGACAATGTGAAATACCTCATTGGAAAAACCACTAACCTGGAAAATAGATCCAGGAGAGATAATGTAAAAATAATTGGACTACCTGAAAGCCATGATCAAAAATAAAGAGCCTAGACACCATCTTTCAAGAAATTATCAAAGAAAACTGCCTTGGTATTCTAGAACTGAAGCATAAGACAGAAATTGAAAGAATCTATCTATCACATTCTAAAAGAGATCTCCAAAGGAAAACTCCTAGGAATATTGTAGCCAAATTCCAGAGTTCCAAGGTCAAGGAGAAAATATTGCAAGCTGCCAGAAATAAACAACTTGAGTATTGTAGAAACACAATCAGAATAACACAAGATCTAGCAGTTTCTACATTAAGGGATTGAAGAGCTTGGAATATGATATTCCAGAGATCAAAGGACTAGGATTAAAATCAAGGATCACCTACCCAGCAAATCTGAATGTAATATTTCAGGGGGAAATGGATATTCAATGAAATAGAGGACTTCCAAGCATTTTTGATGAAAAGATCAGAGCTGAATAGAAAATTGGAGTTTCAAATACAAGAATCAGGAGAAGCATGAAAAGAAGCACCAGAGTAGAACTTTATTTAAATAACTTTGAGATTACATTATTTGAACATAAAATGATAAAACCATTTTTCTGAACAATAATAAATGCCAAAATAAATGCCAAATCTGTATTTTCTTATAGAGACTCAAGCTTACTGACCATGGCAATGACATGGTAAGTCCTGTGCCTGAGGAACACTCATTTGCTAGATGTGGAGAGATGAGATTAGAGAGGGGAGAGAGTGAAGGCAGGGAGGCCATGTAGGAGGCCATTGCAATAGGGCAAGGGAGACATAATGACAGCTTGAGTAAAGGAGGTGGCCCTGTCGGTAAAGTGAATGGCATGGATGGGAGATGTGGTAGAAGAGGAATTAATAGGACTTAACAATTTATTGGCTAGGGGAATTGAAGGAGAATGAAGGGTTGGAACTGAGGTTGCAGAGCTCAGTAAGGGGAAGAATGGTATTGTCCTTGAAACAAGTAGGGAAATCTGTAGGAAAAGATTTTGGAGGTAAGACCATGAGTTCTGTTTTGGATATAAAAGGTGGTCATGCACCTGCTGCTTAAAAACCTCAAGTGAGGGGTCCCCATTGCCTCCAGAACACTATTGTATTAGCACTTACAGGTAGAATCATTTTCCTTACCCAAGCTTATATCTGCCTCTCCACATTTCAACCCAGCACTCCTAATTTTGTCCTGTGAGCCAAACAGAACAAGCCTAATGCCCCTCTCACAAGACAATCCTTTAAATATTTACTAAAAGGATCTAAAGAGAAAAACAAGGAGGAGCCAGATACTAGAAGGACTGAAGTCTCTGCCTAAAGAATTTGACCTCTCTTTGGAATGGATGGCACACATAGAAGTGTTCTTTTGGAAAGAAATATTTAATATAGGTATAGATTAGGGGTAGTGGAAGAAGAGAAAGATTAGAGACAAAAAAAAACAGAAATGAGGCTATTGAATTGGATGAGATGATAAGGAATGGGGACATTTAGTCCACCTTCCAGTTCCCCAGCTTCCCTAAAGACCTGATTGGGAAATGCCTGATGTACTCGACTGGGGCACACCTCATGGACACATGCTCTGATTCTTTACTGAGCCTCATGTGCCTTGTTGGAATGGTGGAATGACAGAAAATCCCTTTTGTTCCATATTGATGAGGGGTTGGGTTGAATATGACTTCTGATGCAGAGAGGGCTGCCTACACTGGCCATGTGTCTTTTGGATATTCTCTTCAACACTTGTCTAGCATTTTCTCTCCCTTGAATTTGCAATAAGGGCTTCCCTTGGGCATCAACTGCATCCTCCCCCAAGAAGGGTCTGAATCTGTGAAAGCTCAGAGCTGGAGCTTTAGGAGGGAGGGCTCCCAGGCTATGGGGTCCAATATTAAAAGAGACCTTAAACCAAAGGCAAAACATTTGATATTGGAAAAGAAGCAAGAATAACATGCACAACTCATTGCCTTTTTGATATGCTAACACTTCCATTTGATTTTATTCATTCATCTTATCCCCAGAAAATCCTTTGGAGAATGGTATACAAATTAATCAAAGGAATCTTTGGTCAGCCTTGGCAAGAATGGCTATATCTTCCTCAAAAACTGGAATAAAGGAAGAGAGACTGGGTGAAGATGTAGAGAGCATTTGATGTTTGGTACCCAGGAGATGAGAGAGTTCATGACTGATGGCTTCAATTTTTTCATAAATTTGTAGGTAAAGTCTTGTTCTCAGAGATAGGATATAGATGGAACCACTACTGTGGGGAGTGTGATGTGTCAGTTACAGAAGAATTGTCAAGGAATGAGACTCACTGTGACATTAGGTAACAAATTTGTAGTCACCATGGTTGCTTGTTTTCCTCTAGTAGAGAACACCCTTCTCTGTAACAGTTCCTTGATGGTAGAAACTGTATTTGTTTTCATCTTTGTATTCTCTATGTCTAGAACAGTGTTTTGTACATAGCAGCAGCTTAGTAAAGATTTGATAAATTAGAAAAAGAGGCATTCCTGATGAAAAGATGAGAAGGAAGCACCCAAGATGTTGTAAGCAGCTTTCTACAGCAGACCACAGTTTTGTGGTCCCATTACCGACTGAGAAGCATATAGGATATGTGATACTACTGTGTTTATTGTTTATTGATTTTGAGAAAATATTTGACAGAGATGAGCAAGGTATAGCCTAGAAGACTCTCCTCAGATAAAGTGTAATTATCAATCAAAATTATGCAAGGCTTTATGATAACTGAAACTACAGAGATTACTCTAAGAGTGCTAACTATTGGCTTAAAGCCCAAGGGTTATACAGAGAGATACTGTGCCAGTAAGGCAAAATGGGCTTAGTTTAATGGGTGCCCTTGAGGAGTTTGGCTTTTGTTTATGGTGAAAGTACTTTCACCTGTTAAATGCTAAGCCCCAGGCCCAAAGCCCTATCAGGTGTGAAACCCCTGTGGGCGTA
>CM053627.1:16582244-16599302 GCA_028646595.1 Phalanger gymnotis
GTTCGCTAATTTGTTGCTCTGGGCCCTGAATAAATTTTTTGATGCCTTCTGCTTGGAGAGTTCTGTATACCCAATGATTTCGAACCATTCAGATATTTATATGATCCTTTTTGAGATCATAAATTCGGCCTTCCTACTACAGATACAAGGCAATACCATTTGCCAATACCACAGAAGATAGTCTATGTTGGGGACAAACAAAAGAATATTTCCCCACTGATTGTGAGATCTTCAAATATACCTAGTTGAAGGCGACATAAAACTAACAACATCAAACCTTGGAACATGGCTGAGTGTACTCAGTGAAATTCAAAGTAACATGAGGGGGACTGGTCTAACTGCCCCTACTAGGGCAAAGAAGGGCAGCTAGATGGCACCGTGTTGGCCCTAGAATCAAGAAGATCTGAGTTCAAATCCAGCCTCAGATGCTTATTAGCTGTGTGACCCTGGGCAAGTCACTTAACCCTGTTTGCCTCAGTTTTGTCATCTGACAAATGAGCTGGAAAAGGAAATAACAAACCACTCCAGTATCTCTGCCAAGAAAAGCCCAAATGGGGTCACAAAGAGTCAGACATGTCTAAAAACAACTAAACAACTGCAGCAAAACAAAGCGGATAAAGAAGGAATGTTGGCCGTCTTTTAATGGGCACCTTCTAATTAGCTCATTACTATGTGATCTTCAACAAGAGCTGCAGATAAATAATGCGCTAGGCCCTGAATCTCCTACTAAGGGACCAGCTTGAATTATATTTGAGAAGTTGTACAATACATTCAAAGATCCAGATACGTAAAATGAGAGGATTGTTAGGCGGCCTCTGAGATGCCAGTGATCCTCTGAACGCCACCAAATTACAAAAGTCCAACTTTTTAGCGGGCAGCTGGTGGTGCAGTGATCAATAATCATTCTCCCCAAAGCGCTATGTGCCTGCAAGTCACAGAACAGCACAAAATAATTGAGTCCACGAAGAGCCCCCAAAACAACGGAAAAGCATATAGCAAGTTTTCAAAGAGGACCAATGACATCATGGGGTCCAAGTACAATTGTGTTTGACTGTGGCCTGATAAAGCTTTATCACAGGTTAGGAAATAGTAAAACGATGCTTGATGGGTGATGTCTTGAAAAGCTGGTGAACTGGATATGAATGAGGCAGAGCTGCTCAAAGTTGTCAGCCTCACCCTCTGTTCTAGAGTCATGGAAGTGCAGTGGCAAGACAAAAGTCAAGATGACTGGCAATGGCCCAGTTTGAAATGGATGACCTTGGCATCTTCGATGTCTGACCAATCTCTAAGCACTCCACAGCAGCTGCGTCATCTACCTTCGTGGCCATTGTAATAAATTGTTCTCATCTGCCCATTCTACCAGGGGAAGTCTTCCCATGCTTAAGGTAGACACCCCCCTAACTTACTGATGGGTTTGAGGCCTGTCAGTTACCCCTCAAAGTGGTTTAGCCCATCTGCCAAGATGATTTTACTGGTCTGTGACCACGGCACATGCTACAACTTCTTGGAGGTGAGAGTTGGGCAACAGGTGGATACCAAAGATGGATGAGCAATCCTGAAAAAGGCTCACAAACCCTCACACCAGAGATTCTAGTCCTCCTTAAACTCTCCAGTAGTGGGTATCTCAGTCTATCATACAGAAGACTGGGGTTCAATTCCCCAATGAGAAGTGTTCTGAATACATCTTTTATGAAGGATTTGTGGGGAAATATGAATGAGAATTGCATGGAAGCTTTATTATCTGGGTTGGTAGATGGCAGAAAACATATCCCTATGAAGGCAAAGCACTCAATTTAAATGCTAAATTAAATGTCGAATGCATACTCTGTGCCAGGCACTATACTGAGTGCTGGGGAGACCAGGGAAGGCAAAAAAAAATTAAAAATAACACCTTCTAATGAGGACCAACAGACTCTGTTTATTTATTTCCAAAACCCAAACCACATGTTTATGAACGGAAGTTCCAAGAAAGCCAGAAGCTGAATATGTTTGGGTCTCCTGTTGACTCTGGAGGTGAACTCAAAAAAATCGAATTTTTTAACCCAATGGTTCCAAAGCCATGTCTAAATACAACATGTAAAAATGAAGTAGAATGAGTGAGAGGCATACAAAGATTGCTACAAAGCCCCCAGAGGAGTAATTGTTTGGATAAAAAGATGCCCTTGGGCAGCATGAGAAACCTCAGAAATGTGAAATATGAAAATAATAAAAACAGAATTGTTCTGCTCCCGATAATGATCTTGGTGAAATAAAACCCTAGAACTTCCAAAGTGGTTGGTTGAACCAGAACATGGAATGGAGGAGAATGTATATGAAATGAAACGTAAAGTAAAAACAGCTGCTCAAAAGACGAGACCCAAATCCTGGTGGGCACACAAGCAGACTTGGGCTGCTGTGTTCAGCCTGCTCATTCGGTTACTGATGTCAAGCAAATGAAATTGAGATGCAAGACAATTTGTAAGTCATCCAATTTTCTTGCTAAAACCAATCAGGTGTTATGGACAAATCAAACTCCCCAAATTGTGTATTCGCGCAGTCGGTAGGGTAAAAATCATTGTTTGCGCATCTCAGTTAAATTCAGAAGCTCCCCCTGTAGATGTGACAAGTCGATATAATAGTGATGTGTGGTCACCATTCAAGGTATCACATTCAACCACAGCATGTATTCTTTGGATAGCTTTAGATAGCTTTAAAAGTTGAGAAACCAGAGTCCGACCCTCTAATACAGATTGATAGCTATTCTAATAAAGATCAGATAAGGCCACCATTAATATTAACTCTTAACTGTCCTTGTTATACATATATCCACTAACCTCCAGGGCATTTCTTCACCCACATCAATGTTTCTGATACGAAGGTGGAAGTCTTGGTCTGAGGCCTATCCAATGGAAACATTCTTGGCAACATCAGAATGAGTATTGTTCTAGCACACTGGTCTCACAGCCCCTGGACCTGCTGAACTCCTATGACCTCCATCCCCCCCTCTACTTCAGTCACTCACCACAATGATCCTTAGATCTCACCGTCACTCAGAACTGCTCCATCTCTAAGATTATGAGCTCTGAAATATACTTCTGATCACAGTCTTTCACTTCCATCACTTTTTTCTTCTCTCCTACCATGATTTCTAGTCCTTTATTGTTTCTCTATTCTTCTGGTCCAGCATCCCTGTTCCAAATTCACTTGCCTAACAATTCTTAACTCTAGAGTCCATGATACACTCACTATGACAAGCTTACCACTCTAGTGTTCTTTTACTGTTGACCTGTTCATTTCCAAACCCATATAGTTTACAGTATTGATTTTATTTCAACTAGTAACAAAAACCATGCTGACTCAAAACTCCCTGGCTTCTGTGAGGACATGCAACCACCCACGTGGTCGTAGGTCAGTGCCAAGCCCTGGCCAGAAAGGGCAGAGTCAATTCAATTGCAGAATCATTTTTATTAGGGCCTTCAGATCAGTCTACTTGCCTGGAATTTCTCCCTTCTCTAATTAATGCTACACATGAATGCAGAAATGATTTCCTTAAAGTACAAATCCAGCCATGCCACTCCCCTACTTAACAGATCCAATGGCTTGTGCTTCCTCTAGGATTAGCTACAAGCTCCTCTGTTTGGCTTTTAAAGACCTTCACAACCTGGTCCCAGCCTTTCTTTCCCATATTCTATAGTTCTTGAACTCTGCCTCTTAGAATCCTTGTTTCCTTCCCAAACTCCACTTTTTAGATGAAAGCTTTCCTGATCCCATGACCAGCTAGTCTCCTTCACTCCAAAAGAAAAAAAAAAAGACCCTGTATTTATTTTGTCCATATTGTCAGTGAAGTGTTTAGGACTCTTTGTGACCTCATTTGGGGTTTCTTGGCAGACATACATACTAGAGTGGTTTGCCATTTCCTTCTCCAGCTCATTTCACAGATGTATTGACTAGAAATATCCAGCAGCCTTAAAGACACTAATTCAGGAATGTCACCAAAGGTAGAAAGATCTTGATAAATCAGACAGAATTTAAGAAACAGGAATTTAGAAGAAAAAATACATGGATAGAATAAGAGGCTAGACCTGAAGATGGCCCTGAAGAAAAGAATTTAAAGTCATTTAAAACCCTGCAAACTCTGGTTCCATTTGACCTTGCCAGCCTCATTATATGACTCCCTGTCATGCAGCAGAGGTCATGTGAGTTAGTGGTTCAAGAAGTGGCCTCAAGCCCTTCCACTAGCACAGACTTACTGGGCGATCCTCAGCAAGTTACTTAAGCTCTCTGGGCACTAGACATGCTCTAAAAGGTAGGTCATAGAGAAGGTACCAATCTGCATTGGCAAAGGGAGTTATCTATACAGGCAAATCTCAGGTCCCATCTCCATTCTGTCTCTTTCATATGTTCTTCATTCCAATTAAGCTGATCCTCTTACTATCCATTCATTGCATAGGATATTCTAGCTCTTTTCTTTACCTTGTAGGGCTGTTCTCCATGCCTGAATCACTCTGGCACTCATTGATCAGCCACCAATAATACATTCCAGCCTAAGCTCCCACTTGATCATTATTTGGACCCTGATTGGCTCAGAGTAAACATAAACAACAATTGTTTCTGTTTTGTCCAGATTGATTTTTTTTTAACTCGGTAAAGAGGCCATTCTTTGCCTCATTTTTTTTTTTACCTAACTTTAATCACTGAATGGGCATTGCCTCAGTTAAACTGAGAACTGGGAAAGACCTTAGCTTAAAATGGCCAAGGTCTCCCATTGAATCCGGGGCCATCTCCAGTCATCCTGATTTCTATCTTTCCACTGGACCCAGATGGCTCGGGAGGAGGGAGTGAGGCTGGTGACTGCACAGCCTTCCCTCACCTAAATCCAATTCACCTGCAGGTCATGTCATCACCTCCCTGATGTCAAGGTCCTCTTTGAGAACAAAAGACAAGCAACAACAACAAACTGTGAGCCCCTTATCAATGACATCCCCCTTAATCCAATCCCTGTCCTATGAGTCTCCCCTCCTCTGCCCCCAAGACAGAGAGCAATGATAAAAGAAAACTACATGTGGGATGGCAAAGGGGCCTCCTGGCCAGCAAAAGTCACTCTAGAATTGCTGCCCCCTTTTGGGCATCCTTCCATGGAGTGTGTCTTCAAGGGTCACTCTTGATTTGCAGCTTCCCTCTGAAGTAGCTTCATTCAGAAGCTTTAATTTCTCCAATTCTATACAAACAAAGGATATTTTTAAAGAAGATATTATCACAGTGCTGCTCTAATCTTACAATTCTCATCCAGCCGAGAGCCAACATTATTTTTCATAAAAATTATAAAAAGCAATCTTCAAACCAGGGAAATTAAAATCATGTTTGGATCCCTGGAACTTTCTACGCTATGTTGTCTCGACTTTTGAGCATATATCTCCTTGAAAGATTTCACTTAGAAATTTAATTAAAGAAGATGATGAGGGGCGATAGAGTAATGATGAAAAGGCATTGACTCTCTTTAGAATTCTCTCTAAAAGGTTCAACTACTATGGAGATAAAAGGTAAGGTCATGTTTGGAAACAAGCGTATGTTCAAATCGAATATTTCCCCCTTGAAGTCTAACAAAGCATTTAGATCAATAAATCAATGACAGGCATGCAAATCAGGAAAAAAAAAAAGTGGAAACAAGTGCTCCCTAACTAGGTCAATCAGACAGTCCTTGAAATCTGAGGCTTCATGCTCCAGAAACACCCTGAGAAGGTGGGGCAAACACTTCAGTCTGCCAGACCTTGACATTGTCTGGTATATGCAGCTCACCACAGAGATTTTTTGTTGAATCATTGAGTTTTAATGATGGATTTCTAGATGGAAGGTTGAGGTGAATAGTGGAAGTAGGGAACCAATGTGAGAAAGGCAAATAAGGGAGCTGGCAAAGTGTTAGGCAGCGACTAGTATCACAGCTTCAATCGGCTGATGGGTTTGGGTGTGAAGTGGGATTCCTTCTGACTTCCTTAACCAATGTGAAAAATTGATATGTGATAGATACTGCTTCTGGAAAGATGTTCACAATCAAATGTCAGACACGTATTAGCTGTGTGACCCTGGGCAAATCGCTTAACCCTGTTTTCATCAGTTTCCTCATCTGTCAAATGAGCTGGAGAAGGAAATGGCAAAGCACCATAGTATCTCTGCCGAGAAAACCCCAAATGGGGACATGAAGAGTCAGACATGGACTGAAAATGACTGAACAGAAAAACCTGGAAAGACTTACATGAACTGATGCATAGTGAAGTGAATAGAACCAGGAGAACATTGTACAAAATAACAACAATGTCATTCAATGAAGAGTTGTGAATGACTTAGCTATTCTCAGCAACACAATGATCCAAGACAATCCCAAAGGACTAATGATGAAGCATCATACTATTAGCTTCCAGAGAAAGAACTGATATTGACTGAATACAGACTGGAGCATGCTATTTTTCACTTTCCTTCTTTCATTTTTTTTCTTTTATTCAAGTCTTCTTGCACAAAATGACTAATACAAGAAGGTCTTGTATAATTGTATCTGACCTGTATCTAGTCGCTTACTGTCCTGGGGTGGGGGAGGGGATGGATAGAATTTGGAACTCAAAACTTCAAATAAAAGTATTTGTAAACAATGATTGAACATCCACAAAGTCATATCATGTAGAGCTGAGCAAGACCGTAGGGATTATTTTACCCAATCTCATTTTACAGATGAAGAAACCTCTGAGGTTCAGAGAGATTATGTGGCTTATACAATATCAAAGAGTAGGGAAATATCAGAGCTGGTGACAATAAATCCTGTATTCTTCCACCAATCCTTCCAAGTCTCTGAATGAGAGGAAAAGGAGAAGGGAAGATATTAAGCATTGCCCATTTTGTGCCAGGCACTATGCTAACACTTTACAAATATATCATCTGATCCTTACCACAACCCTCAAAGGTAGCTGTTGTTATCTTCATTTTATGTTTGAGAAAACTGAGGTAAATATTGGTTAGGTGACTTGCTCAGAGTCACATAGCTTGTAAGTTTCTGAGGTTGGATTTGAACTCAGGTCTTTAACGACTCCAACATCAACATTCTATCCACTGCTTCACCTAGAGAAGCACCAGACTATAACCATATCCAAAAGCACATGCAAATTCTGTCACGTGGCAAATTCTAGAAAAATATAAAACCTGGAATCCCAAACTAAGAAACCTCTTTAGGATATAGACCCTTTACAACATGGGGTAATTAGCTAAACTAATTCAGAGTCTTCTGTTTTCTACCCTTTGGGGAAAGGGCTTCAGTTATGGCCATTAGCAACAATCTTCGGCTGGGACATAAACATCATAAGTCTCTCACTTTCTTAGTCTCACCAGACCTGTGTATCTTTCTCTTTTTTATCTGTTAGATTTCCCCATCTCTTTGAAATACATCAAAGTCTCCTACAATCATTTTTACTATCTTTTTTATAATTTAATCAATATTTCCTTCATGAATTTAGATGCTGTTCCAGTTGGCACATAGATTTAATATTGGCTCAATTTCTATTATTCCTTAAAGTGTAAAGTCATTTCCCTGTTTTTTCCACTGATACCATGAATTTTTATTTTTGCTTTGTCTCATAGCGTAATTGTACCTCTCTCTTTTTTGGATTCACCATAGTGAATTCAGTCATGTAAATTTTGTTTCGGTCTTTCTCTTTCATCCTGTATGTCTTCTCAGCCAGCCATGATCTGTCCCAATTCTTCCTTCAGTCTTCATTAGCATCATAGCACCTCCTAAGTAATATATCATAACTAATATGTCCTATTGCCAAGAGTATGTCTAGTAACTTTATAAATGCACAGATATGAAATTCCCATGATTAATCTCTTCTGAAATTCTCATATTTAACCTTTTGGGTAAGGGGGAGGAATTTCTTTACTATAACATCAATAATATACTTTAATCATCGATACTTTTATGGACCTATGATAGTATCGGAGTGTGTACTCCCAGCAAGGCCCTCCTCTCATCTTGTGTAATTCTTGTCCATATCATCCTATAAATCCTTCATCAAAAGGCCACAAAATGTAGTCTTTCTTATTTTATAAGAGAAAATAGACAACAGAGATGGGAAAGAAGCTGCCCAATTCATGCAGTGAACTGGTGTCCGAGGTGAGATAAGAACTTAGGACTCTTGACTCAAAAACCATCATTCTTTCTACCAAATGTCATTATCTTTGGTTTTTGTTGATTCTTACAGTTCTTCAAAAGGCAAAAACAGACCCAAACACTGGCTTCTGGCTACTTTTCAACATGAGTAGTATTTAAATTGGTCCAAAGGTTGTCCTTAAACATACAGGGAGGATTCTTGCAAACTCTAGTGAAGCCACAAATGATTTCCAAGGGAACGATGAGTTCTCCTAGCATGCCAGCCTGGCACATCTAAATTGGAATTAATTTTTGAATGGTTTTATGGAAGTTAATTTCTACCTAGCCAATTTAGGTTGTTCACCTGAATAATTTTTCCAAAAGACTCAGCCCTGTGGCATGAGTTTGATAGCAAAATTAAGTTCCTTGTGTTTCTGACATTGAGTACACAGGCAGTAGACTTAAATGCCATCACCCTGATTGCAAATGCGTCTGAATCTCAATCTGATTGAAAATGAAAAACATGAACTTTGACAACTTGGGAAAATTACCCTGTTATCATCTTAATTGGGTTGGGATGAATTTTAATGCTAAATTATGTTTTATCAGCAAAACGACAACATACAGTGCTGAGACATGATGGGAGCTATAATGAAACAAAGAACACAATGAAATTATTTCCATAAACAAACTATTAACAATCAGTCTGATAAGGAGCATGGGAGGCTAACTTAATCCTGGGCTTGCCACTATCCTTTACTGGGTCTCACTTTCCTAAACTATAAAATGAGAAGGGTTGTATGAGGTAACTTCTTAAATCTGTTCTAGTTTTAACATTTTCTAGGTCTAACTCTTATCTTCTTATTTATGTTTATAAAGTTTTCAGGGAGTGACAGAATCAAAATCACAGAATCTCAAAATTATCCATCTAGTTCAACTCACACTGAAAGGAATCCTTACTATCACATAACTGATCAACCAGACTTTGATAACCAGACTTTGCTTGAAGACTTCCAGGGAGCAGAAGCCAATACTTCCTGAGAGTCTGTATTCCAGTTCAAGAGAGGTCTAGTTGTTGAAAAGCTTTTTTTTTTAATTTTCCTTACATCAAGCCTAAAGTTTCTTCTTTGCAAAGTTTCAAGAAAGAAAAGAGAGACTACACTTTGTAATATGCTAATAAGAGTAACATCAGAATTTTCAAAAAAAACAAAGTTGGACAAAAATATATTGTCTCAAAAAGTAGCATAGCCCCAAATTACAAACCCAGCATACGTTAGCATGTTGTTTAAAAACAGAATTCATCTCAAAGATGGAGAGGCAATAGATGAATTTATCAATACAGATCCATGACCACAGAAAAAACCACCAGCATTAGAAGAGGAAACCGCCATTGGAAGAGGAATGTTAAGTGATTAAAGACAATGTTAATTCTTTTTTTAAAAAAATATCTGAAAGCTGTTATGTGCGTGTAAGTAAATATAGGTGATATGAGTTGCATGGGTGAGGGGAGTCACTCTCATGTAAATCCTCACCCATAATTCAGGGGTAGGGAAGTTGTGGCCTCAAGGCCACATGTGGCTCTCTAGGTCCTCAAGTGAGCTCCTTTGACTAAATCCAAACTTCACAGAACAAATCCTTTTATTAAGGGGGACTTGAAGACCTGGAGGGCCACATGCTCAAGGCCAAAGCTTCCCTACCCCTGATAGCTTATGCTAATAATGTCTGTCATGACAGTAAGGGATAGGAAACTATACATATACCAGCAAAGGATCCAATAGGTACTGATGTCACAATTAAGTTAATGACCCCTCTCTTCCCAGGCCTTTGGCTCACAAGTTTATTCTTCTACCTACATTAAGCCTAGGGCGAATATAATACAAAATAGGCAAATACTAGGAGGATTATGCTACAAATAAAGGATGTCACATGCTTTGCTTCTCCTTGACATAGCATTTGTAATTCTATAAATAGCAATGAGATGTGAAAAAATATCGATGGGATGAATACTGGAAAGGAAGAGGTCAAAATGTCCCTATTTGAAGAAGACATGAGAGTGTCTAATAAAATTATTTCAAACACACAAAAATTAATAGAGATAATAAGTGAGTTTGGTGAAGATGGAGAATAAATTATTATTCTCAAAACTTGGCATTCTTATTTATCAGCATAAGGTCCAGAAAACAACACAAAAGCAAACTCAACTATAATTTTTTTTAAAACTATCAAACATTTGGGAATTAACCTATCTCTAAATATTCATGACTTGAATAAGCCCAAAAGACCCACGACCCCATAACATAAATATAAAGCTAGAAAATAACTATAAAATCATAATTACCGAAAGCAAAGCAACTAACATCTTGCCTTGCCTTAATGTTTGTGTGTATATATTGCCTTCATGAGGGTATAATTCTATTCTGCATAATACTATGAAGTGACTAGTAATGGAGTTGTTAGCTATGGTGGAAATGTTGGGAATCTTAAAAGGAAGGATTTGCTCCCTTCTATTCATTAAATTTCAAGTTAATCTGATTCAGTAAGCATTTATTAAGGGACTATGTACCAGGCACAGTGCTAGGTACCACATATACAAAAACAAAAAGGAGACCCTGCCTTCAAGAAGCTTGCATTCCACTGCTAGGAAACATTATGTTCATACTGTGGGAAAACTTGTGTTATTTGAACCTAGTCCTTCATGGCTGAGAGACCAGACACATTAGTTACTTTGAGATCAGACTTTTTTGATGCTTAATCCATGATTCCAGGTTGTACTGACCCCTCAAACTTTTCAGACATCTGAAGATTGATGCAAGGAACGTGAGGACTTTCCTCTCTATATACTAAAACTCTCGAGCAATCGATGTGTCTTATTCAGAAACTGCTTTCTGTGCTGGCTAATAAGCTGCTGTTTCCCTGTTTCTTTGAGCCTTCTATAATAAATAATAAAGCTTTCAGGCACTCAACAAGAGTAGACCACCTTTTTTTAGCTCTCCCCCTTTGTTGATGACTTAATAAACTTTAATTATTTCAGTCCTGGGTTTTATTCTCTTATATGATAATTAGCAATAAGTAAATACAGAATATATTAAAATACCAAGTGTGATGGGTGTGTCTATATTTGAGTATAGACTGCATGTGGGACACTCTATGAGTATACCGAGATCCATGCCATATCTCTACTGGACTCTGTGGTGGACACAGTCCCAATCAGCTTGTGCACTGCCTTCCATATGCCCACAATAAAGTGGTATGTCACTATATTAATTATCCAGCAAAGGAGTGGAATATCATGGTTGTCTATTAGCTAGTGCTCTACTTAAGCCAGCAGCCAGCTAGCCTAGTTCAAGTCACTCAGGAATGCATGTGTGAAAGAAATGTCAGCTCCATTGAGCAGCTGAGTGGTTAAACCACATACTGATCAGGTGCTTAATTGAAGCTAGGGAATAGTATGAAATGCTGCTCCAAAGATATCAAAAATTCAAAATCTACAAGGCTGCCCCACAAATAGAAACAACATCCTCAGTAGAAGTCTATCCAGTCAAAGCATCTCCTATATCATTCATAGGATATAGGCTTTCAACATAATGTGGCCACATGGTTTATTAAACATAATGAAAATGAAAGGAAATGAAATTCCAAAGCATGGAACCTTCATCCATCCATCTCAAAAAACTAAGCGATTGCCCTACCCTTTCTTCAGTATAGTCAAGGGATTTCTGAACTGCACTCACACATAATGGAGAGGGAATAAGGGGGCAGGTTTGCACATTCAGAAACTCAGCTTACAGTCTTATAAAAGACCCTAGAGAGACAAAGAAAAACCAGGACAAGGGGAGATCCCCCTTACTTCCCATCCCCCACTCTTGTCTTATCCATTAGAGAGACTTTCAATAGCTGTCAGTCCCTGCCATCACTCTCTGACCATTGTCTTTTGGTCTCCAGACACTGTAAATTTGGGGAAAACAGGTCTTTTTGCTTAAATCTGCCTCACACAGTACCAATCTCCAACAGCCTGAGTCCTGAGTCAGAATGGAACTAGCAATCAGCAGCAAACACTGTGTACACCAAAAGGAGGCAATGCTATTAGGGCAGCTATCTGTTCCAGATATCTTGAGACCAGTAGGAAGGAAGCCTTTCTCCAGAGCTTAGCACAGCACCTCACACACAGCAGGCATTTAATAAATGCTCACTACCTTGGGTGGTGGGAAGAAATATGAATGGAGAAAGTATCCTTTTGACCAAGGAGTTGGAGTGGATGCTGGAGAAATATTCTGACTCCATGACTAAAGTGCCTGACTCTCTCTCTCTCTCTCTGTCTCTCAGGCTCTCTCTCTCTCTAGAGAGGGAGAAAGAGAGAGAGAGAAGAGAAGAGGGGAGGGGAGGAGAAAGGGAGGGAGGAAGGGATGGAGGGAGAAAGAGAAAGAGAGAGAGAGAGAGGTGGGGGGACTTGTAGAGAGAAGGATCGATAGATTTAATTAAATCTGGAAATCTAGGAGGTATTCCCTGACAAAATTGGGGGTCTTAGAGCAATAAGAGAGAAATTATTGCTTCATATTTTATAACTTTCCAAAAGCAAAGAAACACCAAAGGAACCCAGACAAAAATCTAGACTAAACCTACAGTAGTTCCTGTAGAAAAGAAGCTGAGTTAACTCTTCTGAGACCAGTTACTGTAGGTACCTTCAGGGCTTTTTTTTTCTCCCACACCAGTTTAAAAGAAGCATATCCCTCCCAGAAGCAGAACTGAAAGCACTAATTAGAGGGAATCTCCAACTTGACGAAAGGAATTGGCAAGGAGTGGCAAAGTCCAGATGAGGATACAGGCTTGTCAGGAGGGAGTAACTGGTTCCTCTGCTTCACAACCCTTCACCTTCTGCCTTACACACAAGAAGAAGCTCATAAACCCACTCTGTGAAGGGTCAGATGGGCCCATGGGAAGCCCCTGCTGCTTCCCCATCTGCCAGCATGGCCTCTTGTCCTTGTTGAGCACATGTTCTTCCAGAGTCTTGGAGAGACAGAAGCGGTGATCATCAGGAGCCAGACTCTCCCAGTGGGGGCTGGGGGTGGAGAAGAGTGATGAGTTGCATTGTCACTCACTCTCTTTTAAACCAACATCACTAACATCACCACCACTACCAACTTGGGAGCAGCAGGAGAAATAATAATGCAAATACATAGAGGACATGGTGTAGTGTGGCATAAAGACAGATTATCGGGAGGGGGGGCACCAACAATGAGGAGCTCAGGAAAGCCTTCATGAAGGTGGCTGCGCTTGAGCTGAGCCATAAAGGGAATCAGTGGTTTCAAGTAACAGAGGTTAGTTAGAAGGACTAGAATTCTAGGTCTGATAGGCCAGTCTGCATGGGATATAGGACATATAGAAGAGAGTAATTTTTGATCAGACTGAAAAGATAGACTGGAGCCAGATTGCAAAAGGACGTCGGTGTTAAACATACTGCTTATATTTAATGTAGAGACAAGAAAGAGCCACAGATGTTTTCAGGAAAGGGGTGGCAATGGTCAAACTCCTAGAGTTTGGGATAAAAGATTAGAAAGCCTTGAATAACCTAGAACATCTCTTAGATTTAAGAGCAAATTTCAAAGTGTTCAGAGGAAAAGATTGTAGGGGATTAAGAATTAAAATCCTATAAGGAAGTTAGCCCAGGAGGGATAGGAAACCCCAGAATTAAGTTCTGAAGACACAAAGGAGAAACAAATTCACAATGAAAATGAAAAACATAAATCAATGGCAGAGTCCAATGGTGATGTACAGGAATTTCATCCATTGTTAAAGAAATGTACAGAGGATGGAAGCAAGTACATTTAATGAGGATAAATGCCAGATTGTGGCATAGTTATGGCTGGAGGAATAGTGTAGAGTGCTAAAGCACAGAATTAGTTTTAAGGCCAAAAAAGAAGATTATCTCAATTTTTTTACATTGCAGGAAGAGGAGGATCAGAGATAAAAGAGGATTGCTGCCTGAGGTGGATGGAATGCTCATCAGTGACAACAGAAATAAAGAATGGAATGTATAATTGCTACTTTGCTTCTATTTTTATCTGTCAAGGGCAATGACCTTTTGTATGGGAAAAAGAAAAAGGAAAATTGCTAATAAGAAGATGAGAACTGCAGGATTGGAAAAATAGTGAAGGCTACTCCAGTTTTCCAAAAGGGTAAGAGAATAGACTGGAAACTATAGGCTTGAATCTGATTGCTGGAAAAATTCTAGGATGAATCCTTAAAGAGATGGTTGGGGAACATCCATAAAGGAAAGCAGTGATTCAAAAGAGCTAGCCTGGCTTCATCACAAACAAGGCAGCCAGACTAACTTTATTTTCTTTTGCTCACAGGGTTCCATAAATTCTAGAAATGCAGTTGCCCTAAGTTTTAGCAAAGTGTTTGATGATATACCTTGGGTTGTTGTCCTGGGGGATGTACATTAGGCCATAGAGTAAATAGATAAATTTGGAATTGGTCGAATGCTTCAATTCAGGGTGAATGTTAATGGTGCAATATCAGATTGGCATGGAAGATAGGACAAGGAATGCCCCCCCCCAAAGAGTAGTACTTGGGGCCATGCCCTTCTTATCTTGGAAAATGTTATAAATAGCATGCTTATCAACTGTGCAAATAACACAAAACTTTAAGTTTTTTTAATCATTTTACATACTTCCCTTTCCTCATTCCTTGTGGTTTGATGATATCCTGTCATATTCCCAGGTCATTGTTTGCCCAGCCTTTCCTCAATTGATGGACACCCCTTTCTTTTCCATTTCTTTGCTGCTACAAAAAGGCTTACTACTCTGTTACATCTGTGCCCTTTTCACTTTCTTTGAGATCTTTGGAGTGTTTTCAAACAAACCTGGGAAGACTTGAAGAGGAGTGACCACAAGCTGGAAAATAATCACAACATCATAAAGAAAAAAACAATGAAGAAGGACTTAAGAATTCCAATAAGCGTAATGACCAACCATGATGCCAGAGGACCAGGCATCAAAAATTCTGCCTACCTACCTCTGACAATGAGGAGATAGACTCAAGTGCAGAAGGAGGCATTTTCAAATGTGGACAATGTGAAAATGTGTTCAGCTCAACTATGAATGTTTGATACAAGGCTTTTTTTTTCTTACAGTGGACAGGGGGGAATAAGGAAAGATGGGGAAAAGTAATAAGGTTATCAAAATGAAAAAAAGTCTAAAAGCGCGCAAAGAGTCACTGAAGCATTTCAAAAATGGGAAGAAGAGAAAAGAGAAAAGGTTGTTAGAAAACAGACAAGTACGACATCTTTGAAAATAACATGTTGAATTATTGAATACTTAGAGGGAGAAGTAAGCCACATATGGAGAATCAGGGCTGCATGTGCAATCTTCTTGTTCTATTCTGTTTTGCAAATTGAAATGTCCATCCTATGTAGCATTAAGCTCAAAATTTTAAAATCAAATTGTTTTATAAAAGTAATAAAAATATGTAAGTGGTATTTCTCAGCTTACAATAACGACATGCTCAAGGGCTAGGAACAGATAATTTTCAAAAGAAATAACAGACATTGTTCATAATCAAATGAAAAAAATGCTTACGCTCCATAATAAACAAAGAGATGCAAATTGAAAAAGGCCTTTGTCTACCACTTCATACACATCAAATAAGCAAAAATAACTAAAAGAAATAAAACTTAATACTGACAGTTCTGTATAAGAACAGCCACACTTACCCAAAGCTGTCAGGGTTACAAACAAATCTTTCTTGAGAGCAATTTGGGAATTACAGTAGAAGTGGTGAAATAATCTTACTCTCTGAGCCAATACAATAATTTAATTTAATCATTCTGAATATAGCCTAAAAATAAAACAAAATAATACAGTAACAGCTACAACAAAAAGCTACCATTTGAAAGATTTTTATTACTCCGCTAAATGTAATTACAAAAATCTGGAAACCACCTAAATGCTGAGCCATTGGTTAAATAAATTGTGGCACATTCAAGTGATGGAGTACTATAATCCTGACAGGTATGAGGAATACAAAGAAATTAGAAAGACCGTCAGGAAATACGACACAGGGGAAAAGTGAACTAGAAGATTGAGTATATGCTAAGTAGGAGGGAAAATGAATGGGAGACAGATTTAGAGGGAGTGACTGAAAATATGATATTCTGTGTCTTGAAATCATTTAACTGTAAATAGTTACTAAGCATATTTAGTTGTTTGTATTATACTGTTCAATGTTAGCTTTCTGATAGGACATTTAATAATTAAAAGACACATGAGTTTTATTCTGTTGATTTGTTTACCTTAAATACCGTGGTTGGCTGCAGCCCCTGTTGGAAGTAGTAATGCACTCAACTCTCAACTTAACTACTTAACTACCAATCTCTTTCCATATCCTCACTCCCTTGAGCTAATGGGTTCATTCTCGAAAAAGTCTCCTCTATACCATTCAAGGTCTCACCTTTACCCTTCCTCGCCTCCGTTCTTCTCATTATGTTGACATTGGTATTGGATCCTGACAATTACATATTTACAAATATTACAATTTTTAAGCTGCCAAAATATTATCAAATTATCCTCCCTGAGACTCCTCCCATACTCTTTGGGGAATGTAGAGTCCACAGGTGTGATACAGTGAATATAATACAAAAAATTTTAAATGTTTTGATCAGTTTTGCTGAATTTTTTCCTCTCTTCTTCCTCTTCCATTTTATCTTGAAAAAAGCTTTATTTTTTCATAAGAGATAACTCTCTAGACTGGAAAAGGAAGGGAAATGTAGGCAATGTAAAAACAAAGAAGAATCATAAAGATATATAGTTTTTTCTTCAGTATACTTTTCAGTATTTTTTTGAGTCTCTTTTAGCAAGTCATTGACTTGTTTTTCATGGCTTTCTCTCATCCTTCTCATTTCTCTTCCCAATTTTTCCTCTACTTCTCTAACTTGCTTTTCTAAGTCCTTTTTA
>CM053627.1:16599802-16642948 GCA_028646595.1 Phalanger gymnotis
ATTAAGATATCTGCTGGGTGGAGCGTACTGCTGCAAGCCTGTCCTTGGAAACAGGTGTTCGGTGTGTATCTTTCTGAGGGGCCTGGGGCTCAGCATGGAATGCTGGCTTCCAACAGGGTGCAAAGCCTGCTTTGCCCTGCCTGGATCTGGGCCGCAATCCTGGTTGGTGGTTCTTGGGGGAGAAGGAGTGCTGATGTGGCAGAGCTTGCTGTGTAGAAGTAGCTCTGAAAACAGCAGTGCAGCCCCTCAAGCTTGGGACAAAATACTCTCTACTCTACAAGCAGTCATACCCTGACAAAAAGCTCAAGGGTCAAGCAGTTGGCTAGGAACATGAACAGGCAGTGAAAATGGACTCAGATTTAGACTCAGACCTTGGAATCTTTTTTTGGTGACAAAGAAGACCAAAACATACAGCCAAAAGAAGTCAACAAAGTCAAAGAGCTTACATCAAAAACCTCCAAGAAAAATATGAATTGGTCTCAGGCCATGGAAGAGTTCAAAAAAGATTTGGAAAAGCAAGTTAGAGAACTAGAGGAAAAATTGGGAAGAGAAATGAGAGTGAAAAACAAGTCAATGACTTGCTAAAGGGGACCCCAAAATACTGGAGAAAATAACACCTCAAAAATAGATTAACTCAATTGGCAGAAGAGCTCCAAAAAGCCAATGAGGAGGATAATGCCTTGAAAGGCAGAATGAGCCAAATGGAAAAGGAGATCCAAAAGACCACTGAAGAAAATACTACTTTAAAAATTAGATTGGCACAAGTGGAAGCTAGCGACTTTATGAGAAATCAAGATATTATCAAACAGAACCAAAGGAATGAAAAAATGGAAGACAATGTGAAATATCTCATTGAAAAAACCACTGACCCAGAAAATAAATCCAGGAAAGATAATTTAAAAATTATTGGACTACCTGAAAGCCATGATCAAAAAAAGAGCCTAGATATCATCTTTCAAGAAATTATCAAGAACTGTCCTGATATTCTTGAGCCAGGGTGTAAAATAGAAGTTGTAAGAATCTACTGATCGCCACCTGAAAAAGATCCCAAAAAGAAAACTCCTAGGAATATTGTTGCCAAATTCCAGAGCTCCCAGATCAAGGAGAAAATCCTGCAAGCAGCCAGAAAGAAACAATTTGAGTATTGTGGAAACACAATCAGAATAACACAAGATCTAGCAGCTTTTACATTAAGAGATTGAAGGGCTTGGAATATGATATTCCAGAAGTCAATGGAGCTAGGATTAAAACCAAGAATCACCTACGTAGCAAAACTGAGTATTGTGCTCCAAGGCAAAATATGGATTTTCAATAAAATAGAGTAATTTCAAGCTTTCTCAGTGAAAAGACTAGAGCTGAATAGAAAATTTGATTTTCAAACACAAGAATCAAGAAAAGCATGAAAAGGTAAACAAGAAAGAGAAATCATAAGGGACTTACTAAAGTAGAACTGTTTTGCTTACATTCCTACATGGAAAGATGATGTGTGTAATTCATGAGACCTCAGTATTAGGGTAGCTGAAGGGAATATACACATATACATACATACATACATACATACATACATACATACATACATACATACATATATACATATATATATATAGACAGAGGACACAGGGTGAGTTGAATATGAAGGGATATCTTAAAAAATAAAATCAAATTAAGGGATGAGATAGGAATATATTGAGAGAGGGAGAAAGGGAGAGATAGAGTGGGGTAAATTATCTCACATAAAAGTGGCAAGAAAAAGCAGTTTGTTAGAAGGGGAAAGGGGGCAGGTGAGGGGGAATGAGTGAATCTTGCTCTCATCAGATTTGACTTGAGGAGGGAATAACCTACACATTCAATTGGGTGTCTTATGCCACAGGAAAGTAGTGGGAAGGGGATAAAAAGGGGGGACGATAGAAGAGAGGGCAGATAGGGGGAGGAGGTAATCAAAAGCAAACACTTTTAAAAAGGGACAGGGTCAAGGGAGACAATTGAATAAAGGGGGACAGGATAGGTGGGAGCAGAATATGATTAGTCTTTCACAACATGAGTATTATGGAAGGGTTTTGCATAATAATACATGTGTGACCTGTGTTGAATTGCTTGCCTTCTTAGGGAGAGTGGGTGGGGAGGGAAGAAGGGAGAAAATTTGGAACTCAAAGTTTTGAAAGCAGATGTTCAAAAAAAAGTTGGTTTTGCATGCAACTGGAAAATAAGATATACAGACAATGGGGCATAGAAATCTATCTTGTCCTACAAGAAAGTAAAGGAAAAGGGGATGGAGGAGTGGGGTGACAGAAGGGAAGGCTGACTGGGGAGCAGGGCAATCAGAATATATTCCATTTTGGAGTGGGGGGGAGGGTAGAAATGGGGAGAAAATTTGTAACTCAAAATCTTGTGGAAATCAATGCTGAAAACTAAAAATATCAAATAAATAATAAAATATTTTAAAAAACAAAAATTAAAAAAAAAGAATAGAACATCATTGAATCATAAGCATTTCTAGCTGGTACATTTTGTACACATTCAAATTAGTGGGAAATTGCTTGCCTCTGAGCCTACAAAGGTAACTCACAGAGAGAGACCAGCAAAAAACTTTCTGATGATCCTAGCACAAGTAATTGATTCTCCTTCCTCCTTCCAGACTTGCAATTATCATTTCTTGTTTTTGTTTGTTTCAATAGACAAGTGATACAGTAGTATACAGGAATATGGTGTCTTTGAGGTTCTCTTTTAATTTCTTCTTATTTTTTTTCTATAACCATATTACTGGGACTTGAGGTAGAGAAATAGGACCTGTCTAAGTGACTAGGGACAACCAGGAGAAGTATAAATGCCATCACCAGTACTGATCCAAAGCAACTAAAGCCTGGAAACTACAATCACCCCCATATGCCAGGAAATTCCAGCAGCCAAGGGAAATCCAATGCGGCCTAATCCTGTGAGAATGACTGGGACCTCTGAAGAAGAAAGAAAGCCAGAGATGCTGAGAATGTGAGTTACCATGATTTTTACTCTTTGGTCTTAAATGTTAATGCTCTGACTGTACACATCTACTCAGGAAATGATTCCCACATCAGTAACTAGACATCTTCTGGCCATTAGAACACAATCGATTTCATCTCCTATGATGTTACTGTTGTCAGGATCAGCACCGCCTAATTCTCTTTTCGAAGAAAGTATTCACAGTATGTAGGTGTGGGGCTTCGGTAATGTCTACAAGGCTTTGGCCTCTCTCAATTCTTATTCTTGAACCATACTTGCTAATATATTTTTCATTATCTTTCCATACACCCACCTTTAAGTTAAAATCATCAAATATTAAAGAAAATATTGACTTTATTTGGAAGATTTTCCTCATGTTCATCAAATTTCTCTTCCTTCCCATAGCCTGCAAAAGATGTGAAAGAGTAAGCTATAAGTATCTTCATGGTTGTCTTTTTGCAAATATTTACTATGAACACTAAGGATGAAATGACCAAGTGTCCCCTCCCCCCGAAAAAACTATGTTTCTTTTCTTTGGACTCATGATAAAACCAACTCTACCAATCTCTTCCCCCACCCCCACTCCTCTTTCTCCCCCCACCCCCATCTCTCTTAAAGCTGTAAGTGATCTTTCCATTTGGCTGTATCTTTTTTTTTATTCTGGTTTCATTTCTAGGAAATGCTGAGATTGATAAAATTTAATTGTTCTAGTCATGTTTATAGTTCACTAGAAAATGATTCTTACATTTTGAAAACCAACTGCTAAGCTAATGTAAATGGCCTACCAATTAAATTATCCCTAATATACCTGACCCCATGATTGCAGAAATAGAAGTGGGCCCCATAAGTGAAGGGGGAAGGAAGGAGTTGTATTTTTTCTTTGGTTTATAGGTTGCTTTGGCCAAATAATTTAATACCAAAGAGTAAGACTGGTGAATGAGTCAGTCAGTCAACACACAATCAATACCTGCCATGCGTCAGACATTATGCTAAATGCTGATGCACCTCTTTGTATTTAGGTCGATCTTCAGTAAGCCAAAACAATCTGTTGACAGGAATGCGTCCTGGCTCCATGGGGATAGGGATGTATTGGCCTTTTATGAGGGTCAAGGGCTTCACTATGCCAAAATTACACAGCAACCCCTGATTACTCCTCATGTGTCCCTATGCTTACTTGTATTGAAGAGAATTGGCCTCTGAGCAGAAAGGGGAATGGCCTATTTTAGAGGTCCATCCCCCTCCACCCTTTGTAAGCTATAAGAGCTGTAGGACATACCACCCCTCCCCCTGCCAAACTTTCTTTTGTGAAAGCCTCTCTGGGCAAAGGTTCAAAGTCAACAATCCTTTGTATTTCCAACAAGGGAAGAGGACATTTCTATCTTCACCCAATTCTCTAGCTCTGAGCAACCCTTGGATGCCTGAAGTATGAGCGTGTGGCAGTAAGACTTTCTTGGGCAAACCTGAGATGGAACATCAAGTCCTGGTCTGCCTCATCTGCTTTGTGTTTCCTTCAAAGACCCTGAAAACCTGGTATTTCTGGCTCTGGTTGTAGCTTCATGAATTGGAGGGATTAGGGGAGGGGGTCCCTGAGTCAGTACTGGCTACTCACAATGAGATGCTTCCTATCTACCTCTTAGAGAAAAAGATAACCACCACCAGGCTCATCCAGGCCCTGATAGGATGTAAGGGCCCTGCCAAACTAGCTAACCTGGAAATCTGGGCAGGCCAGGTCTGAGGTGAAAGTGAACTGTCTAGTCTGCAGCCCCATAAAGCAAACCCACTCTTTCAGGAGAAGCAAATGTTTTAGGATTTATTCAAGTATATTTATTTATGTTTTAAGCTGTTCTTTTGTGGTGAAGGAAATACATGTTATCCCTAAACCTGATATCTGCATTGTATATTGACTACCTTTTCTAGAAGGGACCTTATTAATTTCATATGAGGATTAGACATAAACCATGTATGAGCTTTGGTTAAGAGGTTTTCCCCAGACCTTCAGAATGGAAGTATAATGAGCTAGGGAGTGTAAAAAAAAACTCTAACTAGCCTCTTTGGTGTCAGGTCACTCCCTAAGCTGAATCCAATTTGTGTCAGTCCAGATTAGAAACCCCTTCTACATGGAAACCAGCCCTCTTCCTCTCTCCTTTCTCTCTCTCTCTCTCTCTCTCTCTCTCTCTCTCTCTCTCTCTCTCTCTCTCTCTCTCCCTTTCTATCTATCATCTGTCTGTCTGTCTGTCTGCCCATCTATCTATCTATCTATGTCTGTCTCTCTATGTCTGTCTGAAGATCCAGCTATCTATGTCTACATCTCTCTGTCTATCTGAAGATCTGTCTGTTTCCCTACAGCTCTGTCTCTGTCTGTATCTATCTGAAGATCTATTATCTATATTTGCACATTTCATTGCAATGCAGCAGATCCTTTCCACTTAATTCCCATTGCTTCCCCAAGAGTTCTTCCCAAAAGTGATAAAAACTGTCTCTAAAACCAGTTTATCAGTTCATAACAAAGGAAGATATGTCCTTTAACTCTGATAATGTGATGCCAAAGTGACCATTGCATTTTATCACAGTTTTGAGCTCTGCTAGCATTATTTACTTTGATGTAATTATGTATACAATTGTGTATATGTGTATACACATAGACTTGTGTGTGTACCCACACATGCATGTACATGTGTGTATTCTTTTTGCTTGGCTTTTTCTACTCCATATCACTCCATACAAGTCTGTCTGTGTTTTTACAAATTCTTTGTCACATGATCTTCACAACTGTGTGAGGAGGCTGTTATTCCCATTTCACAGTTGAAGACACTGAGGCAGCACACATTAAGCAACTTGTCCAGAGTCACCCAGCTAGTGATCGTCTGAGTGCAGACTTGAATTCAGGTCTTCCTGACTCCAGGACCAGTGCTGTATCTGCTATACCATCTGTTGTTGTTCAACCTTCATTTTCAAAAAGGACCAATGATATCACAAGGATGATGTCTTGATCTGCCCTGAATTGGATTTAAGTGAGGCATTGCTGTGCAAAGTTTTCAGCCTCACTCTCTCCTCCAGAGTCCCATCAAAGTCTAGTGGCAAGACAAAAGCCAAGACAATTAGTGATGATCTGGAATGCAGTGGGTGAACTTGGCCTTTCTAAATTAAGATCTTTTCCAGGTCTCAGTTTGTCTGAGGAAATGCCCATTCAGTGATTTGTAGAAAAAAACAAGGATTCAGAAAGGGATAAATAGGAGAGGAAATCCATTCATCAAGAAATGGAGAGGGAAAGTTGAACCCCTTCACAAAGAAGCAGGGCTACTTGATGCCTTCTGAAAAAGATAGGAATGTTTTCTCGACTACAGAAGTCATACCGCATAGGTGAAGTTAACTAAAGTTGTACTAGATTTGATGGATTGTTAGTTCAAGTGCTTTTAGGTGATCTAAAAGTCCTTAAAAATTCACAAGTGTAATGCTGATGTGTCTTGGGAAGCCTTTGAGTACGGACAAAACGGTCCATTGACATATGTAATTATTGAGAGAGCTCTCCCCACTTCAAAGTCAACGTAGTTCACAGTGGCAGAGACTGAGACTCAATTGTCGCACAGATAACGTTTACTCATCTCTGTACAGTCCCTGCCCTGAAGTTCTTTGAGAGTATGGACTGTTTTATTTTGGTCTCTCTACCCCCATCAACTAGCACCCCGCCCTGCACATATTAGAAATTTAAATATTTGTTCAATTGACTTAAAGACAATTACCATTTCTCTCTTGCGTCTTCTCTAACTCCCAAATCCTAAGTCATTTCAGTAACTTATCATGTGGTTTCCAGACTGCTCACTATCGTGACTGTACTCCATTGGACTTTTTCTAGATTTGGGGTTATTTTTTAATGTGTTTTAAAGCACAGTTTCCAAAAATGAACATGATATTTGAAAATGGAGAGGAACCATGGCATAATGTGTAGAGTCGGGGCTCAGAGGTAGCAAGACCTGAGGTCAAATCCCACCGCTCACACTTATGAGCTGTGTGCCTTCACACAAGTCACTGAACCTCTCGGGCCTCAGTTAAAATGAGGACATTAGACGGGATTACCTATAAAGTCCCTTCAAACTCTACATTTTTGAAACGATTAGTGGATTGTGCTAGATGTGGAGTGCAGTGGGATCATAACTCCAGTGTTAGGGGAGATTGAACTTAGAAGTCACTCTTAGCAGTGGATGGGGTGGAACTGAACTAATAGTCCCGTAAGAAGCTTTAGAACACATACATTAGATGTGGCAAAGATACTGGCCACCAAATAGTTAAAAAAAAATGAAAGAAGAAAGAGCTCTGAGAGCTAAAGCAATGTTATGGTCCTGTCCCTTTCTCTTGAGGTAGTTTGTATGGCTGACTGGAGTCTATTCAAGGCTGTCAGACATTGAGGCCTACCACAGCTGGATGGCTTACAATGAATAACAAGCAATCTCACTGCCCATACGCCGGGACTGCATTCTTCATCTAGGCCTGGACCCCAACCCAGCAACGCCAAAGTTCTGTGTCTCTGTTCTTGTTAATTTAGAAAGCCCACAATTAACCACAACAAATGCTGGGTTTATTCCAAACTCTTGGCCCACAGAAAACACTTCTTTTGAGTCATCACAGTGAGATGGGAGGTTTGCTGGAGAAGGAGAGAAGGACACCTAAACAAAGCGTATTTTCTAACTAAATGTTCAATGTTGCATTATACTTATGACAGCAAAGGATGATTGATTCCTCCGTGTGAATTTGTAAAACTAAAAGTAAGGGTCAGATGCCACCCCTGTGTACATATCACATACTCCTAAAAAGGGAGAACCGTAATGTATGAGGGAGTGTAAATGTTGCTTTAATGAAATTGTACTCCATTCTAGTGACCTTAATCCACTGAAAATGGTTTACAAATGGTGTTGGGGGACAAGGAGGAGGGGATAAAAGCATTTTGAGTAATGACTTTAAAGTAATGTTTAACAAGCAGACCTGAATTTGCATATGCTAATAGGAATTGACCCTTTCATTTGGAGAGGTTACATAGTTCCTCAACAATGACTACGCCACTGAAACCATCTTTGGAACTACTCTTTGGGGGTCACTTTCCTGCTTAATCTACAAAAGAATAGCCATCTGGTTACTTTTTAAGTTTTACCTTGTATCTGACGCAATTGGAATCGCCCAGCTTGATTCCCCCACCATTTTGATCCAACTTGCCTCCAAACGTCTTCAGGCTGTTTCTAAGAATCGGCTATCTGGTTCATACCCACTTTGTTCGTTATGGGGATGGATCATAGCTCTAGCGCTAAAAGGAGGCATCTGGTCCAAAAACCTCTGATTTCACAAAAGAGCTGCCAGGAGGCTGTGACTTCCCTAAACGGTTCTGAAAGTTACGAGCAGCTGGTGAGAGATGTGAAGTCCTTGGACTTCAGAGTGAGAGTTCTCTTTCCATCGCATCATTCTGTCTTCTCAAGGGGTCAATGTGTGCCAAGCTTAGAGAGTGGGGCCCACCTGGGCACAGAAAAAGTGTGACCCAAAAGGGGTCATGCCCGGGTTCATTCAGAGAGCACACTAGAGTAGCCAGCTGCAGAGAGCTAGGCAGAAAACTGTTCAACAAAGGCTGGAGCAAGAGTCCATGAGAGGGAAGAGGTCAGCCCAGAACTGGTCAGGTAACACTATGTTTTACAGGGAAGGCATCAACAAAGGCTGGTCTGTCTCATGCAAAGTATTTCAGTGGATTGGTGTTCTTTTATGGAGGTAGTCTCTCTTCACACCACTGTGGCACTGAGCAAAATCTACCCTGAAAAGATGAAGATCTGTAACCACTGAGAGTATTCCAAAGAATGAGCTTTAGGCTCTGAAGGCAGTTCCAAAGGACTTCTTGGCACAGTTTGAGCAATGATGCCATTATATGGAAAAGAGTATAGTCTACTAGAAAAGCCAAGCCTCCTCTTCTCCATCACTTACAATCCATACCTTCCTTCAAAGCATTCCCTAAGTGCCACCTCCTTCCTGAGGCCTTTCCTGATGCTCTCAGGTTCTAGTCCTCCCCCCAAATTACTATATATGGATTTTTGGTATACTTCACATATACTTGTATGGGGATATTTTTCTCTTATAGCACATAAGCTCCTTGAGGGCACAGATTATTCCATGTTTCCTTTGTACAAAGTACAGTGCCTAGCATGTAGTAGGGGCTCAATAAATCTTATTGATTGATAAATGGAGCATTATCCTCATTAGGGTAGTACAAACCACAGTATTCTGTCATTATGCATACTACAGACCATCAAGACAGAAGGAGGAAATAGACAGGGAGTTTGAGAAACAGGCGAGCTTGAAATGAGCCATAAAATAGTAGTGTTGAAAGAATTCAGCTGCTTGGCCATCTGTTGACACTCTCTACCATAAGCAAAACAGTAAGTAAATCTCTGACTCACTTTAATCATCATGTCATTCTTCAAAAGTGGAGGACATGATAAGAAAAGCCACTACTGTGGATGTAATTTGGAACAGAGAAGAAGCTCATGCTGCAGTAAAAGTAATCAACGAGATAATAATAATAATAACAATAACAGCATAATAAGAGGAAGTGGCCAAGCTATCTAAAACTTGGTGATCGAAAAGGAAAGAGAATTTGTACGCAGTCTTACATGGATCCAAAGATCTCCAGATCCCAGGTTTAGAGTTCAAAGAGAACTTAAAAGCCACTGAGTCCAATCGTCATTCTACAGATGGGGAAACTGAGGTACAAAGAGGTTAAGTCACACTAGTAATGATGACAAGAGTAGATTTCAAAAGGTTCAAAGAAAGTATAGGGAAGATGCTATAAAATTATTTTTCTTGTTTTTTAAACCTGAAGTAACCCAATGAAAGCCTGATTGGAGTCCTGAGGAATGTCTGGATTATCTTACTAATCATTTTCAGAGACTGTATGAAATTATGGAGAGAATGGGGACTATCTCTGAAAAAGTGAAGGAATTTAACGCTGTAGCAGGATATTGTAGGAGCAGGGAAGAAATCTGTGATCTGTTCCCAACCTTTCCGCTAACTACCTGTGTGAACTTGGACATACTGGCACACTTTCTAAGACTGTTTCTTCATCTGGAAAAACGAAGCGATTGAGCTACGTGACCCTTGGTGTTTTTTCTAGCTCTGAATCAATGACTATGAATAATGAACTATCTTTCTCCCCTCAACAGGGCTGCCCAACCTTCCCAGTTCAGCAAGAAGGCACATCGACAACGGCATTAGAACCAATTCCATTTAATCTTCCCAAGTATTTCACATAGCAGCAGTGCCTGGTTCTCGTCCTGAAAATTTAGAATCACTTTGGATAAAACCCATACAGAACAGAGACATAACCATAGCTGGAAGAACCTTACTATTTCCAAGGAAGTTTTGGATCTTGTAGAATTCAAGAAGACCTATACTCTGAAATGCACTGGAGGAGAAATCTCGTTCATTGTCAAAGTATCACAGGACTCTTTATAAAATAGTAACGGAATTATTTTCAATTATTTTAGTGACATTTCCCATTTTTATGTAACAGATACTTTCCAAAAAACTCCCAATCTCCTTAAAAAGTTTATTCCTTAAAATAGCGTCTAAGTCAACAGAAAGGATAGCTGTTGGCTTTGAACATTGGCACCATGGTCGTAACTAAAAATCTATCATTGAATTTGACCAGAGTTTTCTTGTCTTTCTGTGTAGAATTTATTTACATGGTTGTGATCATTACACATATTGTTCATTTGGTTCTTTTTTAATGTTTCTCATATCATACAAGTCTTCCCATGTTCCTTCGAGTTGCTTGTATTTATCATTCTTTAAGATGTAGTGATATTCAACTACATTCATTTACTAGAATTTTTTTAGCCACTCTCCTATCTTTGGGTATATATTTTGTCTTCTGTGTTTTTGACCATCACAAAAATCGTACTAGGAATATTTGTGTGTCTGTGTCACTTAGACTAAAATTTTAGATCCTTGGCATTCTCCACAGCAAGTCATCCTACAAGGCATGGAAATCTGTAAAAAGAATAAATTTTAATGGTGCTGTCATAAAGAATTCTGATGAGTAGATAAAAGAGAAATGGTCTAAAAACAGACCAGTATGTAGGTAGAGGGAATTCGAAAAACAACTTAAATTTTAACAAAGATTGTATAGAAAATTTAGAAGCAAGGGCTCATAATGGAAGATGAATATAAAACAGTGCTATGGTCTTTCAAGAACAGTGTAAGGAATGTTAAACCACAGAATAAGCTGACACTGAGGAGGAAAACTAATGACAAAAAAAATCACTTTGTAAAAACCGTGCTGCGAACGAGGGGAAGATCAAAGAAGGAAGGAGACCAAAGTGCTCAGCGTGGATATGATCGAGATCACAGAGAGAAAGTAGAACTAACTCTTACCTTGTCTCTGTTTCCTGCTAAAGAAAATGATCTTCCAACTGAGAAGCATAGAACAAAACCTAGTGAACAGGGGAAAGAAACCCAAGATTATTGCAGTGAGGCTAAGAAAACATCTGATTGCCCTTAATGGCTTACAGTCGTGAGAACTGGATAAACTATATCTAAGTGTACTAAAGAATATAAGTTATGAATCACGTCACTTCCAGTCATTTGGGGAAAAGTATGGTGAATAAGAGAGACACTAGGACTCAAAAAAAGACAAATGTCCTCATTTTTGAAAAGGAGAAGAGGATGGATTGCTTCTGAAAACTAGCTTATCTTTAATTCATAGCAAAATTATAAAATGGATTTTTAAAGGAATGGTTTGTGAGCATTTAGAAAGGGAAGCAGAAAACATTAAAAGTCAACACCACTTAATTAATCAGTAGTAGGTTGTAGCAAATTAACTTCACTCCCTTTTGGCGAGGTTACTGAACAAGTAGATCAGGAGAAACTAATAAAAATATTATACCTAGATTCAGGAAAACATTTGACAAAATCTGTCTCCTGGTGGATAAGAGGAAAAGATACTGCTAAATGATACCATTCCCTAGCAGTTTCTGAAACTATTCATTCGATAAACATTTATTAGGAGCCTGTTAGGTGCCAGGCATTGTGCCAAGCCCTGAGGATACGATGAGGCAAAATACAGTCCTTGCCCTCAAGGAGCTCACAGTCTAATGGAGGAGACAACATGCAAACAAATATATACGAAGCAAGCTCTCTATAGGATAAATAAGAAATAATTATAAGAGGAGGCTTCCTGTAGAAGGTGGGATTTTAGCTGAGACTTAAAGGAAGCCAGGTAAATCAGTAGTCAGCATGGAAGAGAATAAGCATTCCAGGCATGAGTGACAACCAGAGAGAATGCCTGGAGCTGAGAGATGGAAGCTTTTGTTTGTGGAACAGCCAGGAGGTCAGAGTCACTGGACTTAAGAGCATATGTTGGGGAGGAAAGTGTAAGAAGACTAGAAAGGTAAGAGGGGGTTATGTTAGGAAGAATTTTGAATGCCAAAGAGAGCGTTTTGTATTTGCTCCTGGAGGCGATAGGGAGCCACTGGAGTTTATCGAAGAAGGGGGTGACATCAGACCTGCTCATTAAGAAATTCCCTTTAATGAGTTACTGGAGGAGGGATTGGAGTGGGGAGACACGAGGCAGGCTGACCCACTAGCAGTTTATTGCAATAATCAAGGCATGAAGTGATAGGAGCTTGCATCAGAGTAATGACGGTGTCAGAGGAGAGAAGGGAAACGTAATCATGAAACGTTGCAAAAGTGAGATCAACAGGCCTTGGCAACAGATTGAACATGAGGTTGGGTGGGAGAGATAGTGAAGAGTCCAGGATGACTCCTAGGTTGCGAGCCTAGTGACTAATAGGGTGCTGTTGACCTCTATGGTAATAGGGAACATAGGATGTGGGAGGGATTAGGAGGAAAGAGAATGAATTCAGTTTGGGACATACTGAGTTTAAGGTGTCTACTGGACATTCAGTTTGAGATGTCTGATTGGCAGTTGGAGAAGTGATATTGGAAGCCGTCGGAGAGATTGGGGCAGGATTTGAGAATAATCAACATAGAGATGACGATTAAATCCATGAGAGCTGATGAGCTCACCAAGTGAAGTAGGACACAGGGAGAGGAAAAGAGAGCCCAGGGCAGAGCCCTGAGGGATTCCTGTGTTTAGAAGGCATAATCTGGATGGACATCCAGCAAAAGAGACAGATGAGTAGAAGGGAAGTGATTTGGCCCGAGTCCCATCACTGGTAAATGTCTGAGGCAGAATTCAAATTCAGGGCTTTCTGATTCTAAATACGATGTTCTATCCACAAAGTCACCCAGATACTTTTCTTCTGCAGACCATGAATGTTTAATAGATTTTTCTTCTCAGAAAATAGAACTGTATAGGCTGCCTCCATTGGATAAAAAATCTTCTAGTTAACACTCAAGACAAAAGGACAGTAATCACTAGAAACATTCATTAGTATGAGATGAAATGTAATAATGCCAGCTTCCTTGGAAAGAAGATAGGAAATCTTAAAGTAAGCAGCTGAACCCTTGTTCCACTAGAGTTTCTCTAGTGGCACTTTCTCTGCTTTGGGTTTGCTGTTTGGTTGGGGTAACATGAACACTGACAATTCCCAATTTCTCATTTGAGTTTCTCCTTAATAATCTGGAGAATTGACTAAGTGTCTTGAGATGGCATGGTACAGTGGATAGAGAGCTGGCCTCAAAACCAGGAAGACCTGGGTTCGAGTCTTGCTTCTGACATACTGACTTTGTTGACATTGGGGAAATTGCTTCTCTAGACAATTCTCTAAGACTAAAAATTGCAGGAAAGTGCTGATCTGCATTGGTAGAGGTGATTTCCTCACCTGGGGGCTCCCTATACCAATGAAATTACCCATCAAATCTGTATCTTTATCCTTTTCAGAACTTTTATTATTACACTGACTCCTTATTTATTTCACATAGTTGGGTAGGATAGATTTCAAGGATTTTCAAAGAAAGAATAGATAATATGTGATGGGTTGGGTTGGGTAGGATAGATTTCAAGGATTTTCAAAGAAAGAATAGATAATATGTGATGGACTAAAATTATTTTATTTCTTTTTTTAAAAAAAAAACCTGGAATAATCTTCCCAATGCCCAATCAATGTCATGATGACTTTTTCCATGCAACAATTACACAAACATAACTACCTGTGAGCTATAGCTCCATAAAAATTAAAAAATAACATTGTCGGGGTATTGGATTGGTGAATGCAGTGGATAGGTGGTGCAGTGGATAGAGTCAGGAAGACTTGAATTCAAATTTGGCCTCAGACACTTACCGGCTGGGTCCTCCTGGGCAAGTCACTTAAGCGCAGTTGCTCTCTCTCTCTCTCTCTCTCTCTCTCTCTCTCTCTCTCTCTCTCTCACACACACACACACACACATACACACACACACACATAATGGTAATGATGCTATGGAAAAAAAGTGAGGGGATGAATAAATTTAGAAATAGGAAAACAATCTGCAGTATATGAATGTAATATATCATTGCTTAGTAACAAATGGCAAATATGAGTAATTTAGAGAAACATTGGAAGGTTTCTGTGTACTGATACATAGCAAACAGAACCAGAAAAGAATGTAAAGAGTGACTATGAAGTAAATGAAAAGACAACACAGTGCAAGCCAGACTCTGAGCAACTGAAAAATCAATGATGATCCTGGAAAAATAGAAAAGAGAATATAACGTTCTCCTTACGGTAGAGAGCCAGGAAGCTAGACAGCTAGATGGTTTAGTGGATAGAGAACTGGGGTTGAAATCAGGCAGACTCATCTTCCTAACTTCAAATCTTGCCTCAGATACTTACTAGCTGTGTGAGCTTGGACAAGTCACTTAACTCCATTTGCCTCAGTTCTTCATCTGTATAAATGAGCTGAAGAAGGAAATGGCAAACCATTCAAGAATCTTTGCCAAGAAAACCACAAAATGGCATCACAAAGAGTCAGACTTGACTAAAATAACTGAGCAGAAAGCCAGGTCATTACTATCATAAAACATTGTCTTCACTGTCAGATAGGGTCACTGGGATCCCCACAATGTTTAAAGGTCCAAGGAAGACCTACCTCTAGCTCATTAGGTGAATTCATTATGGAAGATTTATGGAGGTAATAAGGAAAGGGGACTGAATAAGGAGTCACAGACCTAAATCTGAATTCCAGCTCTACCTTCATGATCTTGGACTAGATACTTTATTTCTTGGGGCTTCAATTTCACCATCTGTAAAATAGAATATTAGACTAGATGATCTCTAAGGGCCCTTCTTCTCCTGTACTTATGAGTTATGACAATAAAAATTTCCCAAGCTTAGAGTATACACATGACTTGGCTTTGAGCTACAGTGATGGAGGAAAGTACGTCAACTGATAAGATCAGGTATCCCTTAAAATGCCATGGTAAGTGTTCTTTGGGTTCCTTTTAAGTGAGCCACTTATAGTGTCCTAGAGACAAAACTAATGTTTGTCCAGAGGATTACCTAGGTGGAAAGATAACCAGGAGTCAATGGACGTGGGTTGAAGCCCACATTGATCGTGTAGACCTTGGTTATTTAGTTGTTTCTTCATGTCCTGGGCTTCTGTTTCCCGAACTGAAGAATGAGAGTTGGAGGTGGACATAGACTGGCTGGTCTCAAAGGCCTCTTTTAGCTCTAAGCCTGCAGTCCTATGACCTTATGAATGCAAAACATATGCTTGCCAAAAAGACGATTTTATGGAGAACTCACACAGGGCAAATGTTCACATGATGGTCAGGAGAAGTGATACAAGGATATTCTGAAGGTCTCTCTTAAGAACTTTGGAATTGATTTTGTGACACAGGAGATACTGGCATAGGACCATTTAGCCTGGCATGCCCACATCAGAGAAGGGGCTGTGTTCTATGAGCAAAGCAGAATTGAAACAGCTCAAAGGAAACGCAGGATGCACAAGTCTGGAGTATCCACCCCAAATGTTCGCATGGACTATTTGTGCCCAACCTGTGGTAGAATATTCCTAGCTCAAACTGGCCTGATCAGCCACAGCCAGACAAACTGAAACTTGACTTTAGCTGGTACTCTTTGAGAACAAAGGACAAAAACCAAGCAACCAACCATGACCTTACAACCATGAGGAATCTGAAAGCCAAGGAATTAGGGATATTTTGCCTGCAGAAGATAGGACCAAGGTGAAACATAACATCTCTCTTCATCTATTTATAGGAGTTATCCTCCATAACCCTCTCAGGCACAAAGACAGAAAGCCTTGCCCCAGGGTAAGGTTGGAGTGAATTTCTTCAATGATGTATCTGTTATCATGGAATCTCTTATTTACATGTAGTAAAGGGGTCTAAACTTCCCATATTGTGCTATTGTATTTTACAATTTATATCCTATTGGAAAATTCCTGTGATTCTTTACAGGGAAAATAGGTGATTGGTGAGGGAAGAGGGACTATAGAAACAGGAGCAGCCAAAATCATTCATTTCTCCCTGAATAGGGCCTCCAAAGCTGGGACAGACCATTGAATATTGACACCATCCATCCTTTAAAAATGCAAATAAATTTGCTCCACTTTTATGATTTTTTTTCCTGAAAGCATTTTGCATAATTTAATTTCCTGCATTTATGAGAAGACATTATCTTTAGTTATCACATATTTGAGTAAGCACTGCATTTTCCAATAAAGAGGCTTCCAATAAACTCTGCTTATTTCAGATTCCAGGGAACAAGAGAATCATGTGAAACTTAGAATGTCTTTATATTTCTGGTAAGTATGAGTTCACTCCATGCTAATAATAAGGAAAACAACAAGAAAATCACTAAGAGGCCCAGAGCCCTTGTATCTGGCATTAGAATGACAAGAAACAAGTATTAAAAAAAATCTCGAGTCACTGTAGTGACTTTCATTCTGAAGTATCACAAAGGACTCTTCTAAATTAACCTCTGAGCTGAGACAGAGTGCCATTTAGCTGTCTGCTCAGGACAATGATACCCAAGAGCTGAAGGCAAACTCTGTCCTAAAACAGGGGTGGAGCCGGCGCGGAGGCAGCCACATGGGCTGTGCTTAGGATTCCAGAGAAGCAGGCAGGACGCTTGCTGGCTGATGCCTTAGGTCTATCAGGGTCCAAAATCGAAGAACACAAAGATTCACAGGGTCACGGGATCATGGACCCAGAGCTGGAAAGAACCTGAGAGGGCATCGTCCAACCCTCCCATCTTACAGGTGAGGAAACTGAGGCCCAGAGAGACGAAATGACTTTAGGGTCATGGAAACACAGATTTAAAACTGGAATTGACTTCAGAGGCTAGCAACTCCACATTACCCTTCTTTTACAGGTGAGGAAACAGAGGCTGAAGATGGGTAGTGACCTATGGTGTGCTAGCTACTGTGCTTTGAATGAGGCATACAGACACAAAGAATGAAATGGGATCTGTTAACAAGTAGTTTACATTTTAATTGGGGAGACAACAGGTGCGTATGTTAGCATATACAGAATAAATACAAACGAGTTAAAAACAAAGTAGAAAGCTAGGGTTTGAAAAGAGAGGTGCCATCCTGCTCCGTTGGGAGGGGGTCCCTACTCCAGTAGAATCACAAATCTGTTTCCTATTTCTGTGATACTTACAGCTGCTACTATTAAAGTGTGTGGTCATTTACGAGGACTTCTGTCCAAGTACCTGGTTTGGAATGGTGAGAGGGGAAGTAGAACCAAAAGGGAGAGGAGATAGACCTCAGATAAAGCTGGGGAAGCCTGGGGCAGGGAGAAGTAACTAATTACAGACAGAACGTCTACAACGTTAGAAAGCTCTGATGTACCTGAGACCTCTTTTAAGCCCAGGGGAGGAAAACAGTTAATGATGTCAAGGATGAATCCAACCCCGACTTGCCTAGATAGATAGATGATAGAGAGATAGATAGACAGATATACACACATATGTACATAAATGTATATAGTTTATATATAATATATTGTTTACCATATATTATGTATACACACACATAGTATATGTATAGTGTAGTATAAGTACACATATGGGTTACATATAGTACAGGTAATAATGTATATTATATATAATGTATAGTGTGTATCTATGTATTATATATAGTATATAAGTGTGTATATAGTACTGGAGACAGACAGATGAATACCACACAAATATGTGTATATACACACACATATATACATGTTCGTATACTATGTATTAGAGATATGTAGTATAATATTTATATCTTATATATGATATGTCATACATGTACATGCTAGAGTATTTGCATACTATGGTATAAATATGTGTACTGTATACTATAGAGTGTATATAGAGGTTGTATCTAGTGTAGGTAGTAATGTATGGTGTACTATATATAATGCATAGTGTATATTTATATTATTTATAGTATATATCTATGGATAGTACTAAGATAGATATATACCTCACATGTGTATATACACTTATATATAATAAATGAATATATACTATGTATTATATATACTCTACATATAGTATAATATTTGTATCATATGTTATATATACATATACTTTAGTATTTGCATGCACTAGTATATGCATAGTGTAATATATAGTGTGTATATATAGGTTGTATATAGTATAGAAAGTAATGTATAGTATATATATGCATAATTTGTATCTATACCATATGTAGTATATGCATGTGGATAGTACTAGATGGATGGATGGATGGATGGGTAGACAGAGAGGAGAGAGGGGAAGAGAGAGAGAACAAGATCACACATGCGTGAGAGAGAGAAAGAGAAATGGATAGATGGATAATTGTGAACCTGTAACTTCAATGGTATAGGGAACTCCAAGTGAGGACACCGTATCCACCAATGCATGCTGGCTGCCTCTTTGCGCCTTGGAGCGGGTAGAGAGTGGCCTCAAACACTGAGAGGTTGGTGACTCTCTCTGGGCCTCTGTGCCAGTAGTGGGATGTTAATCCAAGTTTTCCCAACTCAAAGGTCAATTCCTTATACCTCCAACTATTATTGCTGTCTCCTTAGTTACCCTGTTTTAAACTCATTTGTATTTATTCTGTATATGCTAACAGATGTGCCTATTTTCTCCCCAATTGAAATATAAACTTGTCACCAGATACTGTTTCATTCTTTGCATCTGTATTCCTCATTCAAAGCATAGTATCTGGCATGTCATAGGTGCTTTGTCAATATTGGTTGGCTGGTCTTTTTCAGAGTTGCTGGTAGGTTGAGCAGGTTGAGGTGGAGGAGCAGAGGAGAGTGAAAGGCCATCCTCTCTTCTTGCTGCACTTTGAAAAAAGACACAAAGGAAAGAGGCTAGGGTGAGTCTCTAGTGGAAGGAGCACTAATTTAGTGGCCAACAACCTCAATCCAAATCCTAGCTTTGGCCCTTAATACCTGTGTGATCATGACTTAAATGGCAAACCACTTAACCATTGGGACTGTTTCTCATCTGTAAGATGAGGAGGGTAAACTAAATTATTTTGAAGGTCCCTTCTAGGTCTATATCTATGACCTGATTAAAAGGAACCATTGGCCAATAATGGGTGTGGCTGATTCTTCGCTCATCCGATCTTTAGAACTCAATGTGTCCCATAAGTTTGATTAAAGATTCTTCAATTCGATCTAGTAACAAAGGCCCACTTCCTATAATTTCTATTAGGTTGATTGGGTGACTCTTCAATTGGATCGAGGACTCCCCTGATCAGTCCCTGTCACACCAACAAACTGTCACCTTAACTATCCTTCCCCATCCTGCCCTTGATAAGCTGAATCACTGAATCAAGCAGAGTTCTTTCATCTCAATTAACAAGTCCCTTTCTTGGCTCCCTGCCTAGTTCCCTACCACCATTTCTTCCATGACTGTGAGGAAACGTTGTTCTTGCTAGTTTTTCCCAGAATCGCTCTCCTGTGTCTGAACCCCAGCCTTCATGCCAGACCCCTAGCTGCCCACCACCAGGTTTCTCGGCTCTTCATCACTCATTTGCTTTCTGCCAGACTCAACTTGACATCTGGCCTTGGATGGTTTGCCAGGCATTCCATCTGTTACCCCCCAGTAGGTCTCGCATACTTACCCACCGCCTGCTATTCTGAATCTCTGATTACAATAGCCATACTGCTCTGATATGCCATTTACCTGTACAGATTTCCTACTATAAACTACAACTAGGACATATTCAGATGCCTAGTGTGTATCTGAGAATATGCCTAGTCAAAGAGTCCTAGCCATTGGAATTCCAGTTGAGCCTTGGAACTGACAGCTAGGGTTCCACCAAGTGAATTATGTATTCACCAATTTGACCACCAGTATCATCACTCATTCTTCTCCCTCCAACACCTAAAAAAGCAAAAGCTTCTCTTTGTAACAAATAAATGCAGTCAATAGTCATGAAAAACAAATTCATGCGCTGTTTGTATTTAAGTCTCATTCAGTACCAGCAGTATGTGATCTTTCTGCCAAGAGGCAGGAGGAATGATTCATCAGTCTTCTGGAGCTTGGCCTGGTCATTGCATTGATTAGTGTTTTTTAAGTCTTTCAAGGTTGTTTCATTTCACAGTATTGCAGTGATTACATAAATTGTTCTCCAGGCTCTATTCACTTCACTTTGCATCAGTTCATTCTAGTCTTCTCAGGTTTCTCTGAATCCATCCCTTTTATCACTAATGGCATGATAAAGATAAAAAATAAATAAGATATGGTCCCTGCATCATGAAGCTTATAGTCTAGTAGGGGTGTAGACATGCTTCGATGTATTGTGGATCTGCCATCTCATTGGCTGAAATATTCCCTCCCTTAGGATAGAGAACAATTCATCCAGTGCTTTATATCTTATGAGATTCTTGTAAATGCTTTCTAACAACTCTCCCCACATGATTTAACCAGGGCTTCCTCTGGCATTTCATGAGTGCAATACTCAAACTTTCCATGTGCTCATTTTCCACATCATTCTCGCTGCACTTCCATTTCTGTTCATACATTTCCTTAAGAAAATCTACTTCTTCTGCGTCACTGGAAACTTGAAATTGAATATATATGTCTCTCTTTTACACTTGAGTCATTTATAACTTTGATTATCCCAAGATCATGGTGTTCTAAGGCTCACAATGGTACAGAATCATGAGGTAAAAATGTGGCCTTTGGAGGGTTCTGGCCACCATGACCACCCTAACATCAGGCAGGCTGCTCAGCCTAATCCAGCAAAACCCTAAAGTTCCCACTAGTCTGAATAATGGTAAATCCAATGAGAAACAACAGTAGGTGACATTTTCTGCCCCACAACTACTCAAAAGAATTAGCCAGAATCCCACTGATGATGGGAAAGAGGAGGGAGGTGGTCTCCAGCAAAGTAAGACCCATTGTGAACAGAGATGTAGCATATGGATCCTGCAAGTCTCCATGCAGAAGTGTCAAGAGCAGAGATTGTTCCCAAGAAATCCCCAGGATGGTCAGAAAGCCTCAGAGTGGTGATCTTAGATGCCTTCAGGAAGTGCATCAAATGAAATAATTGTTTTGGGGGAAAGGGGGTCCCAGAGTGATCAGTCTAGGATGAACCATGCTTAAAAGCTTCAAAGTTCGTAATGTTTTGTCCTAAGAAGCCAGAAAGAATCCTGAAGCTCCAGAGAGACCAAACTCAAGGAAATGAGGTCAGTATAGGAAGCCAGGGGATCAACCACACCACCAAAAATTATAGTAGGGGGTACAGTCTGGCCCTAGCATAGATCCTTGATTAAAAACTAAATCTGGAAAAAGAAATACATCAAAGGGAACACAAACAAGTATCCCCAAAAATTGTTTAAAAAAAAGAGAGAATAAGTCACTAAAACTTCAAGTGGAAACTTAAAGGAAAAGGATCATTTTGCATCAATTTTCATTTGCAAATGATTGCCTAGAAGAAATAAAGTAAAAGAGAAGAAATGAAATGAGAGTTCTACGTGAAAAAATTTGAAAGACAATAAATAGGTGTGAAAAGAAAATAATAAAGCTTACCCAGGTAATGTACCCCTGACTCCTAGAATAGGCCAAAAAAGAAATCAATGACTCCATGAGGTAGGGAAAAAATTAGAACAAAATTAAAATATTGAAAAATAGAAGAAAATGTAAGATATTTGATATAAAACAAACAACTGACCTAGAAAATAGGTCAAGGAAAGATTATTTAAGAATTACTGACCTCTCTGAAAAGTATGTTTTTTTTAAAAAAAATAGCTTATGTACTATATTTCAAAAAGCCACAAAGGAAAACTGTTCAGGTCTGTTAGAACCAGAAGAAAAACAAAGGTCCTAGGATGCATGAGTTCTGTTCTGTAGATTTGAAACAGGAAAAGAGAACAGCAGATAAAAGGAAAACACTAATTTAGAAAGGAAGAAGGGGAAGCTTGTCTGGCTTTCTCAATGGGGAGGAGGAGGTGAGAGAGAAAAAAGGTAGAATTTCATGAAAACAAAATAAAATTTAAAATAAAAAAGGAGAACTCACTAATTCTTTTGAATTTGGGGTAAGAAGAAAAATATATAAACATGGATGAAGAGGCAGGGGAAATGGGCATCAGATGAACTTTACTCTTATCTGAAATGGAAAAAAGGTTAAATGCACACACACACACACACACACACACACACACACGCATGCACGTATGCAAACACAAGTAGAGTTTGTAGAAATAGTTCAAGCTCTACCAGAAAACAACTGGGGATAGTTAACAGGCAGTGAAGAGGAAAGATGATAGAGAATAGTCATAAGCAAAGCAAACCCCGATCTTGAAGGGGAGGATAAAAAAGAGGCAAAAAAGAAAAAAGCAAAGAACTAGAATGTTTAGGAGCTCCTTAGCCTTTCTCTTAGACAAATGAGGAATGACCATACAGATGGTGCTGTAAGGATGAGAGGAAATATCATTGGTTCATAAGAAATGACCAAAAAAAGTTCAGAAAAATCTGGGTAGCGTAAACTGCTTAGAACAAAATGAGCAGAAGCAGAAAGAACAATTTATAAGAGGGCAGTGACATTGTAAAGAAAAACGATTTGGAAAAACTTAAGAACTTGCATCAATGCTATGACCCATCACGTCCCTGAGGAACTATAAAGAAGCGTGTTCCCTAATTTCTGACAAAGAAAGGTGAGAAATACACAGTGTAGAGATGTAAATTTTTGTAAAGGTATGGCCACCGGGTGGAATTGTTTTGATTGGTTATGCTTATTTCTTAGAAAGGTTTCTTGTTTACTCTCTCCATTTTCAAGAGAAGCAGGGGAAGACGTCATGATCTATAATGATTTTTTTAAAGAGGGCCATTAAACATTTTTTTAAACTGCACAAAAGGAAACAGAGTAGAGCTGAAAATAAAGCACAGATAGTTTTGCAAATAACATGCACTTTACTTCAAAAAGTAAGTCAAATGAAAGAGATTTTCTGTTTCTAACAATAATGAATGAATGAATTAGTAAGTAAGTGAGTGAACAGCATTTATATAGCACCTGCTATATGCCAGGCACTGTGACACATACTTTACAAATATTATCTTATTAGATCTTCACAACAACCCTGGGAAGTAGGAGTTAGTATTATTCTCATTTAACAGATAAGGAAACTGAGGCAGGTACCAGTGAAGTGGCTTGCCCCAAGTCACACAGTTAGCAAGTATCTGAAACTGGATTGGAACTCAGGTCTTCCTGACCCCCGGCACAGCAGTCTATCCACCTTGCCACCTAAAATCCCCTTTTTGTGTTCTGCTACGTGTATGGAAATGCTCTCTTTTGTCTTTGTATTTAAAATCAGAATTTGTTCCAAATTGTTAATAAATGAAATTTTAAAAATAGATCTGTGTGCCAAGAAATAACCCATAAATATTAAAGAAACTTTTAAAAGTACAGGGATAAACAGTAGAGAGAGTGTTATGCCTATATTCAGGAAGACATGAGCTCATATCTGGCCTCAGACACTGAACTAGTAGAATGACCCTGGGTAAGACCATTAGCCTCAGTTTCCTCATCTGTAAAATAGGGATAACAATAGCACCTACATTATAGAGTTGTTGTAAGGATCAAATGGGACATTTGTGATGTTTAACTTACAGCTTGTAATTATATGTAATTGTTAGTTAGTTATTGACCTTCTTACTCAAAGAGGACCAAAGTGACATTATGATGTCCAGCTGCAGCTGATCAGACCAACACAAGCTCAGAAGGTTCTACCACAGGTGGGGCCCAAATAATGATTGTACAGTTATTGCACGTAATTGCCCAATTGTATCGCTTAATTAACAGAGTGTCTAGAACACAGTAGAGCTATGCAAGTGCTAGCCAGTTATTATTATTAATATTACAAATAACTACAATTAGGGCAGGCAGGTGGCTCAATGGATAGAATGCCAAGCTTGGAGTCAGGGAGACTCATCTTTCTGAGTTTAAATCCAGCCTCAGATACCAGCTATGTAACCTGGGACAAGTCACTTCACCCTGTTTGCCACAGTTTCCTCATCTGTAAAATGAGCTGGAGAAGGAAATGCCAAACCACTCCAGTATCTTTGCCAAGAAAACCCCAGAAGGGGTCTCAAAGAGTTGGACACAACCGAAACAACTGCACAATAACAACACGTGATTCAAAGCAATGCTTGGAAGATATATAACAGATGTGCAAGCAAACATCATGTGTGGTCTGAGGGAGGTGGAACATTAGTGACTGGGAAGAATTGAGGAAAATTGGAGAATTAGAAGGGAAATAGATGAATTAAAAACCCCATCCCAAACAATACCGTAATTCTGATAAACAAAACTAAAAATTAATTCTTTGAAAATAGTACTAACATTGCTAAAACATTACCTTACCTAATTGAAAAGAGAATGATCAAATTACCAAAAATAAAAAGAACTTGCTGAAATTATAATAGAGAAGGAATATAAGCTATCAGACAGCTATATGCGAATGCAACTGAAAATTTAAAAGAAATAGAGGATTATCAATAAATATTAAGGGATTGAGACTATGCCTAAGATTTCTTTGATATTAGGAACTCTGCTATGAAACTCCCTTCAACAGAGCAGGTACCTTCTCTGAGTTGCCTGGAACAATGAGAGGTTAAATGACCTGTCCTGGGTCTCACAGTCAGTCCATATCAGAATAAGAACTTGAACTCAGTTCATCCTAGATTCAAGGTCAGTTCTCTATCCATCACAGAATCTTAGAATCCATAATTTAAGGCTTAAAGGCACCTGAGATGCCATTTACCCCAACCCCCTCATTTTACAGATGAGGAACCTGGACTGAAGACTTGCCCAGGATCAGAGCCAGGATTTGAACCCAGCTCTTTTGAGACCAAATCCAGCACCCTTTTTGCTGTACCACAATGCTTTCCATTACTTACTGGCTACCACCCAGGGGATAAAATGTCATGGTAAAGCAACTACTTGTTCCCCCCAATTTTCATAGCAACCATGAAATGGAGCATCAGAGCAAATGAGAATGATTCATCATGGATAAGAGCTGCGGTCCATTCAGCTGGATGTGCAAACTGGTTTCATTCCAAATTCCCCCAACTCCAAGTGCCAAGACTTGTTGGAAGGCACTTCGTTTACCAGGTACTACAAGGTAGGAAGATATTCCCCTCGATGTGTATCTTGTTTCAACAGAACTGCTTAGGCGCCAACTGCAGCCCACACAGGAATCAGTGAGCATCAGACCTCGGCAGTTCAGACACTGACTATGTTCTCAGGAGGGCATGGCTGCAGTCATTGACCAGAGTCAAATGCTTTGTCAGACTGCTGATTTCAATAAGCAGGTTGAGAGCCTGGTTTAGCTTTTTTTTTTAACTCAGAGAAAGTCTTGGCAGAAATGTTACCATATCTTTAGAATAATACCCTAAAGGGGTTTAAGTCTTGCCTTCTTATCACTAACCATTTGGCCTACTGGTCAAAGTATTTGTAACTCTTTAATTTATCAGGTGTCCATAAAGAAAATGAAAGAAACATCCAAAAGAACATGAGATGGCAGTGTTCACTATGGTTTCGGTAACCACAAGATATAGAGAGAGGTCCATGAAGACCTCTTTGTTGGGCTTCATGGCCTCCTGATTCTCTACTGACCATCTCAGAAAATAGTTGATTGGTTTACAGCAATGATTCAAAGGCTACTGACAAATGACAACTAAAAATCAGAAATAAAATACCAGTGAGAAACAGGAAGTTTTCTTTTTTTTCCCAATATACAAGAAGACTGAAAACCAAAAATAAGACTGTAGCTTACTACATCATATATATGTATATATATGTATATATATATGTGGATATATCCATATATATACATATATATATGTATTTTATCAATCATTTATATATATTTTTCCTCTACCACACAAACAGGGACAACCTTCTGCCTTTAAAAAAATTAGATTAATTTCCTGAAGATTTTTTATCTAGTCTTTTACTCTATACTGGACCATTTACAAAGTCAATCAAGCCTACAAGTAATTCTCAAATATGTTTAAATAATTTTATTATTCATTTCTTTAGAGAAATTACTATGTGGTTCCTGAAGCATTTAGAGTTAAAATGTGTCTGGTTTCTGTTAATGAGATTTTTTTACTCAAACGTCTCCTGAATGGCTTGACATACATCGAATATCATTTAAGACTTCATCTTTATATCAGAGCCATGTGAAGACATTTATGAGAAGAGAGAAGAGTTCGGTTCATCATTTAGATGTTTCATCTGCCTAACAGCTAATACCTAGGCACTTGGACACTGGAATAATGAACTGATGTTTTCACTTATCTTGATGTAGGTATGGGGGGAGGGAATCATACTCTTCATTTTTGGAGATAGCCATCAGTTTCCTCAACCTTTCTCTTGCTATTTGCTACGTTCAAAACTTTGTAAAAGTAGACTTGGAAATGAGGCTTTATCCTGGGGCCTTCTTCTCTTCTCCCTCCACAGTTTTTCTCAGTGATATATCAGCTCCTATGGATTTTACTATTTCTATGTAAATGACTCCCAGATCTATATATCCAACCCCAATCTTCTTCCTATGATCCAATCTAATATCCTTTTGGACATTTCAAACTATATTTCCCAGAGCTACCTCAAACTCAATATGGCCAAGACTGAGCTCACTTCCTTTCCTCCCTCCAAACCCACCCTTGTTAACAAACAAACTATTATTTATTCAATATTCTTAAATGCTACAAAATGTAAATCACAGCTTCTAGAGAGAAGCCAATCTAAGCACTTATTCTAACAGTCATGGATTACAGAAAGTTCCTCAAGTAGCAGGCTGATGAGGATCAATGAATCCTGAAAAGAAGAGCTTAGGAAATCTACCCCATGTAAATGTCTCTTTTTCGATCCCCAGCTACACAACTTGGTTTAAAGTGGATATAAAGGAAACCAAAAGGCCATTTCTCCACAGTCCACAACATCTGAAATGCATGAATTCAACCTGTGGAAAGTGTTTCCATTCCATGGCCTTCTATATCCTTATGCGTGAAATTCATTCCTTTTACACACAAAGAACTATTTCAAGGACAACCTATTTCATATGAAGTCGAAATCCTGTCCAAGCAACCATCCATCCCAAGCCAGGAGTAAATTTGGCTTTGTGTGTATATCCTTTCCATATTTTTGATACTCTTCAATGGACAGCTGACCTACAATGGGCTACAATTATCTGTTTCTGGAATTACTTTTAGGAATCAGTATGGAAGGGGGTGGGTAACGGAATCACATAACTCGGTTCAGATACAATGTTCTACCAGATTGGAGATTCGACTCATGGTCTGACACTGCCCTCTAACAGACTGTAGTCATGGAAATTCAGCTGCATTGGGATGAAAGGAATCTCAGCCCGTCAGCAGCTCTCCGGTTACTCCATCTGGGAAGGGCACTGAATGAAATTGGCAGCATTTAATGTGAGCCACATTTCTCTTTTCTACCAGAGAATTAAAGGAAAGAAAGAAATCAGAGAGGACACGATTAATTTGCAGGACTTCTCAGGTTAGAAGCATACAGTAGTCAAATTCCCAAACAGATCATTTCAAAGGAACCTTATTAATAACAGGAAACCTAAACTGTCACATTCAATGAGTTGATAGGATGCAAAGCTTTAAGTACTAATAACTCACTTGCAATATTCATGATCCAATCTTAATTAAATCCAAACTGGAAGAAGCTATTTACATATTATTTTTCCTGTTGAAAGGATTACACTGTGTACCATGTATGCCCTTTGCTTATTTTTAATCAGATTTTCATAATTTTTAGAAGTGAACACAGCAGGTGAAATGGCTGGTGGTTCATCCACAGGCAAGAAGAGGGAATGCGAAGGGATCATTTCTTGTGTGCTTTCAGAGATCCTGATAAGAAATGGAATGACTGACTTTAATGAGAAACCTGGGCTGCTTCATCTCTCATATTAAAAACCAACAATATGACAAACGCAAACGTTATCCATTTACAAGCAGTAAGCAGGATACAGCTGAAAGAGCCCTGGTTCTGGGGTCAGAAGAATAAGGTTTAGGCCCTACCTCTGACTCTTACTACTTATGTGACCTTGGAAAAGTCACTTAACCTCTTCTGAGCCTCAGTTTCCACAACCGTAAAGTGACCCAAGCACCTGTATTCCTGATTCCACGTCCCATGTTCTACCTACTTGTACCTAGCTGTCACTATTTACATCTTCTGAGCTATGTGGTAATTTACAAAATGTCACCAGAATTTACCTCCACCTCTAGTGGTTTTGAGGCCTTAGGAAGAAACTTGAAGGACATGAAATAGCATTATTTCATCTTTAAATTTCATTTCACTTTCATTTAAAGGAAGCCGGGCATCATCCTTGAATCTTGGATCTGGAATCGAGAAGACATGGCTTCAACTCTGTCCTCAGATATTCACTAGCTCTGGAACCCTAACCAAATCACATGATCTCATTCTGCCTCAGAATGAGATTTGTAAAACTGTAAATTTTGTCATTTTTGTTTACAAATTTGTAAAACGGTATAAAGTGGTGATAACAAAAGCACCTACCTTGCAAGGCTGTTGTGAGTATGTTAAACTATGTGTGTGATGTACTTTGTAGAGCTTAAATGTGTACTATACACATATTGTCTATTACTATAATTTTCTAGTAAGAAAAAAGTTAGGACTTTGAAAAGGAAAAGACATGTAAAGTTAACAGTCTAATATGGCAGAACAGATACTTTGGTATAGATCAGAAATTTTTTACCTAGGGTATGTGAGCTTGTTGATAAAACATTTTAATGGCTGTGTTTCAATACCATTAGTAATCTTTGCGATCTTCTATATTTTGTTTCCTGCCTTTCAAAATAAGATACTGAAAAGGGAGCCGGGCACCCATATACTTCACTGGATTGCCAAAAGAGGCTGCAAAACAAAGAAGGTGAAGAATCCCTGACAGACAGAAGGATTTTGATTCATATTTAAGAAAAGAGAATCACCTGTTTGTGTAAGTGGCAATACATACGATGTCCTAAGAGTCAGTGCACTAAGACTTTCAGGGCACTCTGTATATCTCACAAAGACAGGGGAGAATATGTTGTCTGGATACTAGGTCAAGGAGAATTTACATTGAAATCGAGGAGTAGGGCCTGACAAATGTTAGTATTTAAAACTAGAAGGGCCCAATCTAACTCCCTCATTTCATTGATAAGAAAACTGAGCCCTAGAGAAAGAAGTTGTCTGATGTTATGCCAAGTATTTAGTAGCAGAGTAGGCATTCAAACCAAGGTCTTTGATTCTCAAATTCAGTGTTTTTCCCCGTCAATTACAGAAAACATGAAAAATGGGACAGACAAAATAGAAACCAAAATAATAGAAGATGTACTCTACTTCACTGTTTGTCCTTCATTTTTGAAGAGGACCCGTGACATCACGAGGTTATGTCTTGACTCTTTTGTGAACTGGATTTAAGTGAGACGGAGTTGTACAAAGTCATCAGCCTCCCTCACTCCTCCAGAGTTAGGGAAGTTCAGTGGTGGGACAGTAGTCCAGATGACTAGCAATAATGCAGGATGCAGTGGATGACTTTGGTGTCTTCAATGTCTGACCAAGCTCTAACTACTCCACGGCACCTGCTTCAGGGGCTTCATGACCGGTGGAACAAATTGTTCTTATCTGCCCATTCCACTGGGAGAAGTCTTCACATGCTTAGGGTAGACACCTCCCTATTTCACCAATGAGTCCGAGTCCTGTCTATTACCATCAACCTGGTTTAGCCCCTCTGCTAAGACATTTTAACTGGGGTAAGATGGCCAAAAACAGTACTCATTTATGTGTTCCATACTAGTCTGAATATGACATCTTACCTGAATACAGGCGGGATGCCTATAATGAAATCTCTTGGACTGGATAGATTGTCAGATTTGATCGATATGTCCAATAGATTTGCTGAACTGTCTTATCTCTCTCACTCTTTCACTTATTATTGGTTGTAGGAGATGGCTCTAAAAGTTGGGGAAAGAGGGATTTACATGCAAGAATGAAGGTGATATTAACAGAAAAAGATGTCAATAAATAACACTGCAACTAAAATCACTTTAAAATAAAGAATGTGTAGAGATATATTAACAAAAATGATTTTTAAAGGTATATGAGAGGGAGTATTATGGGGAGGGAGGGTGTAGCACAACCTGTATTGAGACTCATATTTTAAAACAGTCTATGGGTGATAAGCAAAGTGATGGTGACATTTTAACACAAGGAGATAAATCTATCCAAATAAAATTCAGAAGTCTAAGAGATAGAAGAAGGATGAATGAGAGACTTCTCAAAGTGATAATAATACAACTTTAATACAAAGAATACAGTTTTAAAATTTTCTAACACTCTAAGATTTGCAAAGTGATCCACATAATACTCATTTGCTCCTCAAAACAATCCTGGAGGGTATTATCATAATACCCATTTTTAAAATAAGGAAAACCAAGGCAGACGGAGATTGAATGGCTTGCTCAGGGTCACCTAGGTAGTAAGTATAAGAAGCAGGATTCAGCTCTTCTTAATTCTGAGTCCTGAGTGCTATCTATAATGCCACTCACGTGGGAGAGAAGACCCATGTTAAAGAGTACCCTACAACCTTACGAGACATTGTCTTCTGCCACATCTTCTCTCACAGATGTCTATTTTCCTAGATTCCAGGTAAGAACTTGAAAAACTATCAGAGTTAGCTGACTGAGGTGGCTGTGGTGCAGTTCAGAGAACGATGACTCTGGAATCAGAATCCCGTCTCCGATGTTTGTTACTCATGTGAGCTTGGGCAGATCACCTATCCTCACTGGGCTTTGGTTTCCTCAACTGTAACCTAGGAGGGTAAGCTCCCGTGGCCTCTAACGTCCGTTTCAGCTCTATACTTATGATCTTATCCCTTTTATGCATTGCCTCACTTTTCTACTAGTGATTTCTGCCTAGTTATTTACTTAGAAAAACTTCCTCTGCTGCCCTTTCCTAAGGAAGAACACAGGACTATGCCTGTTAGCAAGCATTTATTAAGCACCTACTATGTGCCAAGCACTGAGATAGGGTCTAGGGATACAAAGAAAGGCAAAAAAAAATAGTCCCTGCTGTCAAGGAACTCAGCCTAATGGGGGAGGCAACATGTGGATAACTATAGACCAACTATGCACAGAAGAAATTGGAGATATCTTCGGAGGCAAAACAGTGGCAGTCTGGCAGCAAGGGGATCAGGAAAGGTTCCTTGTAAATGGAAAGACTTTAGCTGAGACTTGAAGGAATCCAGAGGTAGAGATGAAGAGGAAGAGAATTCTAGGCCTGAAGAAAAACCAGTGAAAATGCTCAGAATAGAGAGACAGAATGTCTTTTTAGAGGAACAGAAGGAGGTTAATTGTTCCCGGTTTGTAGCATGTGTAAGAAGACTAGAAAGGTAAGAAGAGCTCAGGCTAGGAAAGACTTTAAAAGCCAAATAGAGGATTTTCTATTTGATCCTCGAGGCAAGAAAGGGAGATGCTGAAGGAAATTGAATGGAGGGGAAAGGGAAGGGAGAAGAATCAGATTGTGCTTCAGAAAGATCAGATGGAAAACTGACAGAACAATCCACTGGCATAGAGAGAGACTTTAGGCGGGGGAACCAAAAAGCAGGTGATTGCCCTAGTCCACGTGTGAGAAGATAAGCATCCTGCAACAGGACGGTAGTAGGGCCAGAGGAGAGAAGAAGGCATAGATGAGAGCTGTATGAAGGTGGAAATACCAGGACTTGGGATGTGGGGAATGAAAAATAGGGAGGAGTTAATAACACAAGGACATAAACACTGAGGTTTCAAGCCCGGCTAACTGGGAGAAAGGTGGTTCCTTTGCCAGTAAGGAGGAAGTTAGGAAGAGGGGAAGGTTTGGGTGGAAAACATTGAGTCTAGTTTGAGGCAAGTTGAAGTTAAGATGTTTACAAGACATCCAGTTCGAGATGCTCACTAGACAGTCGGAGATGTGAGGGTGGAGGTCAGGAGAGAGGACAAGGCTGGACAAATAGTTGGGGGAATCATCTCCATAGAGATAATAATTGAATCCATGGTATGTGTTGAGATCATCAAGCAATATAGTATACTGGGAGAAGAGAAGGATGCCCAGGATAATGCCTTGGGGTCCCCCACAATTAGAGAACATGACCTGAAGACAAAGAAACTAGACAGGCATCAACAGTGGGTGTGTCTAGTTGAATGAATGTCAGTGGGCCAGACTGTGTCCATGAGGCTTGGTCACATGAAACCCCAGTGGGTTTTTCCATTTTCACAAAAACTTAGGAGAAAGAAATGTTGGCCCAAGAGAAGAGGACAACCTATAACTATGTTTTACTGGATGTTGTAAAGGGAGATTTAAGCAACAAAAGCATAATGCATAATCAATCATGAACAATAGAATTTCCTCCCTCATTCTACCCTCCCCAGCCCAAAGGCAATCTCCCAGAAATTTTGATTTTCCTCAGTCAGCATTTGCAAGCCTTTCGCCCATGGTTGCTAGGATTTGATTATTTATAAATAAGCCACCGGATGCACAAAGGGAAAAAAACTACTTTGTGGTTGAAACTTGTTCAGGACAGATGGGCTGTGGATTATTTGTGTTATTTTTATGGTTAAATGTTCAAATTGTCTTGGACATTATTGGTTTAAAAAAAACCAGTAACTAGCTTATATAACCACCTATTTTAGTAGTGTATATCAAAACTTCTTATGTAACTTAAGGTTGTTTAAATTGGAGTGGGACAACCAATTTTGAGGTACCCTTTGGAATTCCTAATTTGCCTGTGGTTAGACCAGCCAGTCACATAAGACAGCATTTCAGGCTCTAAGCCAGCTCTGAGATCTCATCAGGATCTAACTATACTTTGGACTAGAAACATCTATACTAGCAGAAGAACTCTCAGCTACAGGAAGGAATGAGTTTGTCCTCTCATCCACCCTGGAGCAAAGATTAATGCTCTTAGTATGATGAGAGCAAGTCTCATTACAATTGGGGTCTAACAAAATGCTCAGACTCTCAGGCAATTCATTCTAAATGAACACTTCACCTGATTTCATTTCTGAAAAGACAAGGCATTTCAGACCATCTCCAACTACGTCTTTATTTTTTTTTAAATCTTCACTTATGTCTCTTTATTTGCCACACCTACATTTCCTAATAACCCTCTGATCCTATTCCCTCTAACCCTCTCAGAGGATCCTCCCTCATAACAAAAACTGAAACACAACAACAACAAAAAGACAGTTCAGTCAGTCAACAAACATTTGCTAAGGGCTTAGTATGCTCCAGATACTATGCTCTGAACTGGGGACACAAAGAAAAGCATAAATACAGTTGAACAAAACTGATCAATATTTTGGCCAATTCCAACATTATATATGATGTTCCATACCCATAATTCTCCTATTCTGCAAAGAAAGGAGGGAGGTGCATAATCACATGACTTTTGAAGAGGGACAGGTTTATTCATTTTAATTTCACAGGGTTCCATTTTGATTGTTCTGTTCTTGTTCTTTCTATTTATATTTTTTATATTTCTATATATAATCTATATATTTCTATATATAATCTATATATTTCTATATATAATCTATATATTTCTATTATATTTCTATAAATATATTATATTTTTTATATTTCTATATATCATTTTGTTTCTGTTTATTTTACACATGCAGGCATTCATTTAAATCTTCCCATGTTTCTCTGAAGTCTTCATATATTTCATTTTTTACAACACAGTAACAATTCCACTACATTCATGGACCACAATTTGTTTACCTAATCTATGGGTGTGGAAGGATCAGTTACCTAAAAGGGGCTATATCTGATTCTTTGCTATCACAAAAAAAAATGTTGCTATAAATATTTTGTTGTACTATTTTATTTTTTCAATTACATGTAAAAACAAAATTTGGCATTCTTTTTTTAAAATTTTGAGTTCCAAATTCTCTCCCTTCTTCCTTCTCTTTCCCCCTCATTGAGAATGCAAACAATTTCATGTAGGTCGTACATGTTCAGTGATGCAAATCATGTTTCCATATTAGTCATGTTCTGAAAGAAAACACAAATCAAAATAAATAAATAAATAAATAAATAAAACAAGAAAAATAAGGAAACAAAAAAGTATGCTTCAATTTGCATTCAGACTCCCTCAGTTCTTCTTCTGGAGATGGATAATATTTTTTATCATAAGTGCTTCAGGATTGTCTTGGGTCATTATATTACTGAGAACAATTAAGTCATTTACAATTGATCACTGCACAATGTTGCTGTTACTGTGTATAATCTTCTCCTGTTACTTCTCACTTCACTTTGCATCAGTTCATATAAGTCTTTCTAAGTTTTTTCTGAAAGCATCATGCTCATCATTTCTTATACCACAACAGCATTCCATCACAATCATATACCACAAATTGATCAGCCATTCCACAATTGATAGGCAAACCTTTCATTTCCAATTCTTTGCCACTACAAAAAGAGATGCTATAATTTTTTCTTGGTAAATGTAGGTCTTTTTCCTTTGTTATTCCTTTGGGATACAGACCCCATAGTGGTATTGTTGGGCCAAAGGGTATGCATAGTTTTATAGCCCTGCAAAATGTTTGGATCAGTCCACAAAACTGCCAACAATGCATTATTGTCTCAATTTTCCCACATCCAACACCCCCAGTGAAATGGACCTTTCCTGCTTACCTCCTAAGTTGTCTTGGGCTGGAAAATTGTTTTACCACATCCTTTTGTTGGTTCTTTCACTCCAGAATTCATTTTGAGACATTGTCTTAAAGTTATTTAGAGAAGAATTTGGGAGAGCTCAGGTGAATTTTTGTCTTTGCTCTACCACCTTGGTTTTATCCCTTACTTTGTCGTATATAGGACCTGTCTTCAACCTCCTTGGGGTATATGGCTAGGGTATATATCTTTGGGTCAAAGTGTTTGGGCAACTTCAGACACCTTCTTAGCATAATTTTACATTTGTATTCTACTTAGATCTATATCGACGCACATTGATAACTTTGACATTCTGTAGCTCTCTCTCTCTCATTTTTAACTCTGCCTCTTTCACTGTTGCCAACTAAGGCTCAGTAGGACACCTACAGACATTTACAGTCTGAATATTGAACTTGAATAACTTTATACTTCAGAAGAAATAAAGTAAAAATTCAGATCTATAAAGGGACTAGTTAAAAGAGGATTTTGAATTAATTTCAGATCAGATAAGCAGCGAATGCTCTCTTTAACACGGTCAGGAGCAGCTTGCAAAAAAGCAACCACTATGACAACATAGGTCTGAATATTCCCCTACATAGGGGGTCAGCAATCCTACTCTCATTATCCTTGCAAATCAATATTTCCAACAGGTGGCAGCAATATAAAAAGACTCCATTCTACTTGCATTGCAGTCATGTTGTGAAGCAGCAGCCCTTGGGTGCTATCAAAGGAAATAATCAGCTCCCCAAAGAAATGTGCAGAAGCCTTTTGAGTACCTCCCAGAAATGTTATATTAGCATAGGATTTCCTAAATTGCAAAATAGTCTAAATATAGAGAAACCACCTGAAGGAACCATAACCAAAGGCTAGGATCAAAATCATTTGAAGTTGAGGACCTAAGTGCTCTCTCTAGTACCCTACTGCCACCACATTCATAAAATCTCACCTTGATACCTCATCATGGTATAGATGCAACTCCTGCCCCTTTCTCAGTGAGTGCAAGCTCTTGCAAACTCTACCACATTGGAAAACTTTCAGGTATAGTCCCAGTAATAGACTGCTACCTTCCCCAGAATGGGCCTTACTAAATTCAGAAAGGCTTATCTGTACTAGCCTGGTCATACACTGATGGATTCTTCAGCTACAGCTACCTATAAATCAAAGCAATTTCCAAATGGCTTTGGTCCTTTGTAGCCCTCTTTCAATTCTATACTGATGGTGGCAGAATCCTGCAATGGGTATAGGGGATGCTCATATTCACACATTGACTTAACTGCTGATACTCTCAGGGCAAGGTCTTTGCCCAGTGACTATGTAGCTGTGTTACTAGAAGAAATACAAATAGTAATCTTGAAATTTTCCCTAGAATGGAAATCTTAAGACAAAAGTAATCTGCAGCTTAGTGGAGGGAAAGAAGGAACTTTAGGGATTAATTTCAGCCCATATACAAACACAACAAGGGCAATTTCAAGGGACTCTTGTTTTCTAGTATTGGAGTGCCCCGATGAGTATTGGGAAAATGATTACCATAAAAATAATGACAACTTGCACACCAACATCAATTGCAGAAGATGAAGATGGAGAGAAATTCAATGAAAGACTTGATAAGGCCCTTCAAATTAAATCAATAGATGCTTTAATAAATTGTGGCCTCAATATAAAAGTGTCCACAGGGAATGAGAGTTTAAAAAAGAGTTGGGAAATGACTCATGATTAAGAAAGGAGAGAAGACAAAGGCTTGTAGACTGTGGTACAGAAATCTTGTTCCTACATATTATAAATGCTTTATTTGAGGAGTTGGGAAAACTTGGTCATGGTTAGCATTGAAGAGCATCACTAAAAAATCTTACTGATTATATTCTTACAAACAGGAATCAACTGATTACCAAGATAGAAGCTATTTTCAAATGTTTTGTCAGTGTGCAGCCAGATAATTGATTTGGTAGGGCAAATATCAGATTCAATAACAAATTAGAAAAAAGACTTAAAAATAGAATATAAGTCATGTGATCAAAGTAACTCTAACCCAACCTATTTGCAAAAGCAAAAAATGGAGGGAGGGAGATAAAAGAACAGGCATTGACACAGACTATTGACATTTCATAAGGAAATTCAACCATTATAAATCAATGACCACAATGAGGAGACTAACCTAGCTCCTTAACAAATGGAGAGATATGGAGAACGAGGGTAAGATCTTAAAGAATATAAAGCTGATTTGTAAAATATTATGAAAGGAGAATTTTATGGAAGGTGATGAGAAGTACTGCTTTAGTGGAGAAGGAAAAATGAGTTAACAGAAAATGATGAGAGGCCAAATTAAATCAGATTATCACAGAGGAATTTAAGGATGAACCTGGAAGATCAATGAATTAGAAAAAGGGAGAGGCTCATCAATGTTTCTATAACAAATATTTTCTTCATCAGGGATAAAACTGTCAAAGTTATCTTCCTAAAGAAGGTCTGACTGTGTAACCCTCCTACTGAATAAACTTCAGTGGACTATTATTTCCAGGATCAAATACAAACTCCTCTTAGTATTCAGGGCCCTTTACAACCTGCCTTCTCTCAATCTTTCCAGTATTTTTACATTTTATACCCCTTCTGTGCAAATACTCTTTAATCCAGTGATACCAGCTTCTTTGCTATTCCTCAAACAAAACGCTCTATCCCCTGACTCCAGGAATTTTCTCTGGCTGTCCTCCATGCTGTGAATACTTTCTCTCATCTCCAGATCTTGGCTTCTCCAGCTTCCTTTAGATCCCAGCAAAAATCCTACCTTCTACAGGAAACCTCTCTGATCATTCTTAATTCTAGGTACTTCCTTCTGATTATTTCCCCCAATTTATCCTGTGTATGCCTTGTTTGTACATAGTTATTTTCATGTTAGCTTCTTCATCAGATTGTGATCTCTTTGAAAACAGGGACCATCCTTTGTACTTTTTTTGCATCCCCAGTACTTAGCACACTGCCCGAGACATAGGAGGTTCTTAATAAACACTAAACGCTAGCATTTATATAGTACTTTAAAATTTTAAAAGTGCTTTACAAATAGTATTTAATTTCAATCCTGGGAAATAGATGCTACTATTATTTTTTGCACATTAAGAAACTAAAGTAGATAGAGGTTGTGATGTGCCCGGTGTCACACTGCTAAGTATGGTTACTGTCGAGACTGGATTTGAAATCAAATCTTCCTGACTCCCAAGTACAGTCTGTCCCCATTTTACGGATGAGGACACTAAAATTGAGAGTCTCAGTCACTTTCCCATGGTCACGCAGCCAAATGTCTGAAGTGGTATTCAAACTCAGGTTTTATTGATTCCAAGTCTAGCAGTCTATTCACTACATCCCCTAGCTTCCAATCTCCTAACTCCAGTTGAAGTGATTAGGCAGTCCAAAAAGGACCAAATATGTCAGGCAAAAAGAGAGAGGACGCTAGGATTTGTACAAGTTAGACTACATCTTTAAAAGTCTTTCTCATATCTTTTATTTACTTAGATGGAGATAGAGCCCTCAATGGATTGGGAAGATGTGGTAAAAATAATAATAATAATAATAACTTAATAAAAGGAGAGGGCATGATATCAACAATTTCAAAATGAAGAAAACCATATGTTGATGGCAGGCGTGATGCGACTCCTCTTGATCAGGAGAGCAAAGAATGGCCCATGGCCAGCTGGCTTGGAACCAGGGTCAACTGTCAACTCATGCCAAGAATTCAACTTTCCATCAAGAGAAGGACGAGGAGAGGCTGTGATCTAATGTTTTACTGTCATGGTGAATGGCAGTTTCTGAAAGAATTATGTTTTCATTTATTTTCTCTAAAAAAGCAGACCATACAAACTTCCCTCTCACCCTACCCACCTCAGATCTGTGGATAACTTGAATCTGAAAAGGGTAGTGAAAAACATACATGACTAAATTAAAATGTAAGAAGATCTCAACAAGCTGGAATTCTGGACCCAACCCTGCAAGAGTGACATTTAACAGGCATATAGGTAAATCCTATCTTCAACATCAAAAGTTAAAGAAAATCAAAAGTAGAAGCCAGAAAAAATTTGACTTGACAGCAGTTCACGTGAAGAACACCTGGGGATTCTGGTAGATCACAAGCTCAGTATGGGATAAGAGTATGATGTGAAAAATGCTAATGTGATCTCAGGCTGAATTAATAGAATGTTTAGAATGAGGGAGGTGAGAGTCACAAGGGGCTCAGCCCTGGCCACATGACATCTGGCATGCTGTGTTCAGTCTTGGATGCCTCACTTCAGGTGTGAGAATCATCAGCTGGAGAGTGTCCAGAAGAGAAGAACCAGGCTGCTGAAGAGCCCAGAAACAATGCTGAACAAAGAACAGTTGAAGGACAGAGGAGTTTTTAGCTAAAAGAAAACGAGACAGTGTAAACAGGATAATAGCCTTCAAATATTTGGTATCATAAAAAGTGAGAAATAGACTTATTCTGGGTGTCTCCAGAAAGTAGAAATGGGACCAATGAATCAACAAACATTTATAAGGGGTAACGTGATTTCGTGGGAAGAGTATTGAGTTTGGAGTTGGAGGATCTGGGTTCAATTCTATCTCTGACATTCATTACCCATATGAATTTGGGTCTCAGTTTTCTTCTCTGGCTATATGCCCTCTAAGGTCCTATTCTGGTCTAGATCTATGATCTTCTTATCCTAAAACTATCCTATCTTATCTATCTTATCTATCTATCTATCTATCTATCTATCTATCTATTTATCTATCTATCTATCTATCTATCATCTATTGATCTACTGATCCATCCTATATTGTTGTCTGACTATAAGGAAGTATTTCTGAACAGCAGGAGCAGTCAAAATAATGACAAAATACTGAAGAGAGCTAACTCGATATAGCATTTTAGGGTTTACAAGATCTTTTATGTATATCATCACATTTGCTCCTCTCAATAACTTTGCCATTATTATAGCTGGGTGGTGAATTGTATAGAATACTGGGGCTAGATTCTTAAAGGTCTGAATTCAAATCCAGCCTCAAACACTTACTGTGTGACCCTGGGAAACTCATTTAATGTCAGTCTGCCTCAGTTTGCTCAACTATAAAAGGGGATAATTATAGCATCTACTGCCCAAGATTGTTGTGCAGATCAAACGAAATAATATTTGTTACATGTGACACATGAATATGTGACAGTGCCTGGCACATAGGAGGCACTTTATAAATTCTTCCTTTCTTTCCTATTAGTATTATAAGCAGTTTACAAATAAGGAAGCAAAGACTGAAAGAAGGCAAGACATTTGCCCAAGATCACACACGTGTGGAATGGACAAGATTAACCGAGGACTAAAATTCTTCTTGAAGAGAAGCACATCCAGCACAGACACTCTGTAGGTTTTTAACACTTGGGAGGTCATGGACCCCTCTGGGCCTCTCGTGAGACATATGAACCACTTTCCAGAATAATGTTTTAAATGCATAAAATACATAGGATTACAAAGGAAACCAATTATATTGAAATATAGTCATTAAAATAATTTTTATAAGCTCATGAACCCCAAGTTAAGAATCCATGATGCAAATGGATTCCTATAGTGGGTGAGAAGTTAGGCTAATGTATTTTAAAATGCCTTCCAACACTGCAATTCTATGATTCCATAATTTCCTTACACTCTAGACATGTAGTTTCTCCTCCTATTAAAAGATCACTGCCTTAGTTAGTTTTTGACCTCCACTCATGAAGAATGAGCTTTTAGAATAGTTTGGTTGAAGAATCTCCAGCTTGATTATGATTTCATATGAGAAGCTGAAAGTGTTGGTCTTTTCTATTTACACTGTAATCAGGACCATAGCGTTTGGGGAAAGTTGGCTGAACAGATTCCTTGAAGAGATTTGATTTGTCTGTGATCCTGGGGAGAATGTAATTAAACCCCGAGAATATATAACGAGAGGAACAAAAACTTGAGAAAAGACAGTGAATATGTTGCTTCTTCATCATGGGAAGGATGGTAACAGCTCACTGCTGTACAACAATTGAAGCTTTATGAAATTCTTCCTTTATAAGAGTCCTGGGAAGTGGGCAGTGGGCAAGTCCTACTAAGAGCACGTCTCAGTGCCTTACATAACTATCTCAAGATGATAAATTGCCAAGAAGGTGTCAACCTGCACTGGTGGGGGGACCTCCTCATACCTAAGAAATCATAGGTCTGTTCTCTAACCCAGCCTATGTGTAAGACACTGGGGAAACAGTCAAAACAAAAAAGGTCCCTTAAACAGAATGACCTTCCATTATATTCCACCTTCTATTTGTTGCTCTTGTTCAGTCATTCAGTTGTGTCTAACTCTACGTGACCCCATGAACTCTGTCCCCTGGGACTTTCTCAGTAAAGATACTGAAGTGCTTTGCCGTTTCCTTCTCCAGTGTATCCAAAAATGAAGACATTTGTCCTTAGAGTACTTGTTCTGGAGGAAGAGAACATGAGCTCTAGTTCTCCCTTTGAAAATAACTATGACCTTGGACAAGTCGCTTAACCTTTTTGGGCCTCAGTTTCCCTATATTTAAAATTAGGTGGTTAGTTTATATAGCCTCTAAGATCCTTTCTACCTTTAGAACCATATTCCTTTGCCGGTTTCCTTTTCTCCATGTATTTTCTTCCTTTTCTTTTCAAATACTACCCACAATGGCTTAGCAGGTATATTTGCCAATTCTTTTATTATCCTATGATGTAGCTTGCTTGGGTATGGCAAATACTTGTCACTGAGGGCAGCTAAGCTCTCCTCTCTTACTTTGGGTTTCAACTCCTTGTTAAGTCACTTTGTTCTATCCTTTCCAGGGTAAAGTATCCAAGGATCCTTTTCTCACCATTGAGAAAGGATCAGATTAAGGAATGGACCTGTGATTTCATGGGTATATGGTACTCCTGGTGAGGAACGACCCCCCCCCCCATGCAGGTTGGCACCTTCTCTGAGACAAGTTAGAGAAATGACTAGACCACTGAGGGTAAGTGATTCATCTAAGGTCATCCAGGCAGCATTGCCACAGAAGCAAAATTAAGGTTCTCAATGTGAATTGTTCTGCCTGCTCTCAGCTTCATTAACATTGCCACATCTTCCCCATGCAAACAGCTGATCTCTTTGTTCCCCGATATGGCTGAGGGCAATATTATAGATCTAAGAAATCATCGCTGAGCTGTACGCATGCCAAACCCTATTCTTGCCAGGCTGGGCTACTCTCTGCTATTCATCCTCCATCTCTTGCCTTTGCTTCCATCTCCTCTTTGTCTTAATTAAAATCCACGTTGATCTAGATTTTCTTTAAGCGTCTCACTGTGGCCTCTTTAGACACACACTGTTTTCTTCCTCACTGAAATTGGAGGTGCATTTGTCCTAAGAACTGCATTGCTGAGAGCTTCCAATTTTACAGAATCTTCTGATCTGGCTTGTGGTCATTTAGGGACTGTGTTCTAAAACACAAAATGAGCACCAGAAGACAGACAGACAGCATCACAGAGAAGAGAAAATGCCAACAAAAGCATTCAGACAAGATTGACTACCCTCCACAAAGGTCATCTCGGAAATTATAATACTCTACTTTTGAAGAGCACTTTGCAATTTACAAATGATAGCTATAAATACACACCAGGAACAGGCCCCTGAAGCAGTGGAAAGAGCTCTCAATTCGCAGTCGAGACCTGAGTTTGAACCTTGGCTCTGCCACTTACCACCTGTGTGGCCTTGGGAAAGTCATTTCTCTTCTCTTGGCCTCCTCAGTTCCCCATCTATAAGAGGAATCGATTGGCCTACATAACCTCAAAGGTCCCTTCCATCTCTAGATTTGTGACGCAGAGCCAAAGAGCCACGATCTTCTGACTCACCCAGCTAATTTTGCAAAGATGGGAGATGGCGGGGGGCGGAGCCAAGATGGCGGCTGGGAAGCAGTGACTGGCGTGAGCTCCCCACCAAGTTCCTCCAAAAACCCATAAAACAATGGCTCTGAACCAATTCTAGAGCTGCAGAACCCACAAAGTGGCAGAGGGAAGCAGG
>CM053627.1:16643448-16671894 GCA_028646595.1 Phalanger gymnotis
GGAAATGAGGAGAAAATTTGTAATTCAAACGCCTGTGAAAATCAATGCTGAAAACCAAACATGTCAAAAATAAATTAAAAAAAAAAGAATCAGAAAAAAAAAAGATGGGAGATGGCTAGGCCAATCAGGTTGCAAGGATCTTTGAACCCAAGGGCTACAGGTGAGTCAGCATGGCTTAGTGAATAGAGGACTGGACTGGGAGTCAGAAGGATGAGTTTGAATTTTGATGCAGATACTCATTGGCTTTAGGTAAGCCGCTTAACCTCCCCTTGTCAGGAAAAGGAAGAGCTTAGACTCAATGATCTACAAACCCAAAGAGCAGTAGATAGAATGCTGAATTTAAAGTCAAGAGCAGCTGAGTTGGAATCTTAGCTCAGACACTTTACTGGTTGTGTGACCCTGGGCAAGTCACTGAACCTCTGTTTTTCTCAATTTCCTTATCTGTAAAATAGAGATAATAATATCACCTTCCTCACAGGGTTGTTGTGAGGAACAAATTTAATAAGTAGGGAAAGGGCTTTGCAACTGGAAGACACTATACACATGTGAAATGATCGTCATCATTAATTTCCTTCTAAATTTAGAACTATAATCCTAGGATTCTATTTACTCCTCCCAACAGTCCCCAAGATTGGTTGAATAACTTTAATAATATGATATTCTAAGAGCTGGCAACTCCCCTCAAATTGAGCAGCAGCACACAGGGAGGAAACTGTTCTTTTAGGAGCGGCGACAACAGCCCAGTGGCTCAGAAATCTTGGAGACGATTCAAATTAAGCTACTTCTGTAAATCACTGGAGAGCTTGGAACTCCTTTGCCAAAGTTATCCAATTAAAGATAAAAGACCTCCCTAAAGGGCCCTAACTCTCCTCCAGAGGCAGATTCATGCTCCCCAGGTTGCGGCCAGCCTCCAGGAAGCTCAGATTTACAGACACAGTTGGCGTTCAGATCCTTTCTGGGCACCTTTTGCAGTTTGGAATTTACCATTTTTAGAAACTAGCAAATTCCAGACTTCGGGAGAGGCTCAGCACCCACCATGACACCGCTGGAGTTCAGCTATGACTGTAGCTGCATTGAGCAATAAAAGAAGCAGCAGGTGATCTAGCCCAAGGGTCATAGTTTACTAATGTCTGGACTCGAGATGATGCTAAGATCCCTTCCTGGTCTACATCTATGGCCTTAAGAAGTCATTTAATTTCTCTGGGCCTCAGTTCCCCCATTTGCAAAATAAGAAGGTTGGCCAACGGTATCTCTGCTTGGTTTCCATTATACCACCACCATCACTACCACCACCACCGTCATCATCATCATCATCATCATCCCTACCCTGCTCTACCCTGCCCAGAATAACCTCATCACTAGGAAATTCATCATTATGAAGATTGCTTCAGCGTGATATTCATACTTCATCTGAAGCCTCAGGAGCTTCTAACCCTCTGATCAGAGAGAGCTGATTGTTATCATTTCAGTCATGTTTGACTCTTCAAGGCCCCATTTGGGGATTTCTTTGCAAAGATACTGGGGTGATTTGCCATTGCCTTCTCCAGCTCATCTTACAGATGAGGAAAGTGAGGCAAGCAGGGTGAAGTGACTTGCCCAGGGTCACACAGGTAGTAAGTGTCTGAGGCCAGATTTGAATTCAGGTCTTCCTGACTTCAGACTCAGGATAAACCACTGTACCATCTCTTGCCCTGATTGAAGGGCCAGAGGGTGGAACTAAAAGCTCTTCCCATGGCCTCCCTTCATGGAGGACTGGAAATCCCAGCCAGCTCTTCCTTTTCTCACCAGCTAGTCTGGTTGATTTTGACTCAACCATCATCATCGTGCCCCTGCTCTGGGTACTCTGCACTCTCCCACTTTTTCAGCTTCCTTTTATGTGTTATCTTCCCCCATTAGATTGTAAGCTCCCTAAGGGCAGGGACTATCTTTTTTTAATTTGTCTCCTCATCTTAACACATAGTGAATTCTTAATAAGTGTGCATTGTATTGTGCTCTGTGACCCTGGATGCAAAGCAAATAAAATTATCTTCTAAAAACATTTTATTGATATACTTTATTTTTAACCTCATCTTCATTTTGCAACACACCCTGATTACCCTTCCCAGGAAGCCATCTCTTATAACCAAGAATAAAAAAGAAAGAAAACTAAAGGCAGTTTAGAAAACTAACCAACATATCAAATGAGCCTTCAATGTGCTTCATCCATGGCAGTCCCAGCTAACGCAGCAGAATCTTGTAGTATTTTCCCTTAGACTAAAGAAGTTCTAGGTATTTCACAGATCTCGTAATTTTAGAGTTGGAAGAGCTTTAATTAGCCATGTAGTCCACAGCATACATGAAAGGAATCGCCACTGAAATGCTCTACAAGTGGTCAGCCAGCCCCTTAGAATTTCACTCCTAACAGCAAAATATCTTTTTGCTTCACAACTTTGTCAGCCAGAATAGATCATCTAAAGATTTGGCTCTCTCATTAAAGATCATAGATTTACAGATAAAAGGAACTTGAGAGATCGTTTCGTCCAACCCCCTCATTTTACAAAGTTGGGAACCGAGATCGAGAGAGACAAAGTCACTTACTTGGGGTCATGCAGGCAGTGAATGAGAGAGGCTAGATTTAAACTCATGTCCTCTCACCCTCCATACCACACCTAAATGCTTCACTGCCTTCTCACTTTCCTCAGAAACTACCCCCGATTTATCCTGTAAACATTGTGTACGCCATCAACTAGGTAGCATGGTGGATAGAGTGCGGAGCCTGGAGTCAGGAAGACCTGAGTTCAAATCCAGCATTAGATACTTACTAACTCTATAACCTTGGGCAAGTCATTTAACCTCTGTTTTCTTCAGTTTCATCAGTTATAAAATGGGGATAATCATAGTACCAACCTCTCAGGGTTGTTGTGAGACTGCAATGAAATAATATCTGTTAAGCATTTAGCACAATGCTTAGCCTACAGTAGGCATCATATAAAAGCTAGCTATTAGTTGTATTTGCACATGGTTGCTTGAATGTTATCTCCTGCCATTAAAGTGTGAGCTTCTTGAGAAAAAGGACTTTTTTGCCTTTCTTTGTCTTCCAATCACTTAGCACAGTGCTTGGCACATAGGAGGCACTAATAAATACAAGCTGACAATGATATACAAACTCTCTGTCTTTCAACTGGATTGGAATTGAATTGGAAGACAAAGCTATGCTACATCATCACCCATATAAATTTAGAAATACCTCCCAAAGTGTAATCTGGTATTTCAAGTTCCATTGATGACTTCTATGTGTCTAGAGCTGGACACTTTGGAAATGCCCACTGCCTCATCCCATCCTGAGGACAACTCCACTAGGTGATAGGTATGGAAGGCAAATCCCTTTGCCTGAGGTCACAGAAGAAGTTCATAGGCTGAGATCTCGGGGTTCCCCACTCTCAGGTCCCTTTTTTTTCCACTGAGCCAGGTTGCAGCTACAAATGTAAAAAGGTCTCCAACATTATTTTTTTAAAAAATGTGTGAGCCTAATAATTTGCCATCACCCAACCAAACAGGTCAAATTTATTGAACACCTAACTTTGCGGTGAGACACAGAAAATTCCTCTGAGTGAGGAAGGCTTGGGCTCAGGCCCTGTCTCCGAGGCATGTGACCTTGCTGTGGCCTTGGAGGAGGAACTTATCCCCTCACTCCCCCCAGGCAATTTCTCTAAGACTATTAATTGCAGAATAGTTGCTAATCTACACTGGCAAGGGGAGTTTCCTCACTGGAAATTTCCTCTATCAAGGAAATTCTGGGTCCAAAAAAGAAAAAAAGCATACCCAGCAGCAGGCTGGTGATGGTCAAAGAAAGAGGACATCATACCAACCCTTAAAAGAAAATCATAATGGCAGGCCCCAGGGTCTAACGGAAACAATGCTGGACTCTAATCAAACAAGGTCTGGATTTGAACATCGCCTCAATTACTTACAAGTTTGCTGACCTTGGATGAGTCACTTGACTGCTCTGGGCCTCATTCTCCTCATCTGCGAAATAGGAATAATGAGAGCTGTGATACATAGCTTATGGATTGTCAGAAAGATCAAATGATACAACATATGTCTGCAAACATTAAAGACTACATAAATGCCAGCTCCAATGTCCAAGAGACACAACTCATATGCATGAAACAATACAAGAGATCACAGGACCATGAATCTAGGGCTGGACTTTAAGGCTTTCTAGTCCAACTCACCCATCTTACAGATAAAGAAACTCAGGTCCATATAGGTGAAATGGCTTAGGATCATAGGGCTAAAACTGGAAAAGACTCTAGAGGTCATCTTGTCCAATTCTCTCTTTTTTATGGATGAGGAAAATGAGAATCACAAATGAATTATGAACAAGGATCATAGACCTAGATATAAAATGCCATGCAGAAGTCAGGATCCATTTAATTCCAATGATCTATTTTACAGATAGGGAAACTGAGGCTCCGGAAAGATGCAGTGATTTGCCCCAAGATCACACAGCTGTTAAGAAGTAAGGTTAGGATTCGTATACAGTTCCTCTTAACTACAGAGCCAATGTCCTCAGAAGGCTAATGCATGCAATGATGACTGGCATCAAGGAATGAAGGAGAGGGAGGAGTTAATGAGGACATCAGTGGCACCACTGACAGAAATAAGGAAATCAGGAGGAAGAACTGAAAATATGGCACAGAGATGAGATCCCAGGGAGAGCCAAGAGAAGAGAGTAGAAGGATGTGAAGACAGCCTCCAGAAGTGCCTACATTTAGGGTGTGGAAAAAGGAGGAACAGACAAAGCAATGGTCAGAGAGGTGAAGGAAGCATGAAGACAATGCTTCTCTGGCAGCTGCTGCAGAAACAGAACTGATTTTGTGTGATATTCCAAATGGGTTTCTCCAGCTCTACGTGGTTGGCAACTGGGCAGTTTCTAGAAGATGCAAACACAGCTGCTTTTAAGAAGGAGCTACGCTGAGGTGGAGCCAAGATGCCAGAGTAAGAACAGGGACTTGCTTGAGCCCTTCCCCAAACCCCTCCAAATACCTTTAAAAACTTACTCTAAACAAATTCTAGAGCAGTGGAACACACAAAATGACAGAGTGGAACAAATTTCCAGCCCAACACAACCTGGAAGGTAAACAGGAAGGGTCTGTTGCACTGGGCCGGGAGAGGAATGCAGTCCAGCATGGGCCGAGCTGGCACAGTCAGGACCAAAGCAGGCCTCAAGGGACTGAATCACTGGCAGCTATGGTGGTTTCCAGACTTCTCAATCCACAAATGCCAAAGACAACTTATAAGATCAGTAAGAAAGGTCTATCAGGACCTGGGTGAAAGAGGAGCAAGGTATGGCCCCAGCCTTGGGTGGCAGCAACAGCAGCAGCAGTAGTGGCTGTTTCTGGAGTTCTTGGCCCATGGGGGTTGGGAGTTTGGGGGGTTATCAAGCTGCTGATTGGAGGGGATTGTAGGGATCTCTTTGCTGGCACTGAGGCAGGATTCTCTTGCTTTGCCCACGCTTCAACCTGGGTCAGAGTCCTAGGTGGTTGTCCTGGGGTGAAGAGGAGCACTGGTGTGGCAGAGCTTGTGGTAGCAGTGGCAAGGGAATCCTCCTCATAGTTCCAAGGCAGAAAAGCGTGCTTGTGGTCACTCACAGACCAGAGCACAGACCAGGAGAGGAGTAAACACTTCTCCTTTGATCATACAATCTTGGAAGAAATGAAAATTTACAGGTGCCTAGAAATATCTCCGAAAACAGCTACACAAAATCCCTGAAGCATGGGACAGTACACCCTTCACACTAGAACAAAAGATCTACCTTAACAAAGAGCTAAATAGTCATATAATTGGCTAGGAAAATAAGCAAACAGTGGGAAAAAAATCAGACCATAAAATCTTACTTTGGTGACAAGATCAAAACATACAACCAGAAGAAAACAATAAAGTCAAAGATCTTCTATCCAAAGCCTCCATTAATTGGTCGCAAGCCATAGAAGAGCTCAAAAGGGATTTTGAAAATCAAATAAGAGAAGTAGAGGAAACATTGGGAAGGGAAATGAGAGTGATGCAAGAAAATCATGAAAAATGAGTCAACAGCTTGCTAAAGGAGACCCAAAAAATAGTGAAGAAAATAACATCTTAAAAATAGACTAATCCAAATGGTAAAAGATATCCAAAAAAGCAATGATGAAAAGCAGAATTGGCCAAATGGAAAAGGAGGTCCAAAATCTCACTGAAAAAAATAATTCCTTAAAAATTGGAATGGAAGAAATGGGAGCTAATGACTTTGGAAGTCAGGAAATTATGAAACAAAACCAAAAGAATGAAAAAACAGAAGACAATGTGAAATATCTCATTGGAAAAAAACTGACCTGGAAAACACATCCAGGAGAGATAATTTAAAAATTATTGGACTACTTGAAAGCCATGATCAGAAAAAAGAGCCTAGGCATTATCTTTCCAGAAATTATCAAGGAAAACTGCTATGATATTCCAGAACCAGAAGGGAAAATAGACATTGAAAGAATCTACTGATTACCTCCTGAAAGAAACCTCAAAAGGAAAACTACTAGGAATACTGTAGCCAAATTCCAGAGTTTCCAGGTCAAGGAGAAAACATTACAAGCAGCCTGAAAGAAACAATTCAAGTATTGTGGAAACACAATCAGGATAACACAAGATTTAGCAGCTTCTATATTAAGGGATTGGGGGCTTAGATTATGATATTCCAGAGGTCAAAGAAGCTAGGATTAAAACCAAGAATTAACTACCCTGAAAAACTCAGTATCATCCTTCAGGGAGAAAAGGACACACAATGAAATAGAGGACTTTCAAGCATTCTTGATGAAAAGAGCAGAGCTGAATAGAAAATTTGACTTTCAAACACAAGAATCAAGAGAAACATGAAAAGGTAATCAGGAAAAAGAAATAAAGGACTTATTAAAATTGAACTTTTCACATTCCTACATGGAAAGATGATATTTGTAACTCCATACATATACATACATATGTATACATATATGTATATATGTGTGTTTGTATGTATATAAGTGTATATATACATATACATACACATACATACATACATATATACATACATAGAGGGCACAGGGTGAGTTTAATATGAAAGGATGATATCTAAAAAGTAAAATTAAGGTGTCAGAGAGGAATGTACTGGGAGAAGGAGAAAGGGAGAGGTAGACTGGGATAAATTATCTCACATACAAGAGGCAAGAAAAAAACCTTTATAAGGGAGGTGAGAAGGAATGAGCAAACCTTACTCTAATCAGATTTGGCTTAAGGTGGGAATAACATACACACTCAATGGGCATGAAAATCTATCTTACCCTACAGGAAAATAGGGTGAAGGGGAAAAGAGAGGTGGGGATGACAGAAGGGAGGGCAAATGAGAGGAGGAGGGCAATAGAATAAATGGAGGGAGGCAAGATAAGATAGAAGTAAATATAGTTAGTGTTTCACAACATGACTGTTTGCATGATTGCTTGCCTTCTCAATGAGAGTAGGCGGGGAGAGAGAAAGGGAGAGAAGGTGGAACTCAAAACAAATTTAAAAACAAATGTTAAAAATTGTTTTTACATGCAACTGGGAAATAAGATATAAAGACAATGGAGTATAGAGATCTATCTTGCCATACAGGAAAATAGAAGGGAAGGGGATAAGAGAAGGGGCGGGGGATGATAGAAGGGAGGACTGATTGTGGGAGGCAGTAATCAGAATGCACGCCATCTTGGGGTGGGGAGAGAGGAAAGATGGGGAAAAATTTTGGAATTCAAAATCTTGTGGAAGTGAATGTTGAAAACTAAAAACAAATTAATTTAAAAAAGAAACAAAAACAAAAGAAGGAGCTAAACTATTAGGCATATAGGTTCTGAATGTTCCTAATCCAGTGTGATGTGGTGTCCTGTCAGACACCAGCCTAGTTATGTGACTTGGACAGCTTAAAGAAATTGGTATGGCTTAAAGCAGCACAAGGACCTAGACTAATTTCTATCATTTCAGGATCATAGACTCTTAGAATGTCAGAAATGTAAGGACCATTAGAGGTCACCTAGTCCAGGGGTGGTGAACCTATGGCCTTGAGGCCACATGGGGGCCTCTAGGTCCTCAAGTGTAGCCCTTTGACTGAATCCAAGTGAAGTTTGGATTCATTCAATGGATGGCCCTTAAAGACCTAGAGGGCAAGAATTTGTTCTGTGAAATTTTGATTCAAATGGCTGCACTTGAGGACCTAGAGGGCCCCATGTGGCCTCAAGCCCTCAGGTTCCCCACCCCTGACATAGTCCAACATCCTCATCTTAAGCCCAAGGAACCTGAGACTTGGGAAAGTTAGAAATTTATCAGAAGTCACAGTGAGCAAGGGGTACAGCGATGTCTGTTGAGTTCCAGAACCCGGATGTAATTTTTGCCAAACATATTAAAGAAGCAGTGAAGAATAATGGAAAGCATGCTAGCTGAAACACTTGTCTCTTTTATTTACTCCCTGTGAGACCTTGAGCAAGTCCCTTCCCCAACATGGGCTTCGGTTTCCCAATCTGTAAAATTAGAAGGTTGAATTTGACACCCCCAAGGGAGTCCCTTCAAGCTCTGCCTGTGTGGTCCTATGATCTGCATCTTGGGATCCAGGGCCTTTGAACAATATGGGCTCTGGCTTCTCCTATTTGTCTATGTCTTAATGCATCTGAAACAATAGTGGCTCGTGTTTGGAAAAGTGCCAAATCAAGAAATAACTCAATCTGTCAAAGGGGAGAAAAGCTTGTCTCGATCTGAGGGAATCAATTTTCAGGGTGAAGATGAAAAGCGTTACCTTTTTCTGCTTGAAAACAGCTTCTGCCGGGGCCCTTTATATTAAAAAAAATCCCAGCTCTTTAGGAGAAGGGTCTGATAGCCTAGTCTGAGGCGATCCACAAGGGCTGGGTTCGGGTCCGACAACTCTCTTCGATGGTCATTGCACAGAAGGTTCTAGACTTCCCTGGGAAAGGGAGCTTTTGAGTTTCCTTACAAGGTGTTCCCCGCATGAATGAAATCACAAGTGTAGTCGTCCATGCCCCCGCCCAAAACAAATCTTTTGATTAGAATAGCCACGTGACCTTGGACAAATCGCATTCCTTGTCTGGGTCTCAATTCCTTAATCCATAAAGTAAGGATTTCAGACTAGATCGTCTTTTTACAAAAGTTATTGTTACTCATCCTTCACTCTGGAAGAGGACCTACATCTGGAGGACGCCATCTTGACTTGCAAGTGCATTGGACTAAAGTGAGGCAGAGCTGTGCGAAGTCATCAGCCTCACTCTCTCCTGCAGGGTCGTCTGAGTCCAGTGGCAGGACCTACGGCGAGGGCCTGGATGCGGTTGGAGGTCTTGGCCTTTTTCAGCTAAGACCTTTCCCAGGTCTCAGTTTGTCTGAGGCAAAACCTATTCAGTGATTAAAAGCTGGGTAAGAATTGAGGCAAAAGATGACCTAGTCCAAGGGTGGGAAATCTTCTGCCTCAAGACCACACGTGACCTTCTAGGTCCTTGAGTTCGGCCTTTTGACTGAGTCCAAGTTTTATAGAACAAATCCTTTTATTAAGGGGATTTGTTTGGTGAAGTTTGGGTTCAATCAAAGGACTGCACTTGAGGATCTAGAGGGCCACGTGTGGCCTTGAGGCCACAAGTTCCCCACTCCTGGACTAGTCTATTAGAGAAATGTTTTACATGACTACATATGTATACCCTATATTGAATTGATTGCCTTCTCAGTGAGGGGGGCTGGGGAAGGAGAAAGGGAGAGAAATTAGAACTTAAAGTTTTAAAAATGAACTTTAAAAAACTGTTTTTACATATAACTAGGCAAAAATAAAATACTAAATAAAGAAATTTAAAAAAAAAAAAAGATGGCCTAGTTTGCCTTCATGGAAGAATCAGTCTGGGAGGGGAAGACCCTCAGAGTTTCTGGCCAGAACAGAAACAGTTGCTATTTAACTCGCTCTGAGCCATCAAAACCCAAACAGCGACTGACTGAAGCTTGGGCTGGAACCTAATATTGGCCAATCAGTGAGAGCCAGAGTGAACAAATTACAAAAACGAGCCCATATCAAGAACCTAAAATGTAGTGAAGAGTTTAAACCTCTGTTGAGTTAAAATTCTCTTCTCTAGAGAATCAGTAGAGCAGGGATTCCTGGCTCACACATGGTAAGAGCAGCGGACTCTGGTTTCTAAGGACCTGGCTGGGAATTCCCCAGATACTCCGAAGCTCACTGCCTTGGTGACCACAGGCAGGTCACTTAACTCAGTGACTCAAGACTCAGCTTCTTCATTCATAAAATAAGGGTATAGGACTTGATGGTCTCTGAGGTCTCAGCCAGTCCTAGGCGTATGACCCTATATATCACATACTGGGAGGCAGGATAAAGTAGTAGATGGGGCTAGATTTGTGAACCACTACTGCTGATACATAATAATTATGTGACCATGAGTCACTGAACCTGTTTAAACCTTGGCTTCTTAACCTGTAAAATGGTGTGTGTATGTGTATATGTGTGTGTGCGTGTGTGTGTGTGTGTGTGCATGTGTGTATGTGTGTGTATCTGTGTATATGTGTGTGTGTGTGCGTGTAAGGGGAGGAGCAGTTACACCTATCTCATGTGACCAAATGACAAAATGTAAGTAAAGGGCTCTTTAAACCTTAAAGCACTATATAGAACACCCATCAGTATTGTCATTTATATCCTGCTTTATATTTTCCAAGGCATTCCACTCACGAACAGCATTTGAGACACACAGCACACGCATTATCTCCATTTTACACATGGTAAAATTGAGGGCACTGAAGTCATCAGGGTGGCGTCATTTCTCTAGGCTCTCCATTATTTCTGGCCCCTCTATACTTCATAGGTCCTACATCTGTTACCTCCTGCTGTTCCAGGCTTCCTTCCCCCAAAGCTCTCAGTAGCTATCCCTCTCTCCCGTAGATGCCATCCATGGAAACCTTATTGGAGCGCTCTATGTTGCCCCACCCCCATCACAGTCTTGGAGATGAGAGGAACAAGTGACTGGGAAGCAAATCACTAGGGGCTTGTAGCAAGGAGAGGGAAAATAAGGTAATAGGCTCTGAAACAGTCTCCTATGCCCACAGATTAAGGGAGGAAAAAACAAGGCAAGTGTTCAAAGAAAAATTCCCAAGCACTTAAGCAAATACTTCCTCAATAGAAGTAAGCATCATTTTCGATGTCTGCCAAGAAAATCCCTTTTAGAGTCCTGATGGAAAATGCCATCCATCTCCAGAGGAAGAACTATGGATTCTGAATGCAGAGTGAGGCAGACTATGGTCTCTCTTTTTTGTTGTGTTGTTTTGTTTCTTCTTTCTCTTGGTTCCTCCCATTGGTTCTGATTCTTCTTTACAACATGACCAAGGTGAAAATATATTTAATAAGAATGTATATGTAGAGCCTTTATCAGATTGCACACCATCTTGGGGAGGGAAGGGGAGAAAATTTAAAACTAAAAACCTTATGGAAGTGAATGTTGAAAACTAAAAATTAATTGTTTAAAAAATAAAAAACCCTTTTACCAATATTTCTCATCATTAAAAAAATAATATCTATATATCCGGCAAAGTTCCGCAACATAGCTGGAGAATAGGATCTTTTATATAATTATTTGGACTAATGGATTGGTACCAAAGAGAAGCACCATCTGAAAGGACATACATAATAGATATGTGTGAAATTATTTCATGTTTCATGTAGTGTGTATGTGTATCATATATATTCAAAGAGTAGCTGTGTATGGTTCATGTCCTTAACCAGGACATTTGACTGATATGGTCATTCATACAGTAGCTGTCTATGGTTCATGTCCTTAACCAGGACATTTGACTGATATGGTCATTCATAGAGTAGCTGTCTATGGTACATGTCCTTAACCAGAACATTTGACTGATACTAGTTTGAATTTACATAGTGCTTTAAGGTTTGTCAAGAGCTGTCTCATTTAAGGTAGGTAGGTGGGGCAAACAACTGAAGTTGGGAGAGGTCACATGATTTGCCCAGGGACCATAACCAATAGGTATGAGAGATAGAACTTGTTGGGGTCTTGTTGCTGCTGTTGTTTGTTTTGTTAGATTATAAAATTTTGGCCAACCAAGAGGTTAGTTGATCTCAACAGGAAGAATCATTTCTCCTGCATGTCATTTTTTATGAGACTAAAATAACACATTTTATTTTTTTATTTTATATTTTACATAGACCATGTCTTAAATCATTTTGTCAGAGGCAGAGCTTGAACTCAGGTCTTCCTGAGAAGAAGTCCAACAGTAGATAGTTGGAGAAGCTATCTTCAATTTCTCTGGTCTATATCTTCTTTGTACATAGTTGTTTCCAAGTTGTCTTTCACATTAGACAGTGAGCTCCTTGAGAGTTTTTGGTTTTCAGTCATTTCAGTTGTGTCTGACTCTTCATGTCCCCATTTGGGGTTTTCTTGGCAAAGAGACTGGAGAGATTTCTCATATCTTTCTCTAATTCACTTTGCAGATAAAGAAACTGAAGCAAACAGGATTAAGTGACTTACCCAGGGTCAAACAGCTAGTGAGTGTCTGAGGTCACATTTGAACTCAGGTCTTCCTGACTCTAGGCTTGACTCTAGTTTCACTGTGCTATCTATCTGCTTAAGCTATTCCTTGAGAGTAGGGAATATCTTTCACCTTTCTTTGCCTGGCAAGTCAAATCAGCAAGCATTTATTAATAGCGTAGTCTCTAGCACTTCGTAGGCATTTAATAAATGCTTGTTTATATGATTCGATTATTATCTATCTATGGCCCCAAAGGGGACAATGAGTGGAAATTGAAAAGAGGCAAATTTGAGCCCCATGTCAGATCAGGAAAAACTTCCTAAGAATCAGAGTTGTGCCCAGAATGGATTGACTTGGGAGGTGGTGGTTTGTCCCTCATCAGAGGTCTTTAAACAGAAGCGAGATCAATTGTTCTTGGGTATGTTATGGGGTAGATTCCTTTCATGTAGGGATGGGACTAGATGGATTCTGAGGTCCCTTCTTACACTCAAACTTTGTTATCAATAGATCGATATCAACATAGATAGGTGTAAGGTTTTGTTTGTTTGCTTTCAGTGAGAAGAAGATGAGATTGGCACTGTGGAGGACATAGGAGAGAAAAATAGTGGCCCTTTCATATTCAGGGACTCACAGTCTACTTTAGAGACATAATTCTAATCAAAAAGTTAGCGAAGAAAAATATAAGATGGTAAAATATTAAGTTTCATATTGAATAAAAGAGTTTAGGCACTCAGGAAGCAGTATGATCAATGTATCCAGGTATGTTTCATCTGGGTTCATTAACTGGTTTTGCACAGACAGGATATTAGATTAAAAAAATCTGGAGGAGCAACTAATTCCATAGGAAAAAAAGCATTATCTGGAAGATCTGCCCGCGTGCAGCCAACAGACTGTGAAATCTTAGAGTCGTACAAAGACCAGAGAAGAGATCGTTTTTACAAAGGTAATGGTGTCTCCTTCCATTATCCTCTGCCCATCCCTTCAGCTGCACCCTGAAACATCTGTTTTATTGCAAAATAAAAAAAACTCCCTTTCATCTTTGATGTCTCCCTCTCACACTCCTATCTTCTATCATTAAAACACAGCATTTCCCAGATGAAGCCATATCTTCTTAACCTCTTCAAAGCTAACTCCATTTTCTTTCATGACCAACTCTTCTCGTGCCCACAGAGCAAGGAGGAGTCCATACACTTCCAACTCCATATGACCACTTCTAGACCTTTGCTTTTCCAGAATCATTCAGCAAATGTTCCTTTTCGAAGTTTTCACTGTCTGATTATTCTACCCTTCTCAGTCCCTTATTAGTACCATCTGCTCACTTCCAAGACACTCTTCTACCTTCTTCATTTTTTCCCAAAATCTTACAGTTGTCCTATCCTCCTAGTCCTTCCCCATAACCGTGTCTTCTGTATTCACCTTGATGACCCTCAGAGTTCAATTTTCTCAGCTCCTAGGACTGCCATCTCTGATCTATTTCACTCAGCAAAGAAGGTGGTTCCACCATCAAATTCACCATGACTCATAACTTCTCTTTCAAAATCTTGTACTCTGACCTGTGTTCAGTGTTCTTGAGCCTGTCTCTACTACATGCCACAATTTTTACTTTGTCTCTCCCAGGAGAGCATAATCTTGGTGAGGACAGAAAATAGTTTTTTTCATCTTTGTAGAATGAGTGCCTGGCAGAGAGAACCTTAAAAAGTCCTTGTTCATTGATCCATTGCAGGACTAGCCTTTGCCTGCCTTACCATTGGCCTCGACAAATCATATAGCTTCAGTCTAGTATCAGAAGAAATCAAGTGTGGACTTTGCAGTCTTTTTTTCTCACTACGAAAATCCAGGTTTATGTATGTTTCCACACCACCAGAATAGTCAACATTGCAAGTCCTATGGCCCTGAGCAGGGTTGCTTTATACTATAAAAGAGTCCGTACATCAAGAGACACACCCGAAAAAGTCCCTTCTGTTCTCTGGACTTCCATTTCCTTGTATGTAAAATGAAAGGTAAATCTATCGATGACATGGCCATAGTGCATACAGTTATACATATATATATGTATATATATATACATTATTGTGCAGTGTGGTGTTATACATGTATAGTGTACATGAATACATGTAATACAATGTATATTATTTTTATCCATAACATATATGTGTGTACACATATAATACATATGCATACATTTATATACACACACAATACACTTGGTACCAACGATATGTACATCCAAGTGCCTGTCTACATCTGTGTGTATTGTGAGCACACACACGTGTTTATATTCATATATACAATCCTTTCTTTTTCAAAGAGATGTCGCTTTAGGTGGCCTATATGCAGACCAGGACGAGGAATTTTGAATTGGCCGATTCATCCTCCTGACTCATAATATACCATGTAATTTCAAATCCAAAATATTTTTCCCCAACCACTAGTTTTCTCTGTAATGTATTCCTCCCTTTCGTAGCCAAACTCTTGGGAGAAGCTGTCTACACTTACTGCTTCTCCTTTTTCACCTCCCACTCTCTTTCTAACCCCTTACAATCTGTCTTCCAAACCTAATCACTCAACTGAAAATGTTCTCTCCAAGGTTACTAGTGATGTCTTAATTGCCCAAAAGGAATGACATTTTTACAGTGCTTATCGTTCTTGACTTTTGTAGCATTTGGTACTTTTGACCACCTCCTCTTTCTAGATCATAGGTTCATACCTGTGTGTGTGCACGCACACATGTGCTTATGTATTTGATGGTCCTTCCTTTGGCTATTTGCTGAGTCTTATGGACTCATTTTCAAAATAATTTTTTTAAATACATAAAATAAAATATCCAGGATTACAAAAGAGATCAATTTTATTCCAACAAAGATGTAATTTTTCACATCCACATGCATGGACTCTGAAATTTATCCACAAACTCCATGGGGAATCCGTGGGCCCCAAATTAACTCCTGTCCTAGATGTCCTCTCTCACCTGGGTTTTCATGGCACTGCTTTCTCCTGGGTCTCTTTCTATCTCCCTGGCTTCTCTTTGGTGTTCTTTACTGGATCATCATCTTGGCCTCCCCCTCTAAGCATGGGCACCCCAAAACACTGTCTTGAGTCCTCTTTTCTTCTTCCTCTTGGTGAACTCATCAGCACTGGTGACTTCAGTTCTCACCTTTATGCAGATGACTCCATCGATATCTCCATCCACAATCTGTACTAAACTCAAGCTCCATATCACTGACTACTAAACATCTTCAATTGCCTTTCTAAGCAATCTCTTCATCCAGGTACCAGGCTTATGGAAGTCTGTTAACTTGGAACTTTCTCCAATGAGCAGTTACTCCTTTCCTCAACATTATAGGCACCTGAAACATTCTGGAATGCTCCCATTAAGGGTAAAGACAATCTCAATCCATATTACAGAGTGTTTGCTGTCAACAGGGAGTACCTCTTATATGACGGCATTTGGGTGCCATAATCATTAGAAGTTACATGAAAGATCTCTAAAGGGCTCTGCATGTCCAAAGTTTGCTTACTATACAAAGAGAAACGGGTGCTTTGCATTGTATTTCCTTAACTTCTCCATCTTTGTCACTTGTCCCTCATCACCTTTCGTATATGCAGACATTTTAGGCATTCTGGATCTTTATTGGGTTTCCCTTAAAGAAAGAGAAACCTTTCCCAGGCCCAGAGTGAAAAGCCTCTGTGACAGCTGCCTAAACGTTGTACTTCACAGGTTACCTTCAGTTGCCATCTTTTCCCATACAGAATACATCTCGAAATTTTATCCACCAGCACAATTTCAAATCATTCTGATTAATATCATGAGCTTCTTCAAATAATCAAAATAAAACACCTAGTGATTGGATCCAATACAATGTGTGTGATAAAAAGCTCCATTGCCAAAAAGCAATTCAGCTCCCAAGCAGTAATGGGACTATTATGAGCTCTTTAATCTTTTAACCAAAATGAAGCTAATGAAAATCTGTGAAATTTAACAACCTCTTCAGTTTCCTTAAGGTCCATTTATCAACATAAACAACCTTCTACACCAACCCAGAAAACTCAATTCTCAACTGACTCAATAATGTTTACTTAATAAAATAGCACAATAAATCTAAACTTAATAAAAAAAAAAAACCTCTGGCAATAAAGATTTTAACCACTTGTCACATGAGATTAAAACCAATCAAATACTTTGGTCCCTAAAGGAAGGCTCTGTAAGATTCCAACATTCCTTTTCACACAAGAAAAGAATTACTAACATGAGAAAGTCTCTGAGTCCAGAGCTCTGATCAATTCAGTGACCAATCATGCCTTCAGAAGGCCAATGAAAAATCACACTTCCCACCTGCCTCTTGGCAGAAGAGAGATGGATTAGAGGTGACGAATGAGAAATACATTTTCAGACATAGATGGCCAGTGTGTTGAAATGTTTTCATGACTATAATTGTTTACAAGAATGGGCTTCTATTTGGGAGGTGGAAGGAGAGGCCGAGTCTGTAAATAGTGACAGAGAGGCCAGAAAGAAACCAGCAAACATTTTATAAGTACACAGAAGAAAACAAAACAAAATGTTCAGAAGAGGGCCCAGCTAGGGCAACGTTGTCACTTCTGTGGCATGGTGAACTCCTTGGGGAGTCATCCACTTCAAGTTACTTTGTCCTTGGTCAATAAGATCTGGGAGAAAAGCTTTTCCCCAAAGGAGTAAGCCATCCCTAGAGCACTAGACTTCTCCACAATCAACATCCGTAGGATTGAAGGAGTTCTCCAATAGCCATTAATAAAAAAGGCCAAATATCAGTAGTTGTTGCAAACAACCTCTTAGATGCTGAACAAGCCTCTCTGACTCCAGATCAAAATGTTCCAGCCCATGGCACTAAGATTCTTAGGATTGGGGGGAAAGTTCATTTTTCTGGCTTCCATCAGGACCTGGGTTCAAATCCCTCCTCTACCACCTGTATATCCTTGAAGAAAACATTTCGCCTGTCTGTGATAATCAGTTTCCTCATCTCAAACTCAACATGTCCAAAATAGAACATTATCTTTCCCCAAAAAACTCCCCTCTTCCAAACATCCCTACTACTAGCGGGTATACTACTATTCTCCTGGTGACCCAGGTTCTAAACATCAGGGTCACCCCCAACTCTTCACTTGCAATCACCCCATGCATCCAATGTGTTATGAAGCTTTGTCATTTCTAACTTCATAGAATTTCTCCTATATGCCCCCTTCTTTCTCCTCTCACAGCTGCCACCCTAGTGGAGACCCCCGTCACCTCACTCCTGGACTGATGTAACAATAGCCACGTGGTTGGACTTCCTACCTCCAGTCTCTCCCCACTACATTCCAGCCTCCACTCAAAGTGATTTTCCTAAAGCATCACAGCCATACTCAATCAGCATCAGTGACCCCCTATTACCTCTAGGATGAAATATAAACTCCTTTGTTTGTTTTTAAAAGCCCTTTAGAACCCAGCCTCTCCCTACTTTTCCACTTTTCTTATACCTTACTTCCCTCTATGCACTCTGTAGTCCATTGACACTGGCCTCCTTGTTAGCCCTGAAGAAATACTCTCCATCAACTCTACCTTTTCACTTGCTGCCCCTATACCTGGAAAGCTCTCTTTCCTCACCTCTGCCTCTTGGCTTCCTTCAAGACTCAGCTCAAATCCTACCTTCTTCCAGAGACCTCCCCCCACCACAACCACTAATGGCTTCCCACTGAGATCACCTCTGATTTATCCTGCATAGATCTTATGGCTATAGATTTGGTTTGCATGCTGTTTCTGCCTTTACACTGTAAACTTCTCCAGGACAGGAACTGTTTGTGCCTTCCATTTTATCCCCACCGTTTAGCACAGTCCTTGGCACATAGTAAGTGCTTAATAAAATGTTGTTGACTGGCTGACTGAGGGATTAGATTTAATGGCTTCTAATGTCTCCTCCACCTCAGATCTATAAGTCTATGATTCTGTTAAATTTAATACACATTTTTTTTTAAAAAAATCAAACCATATATGATGGAAGTTCACGTTTTCATGCATAATCCTATGTCTTTTTATAATTAAAATGTTCACGACGAAGACAGTCACTAAGAATGCCCATTATTAGCTGCAGAGATCTTACCCTAATGACTTCAAAGAAGTATTTTATACAATGTTAAGACCAGCTAGCTTCTTCAAAGGCAATTCTCAGTTTCAAATCTTATCCTTCATTTTGATTGCACCAGGCCACACAAAACACCAACCAATCTCTATTTTTGTATGCCTAGTAGGCACTCAGCACTGAGCAAGTCACTATGGTGAATAAAAAGATTAATAAGACTCTGCATCAAGAAAGGGGCTTTACAGAATGACTGACAGCCCAGCTTTAATTCATCAAGAGAAAATATATGGAATGTGGCCAATAATGGTCCAGTGTTGGAGCACAGCAATTAAAAATGAAACCAACCCTGTCATTTGACAGATGAGGAGAGTGACACCCAGAGAGAGAAACTGACTTACTCCTGGTCATGTCAATAGGAGATAGATCCAGTATTTGAACCCAGGTGCTCAAATTCATTGTCTTTGTTGTTGTTTTCACAATTTCAGAAGTAGTTTTAAAACCACTGCTCCCAGACTGTGCCTCCTAAATCTTCAGCCCCACTCACCTCCTTTCTTCCCCAATATCTTATAGCTGGCCTACATTCATGGGCTTTCCCATCAGACTTTCTTTCCTGGTTCTTTGCCTTGGTAAGTTGCTTCCAGTCAAAAAAAATGAATAGAACTTGGTGATAATAATTAATAAGAGTGCTATTGCAAAAAAGTGTACTGAATCTGTAATTGAAACACTCATGACAGAATGGATAGAACCATAGGTATGAAGTCTAGGAGACCTTGGTTTGAAGCCCACTCTCCACAATGATCAGCTTATGTGAGTCTCAGCAAGTTACTTAGACCCTCTCGGCATCAGTCCCCTCATGAGTAAAATGCGAGGGCTGGACTCTATGGCCTCTAAGGACCTTGAGGTATTAAATCTATGATCCTATGGCTCAGAACATCTGGTTTCAAGTCTACTCCTTCCACAAACTACCTCCATGCTTAGCAAGCCATTTCATTTCCCTGTGTCTCAGTTTCCTCATCTGTAAAATGAGAGGAATGCATTAGAAGATTGCTAAGGTCCCTTCTGGCTAGGGCATCCTGAGATTCTGGGTGAAAGAATATTCTGAGATTTTCAGCTTAAATAGAAGAAACAGGAAAGGAAAGCCAGGATGAAGAAAAGGTTAGAGGTAACGGAGTTGGGGGAGAAATATGAATAATCTGAGTTTAGGTATGGTCTGCTAAAGTGAGACATTAAGGTGAAGGTGCCTCAGACAGTTGGAATTGTGAGTGTGGCATGAAGTGGACAGGAGTTTACCACGGGTGATGCCTTCAAGATGACAGGTTGGTCATGTCCCTAGCATTCTGCACAAAGTAGCTGGTATTCCTCACTTCATTTGTTTTCATAACTGGGGATCACTGAAGGGACCTGAGAGAGTCCATTGAGGCCAAATAATTTCTGGCTTTCTATTTGACTTTGCTGTGTTTGGCCCAGGGCTTCTCAGTTCTTGCTTCCTCTGTCCATCTGTCCTGGTGTGGGCTTTGGCTGCCATTTTGATTTTCTTGAGTATACTCAGCTCAAGCTTGGTTTTGGTTTATACTGCTGCTTACTCCCTTGAACTTGACATTTCCATTTCCTTCCTTCTTCCCCACTTAGTCTGCCTGATATTCTTTATTGGACAAACAATTCATTTGACTTCACTCCAGTAGACATTAAGCACCTGACACTTGCATAATGCTATATGGAAGCTCAGCTTAGGCAGTCCCTAACCCCATGGAATTTGCCATCCATGTGATACAATGGAGAAGGGGCCTGAATTTGGAGCAATGAACTCAAAGTCTCAGATCTAGATTTGAAAGGCCCTAAGAGGCCATCAAGTCCAACTACTTCATTTTACAGATGAGGAAACTGAAGCCCAGGGAAACTAAGTGACTTGTCCAAGGTAATCATATTTAAACATAGGTTCTCTAATATCAGTCATCATTCTTTCTATTGTACTGTTTTATGTACGATCTAAGAATCATAAATTTGTGAGTTAGAAGGGGCCTAAGAGGCCATCAAATCAACCTCCACCCTTTACATATGAGGACACCGACAAGAAAGAAAATGACTTGGCCAAACTCTCACAGATGGTAAGGATCAAAGGTGAGATTCAAACCAAGGTCCTCTAAGTCCAGAGATGGCACTCTTTATGTTGTCCATGCTACCTCCTGGGATATGAGTTCCAATCCTGACTGCCGTGTAACTTTGTGACCTAGGGCAAGTCACTCAACCTCTGTGGGGCTCAGCTTTCTCAGCCATAAAATAAGGTGGCTAAACTAAATGGCCTCTGAGTTTTCTTCCAGCTCCAGAGCAACAATCTCATGGCCTAAGATACATTAGATTCTCATAGGGACTGGCTGTGTAGCTGAGTCCTTCATTTTTCTGCCTTGTTGTGCCAGGATAAAGCAGTACAAAGAGCCCTGGATTTGGGGTCAGGAGACACAGGTTCATATCTTTGTCACTTATTGCTTTGTGTACTGTCCATTTACAAGTGAAAAAACTGAGGTCTGCAGGGGCAGTGTTGCCTGCTTAAGGTCTAGGAGCCGAGGTAGAATCAAACTCGACTTCAGTTCAGTCAACCTTGAGTAAGATACTTTATTTCCCTCGGCCTCAGTTTCTCCATTTGTAAAATAAGGGGGTTGGGCCAAATGACATTTAATGTTTCTTTCCAGCTCCAAATCTACAATCCTAGCATCTTTAATATGGTGTCTATATAACTATCTACAAGGTCTGAGAGTCTGTTTTTCTAAATCGACCATGCTAATAAAAATGAAAAATGATCAGATTACTGACTAAATAATAACTGTTGAGAATGTCTCCTCTGAAGAACCACATGGGAACCCAAGCACATCCAGAGGAAAGTAGCCAGGGGACAAAAAAATCTAGAAATTAAGCTATTTGAAGAACAATTGGGATAAATAGATGATTCACCTGAAGAAAAATGGACATCAAGGGAACCTTGCAGATGTTTTCAAATATTGAAAGAAGGATTATCCTTCTTGTGGGTCTAGAATAAAGAACTAGGTCCTTCCATCACCATTCTCTCCTACAGCTCACCTCCCATAATGCCTCTTTTGTACCATCTTCCTCAATCCATCCAACCACTCCCCAAATTCTCATGGGAATGTTTTGTACCTCTCAGGCACTTATTTAATCCATGATTTACCTCTCCCACTAAACTCTCCAAAGGTATCTAACAGGGCTTTATACATAATGGGTATATAATGAATGCTGAGAGATCTGAATGGAAAACTAAGGAGCCTGAGTCACTGGTTGCAGTTTAATTTAAGGTAGAACTTTCTTGGCTGTTTTTATTTATTGTTTAGATGTTTTTCAGTCATGTCTGACTTTCTGTGACCCCATTTGGGGTTTCCTTGGCAGGGATATTGGAGTGGTTTGCCATTTCCTTCTCCAGCTCATGTTACAAATGAGGAAACTGAGGCAAACAAGGTGAAGTGACTTGCCTAGGGTCACACAGCTAGTAATTGTCTGAGGCCAGATTTTAATTCAAGTTTTCCTTATTCCACGCCTGGCACTCAATGCACTTCACCACCTAGCTGCCCTCTTGACTATTAATGCAGGCTAAAGTAGAATAGATTTCCTTTCAAGGTAGTCAGTTCATCATCACTAAAGGTGTCCATGATGCTTCAGCAAGAGCACAGTCTCTTGGGTCAGAGGACCTAGGTTCATATCCTGACTCTGATGTGATTTGGGATTAGTTACTTAATATCCCTGGGCCTCAGATTTCTCAAATATAAAATTAGGATAGTTTGAGAGCTTCCTGCCAGGTCTAGACTCATGATTCTATGCAGCAGGGATTTGGTGGAAGCAACTTCACATGTAGAAATCTTCCTGGGACGTGTGAGTATGGATTTCAAAGCATGAGTGATACCTCTCAGGCTCTCTCCTGCCCTAGAGTCTGCTGTTGACTCATTACCTTACTAATTGTTTCTCTCACCGATTTCCAAGACAGTCAAGGGATACAGTATAAAATCGCCTTAAAAATTGCTTGAAAATCAAAATCTCTCATTAATTAATTTGCTCCAAGCCCCCACCCTGGTATGTATGTACACACACACACACACACACACACACACACACACACACACACACACACACTTTAAACTAGAGAAATCTATTTCCCTGTAAGTTATCTTTTTCTCTCTCCATTTTAAATCCCAAACTCATAGACTAAGGCAAACAATGATATTACTGGTTATATAAACAGTCACAATCCAAAGACAGAGATAAAGATTTAATGAGTGTAATGGCCTTAAGGAAGTTCACATCCAGAATCACCTCCATACTCTGGAAAAGTAGGGGACATAAGTGATTAATTAGAACTCTCTCACAAATGGTTCCAACTGCTGACTAGAATCACATTCCAGAAGAACAGATTCATTCATAATGGAGTCAACTCAGTTCCTCCCAGACAAATGTGATTCTTTTATAATGTTTTTTTTCAATTACATTTAATGATAATTTTTAACATTCATTTTTTAAAAATTTTCAGTTCCAAATTTTCTCCCTCCCTCCCTCACCATTCTCTCCCTAAGCTGGTAAGCAATTTGATATGGGTTATTTATGCACAACCATATAAAACATATTTCCACATTAGTCATGTTGTGAAAGAAGAAACACCAAATGAATAAAAATAATAATAGATAGATAAAAAATAGATAAAGTAAAAAAGGAAAGGAAAATAGTATGTTTCAATCGGCATTCAGAGTCCACTAGTTTTTTCTTTGGATGTGGATAGAATTTTCCATCATGAATCTTTTGGAATTGTCTTAGATCATTGGGTTTCTGAGGAACTGAGTCAATCGTAGCTGATCATCACACAATACTGCTGATAGTGTATACAAGAAGAATTATTGTATTAATTGTATTATATTTTGTTATAATTTTGGTAAATTTTCCTCAAAAATTTCAGCTGATTTTCTTTACCACAGAATAAAATTTATTTAAATAAATAAATAAATAAATTTTTTATTTATTTTATTTTATTTAAAATAAAATTTATTTAAATAAATAAATAAATAAAAATAAAATTTATTTAACTAATAAAATTTAAGGAATGGCAGACAGTTAAATTTGTTCAGATCCATGCAAAGATTTTCATTTTGTCTTCACCACAAAATGTCTTCTCTACGGAAAATGTCTCCACAGGATGCCAACTGGCAATCTCTCACAGCTTTTGTCTCCATGAGAGTTAACTGCCCAAATCTCTTTAGAAATGGCATTTCTGTTCATCCTCCAGCTCTGCCTCACATGGTCTCCTTCTGCCATGACGACTAACTCTGTAAGTCTCTCCCGGTCTCATTCCCCATAAACAGTTAAATTTAGCTTTGTCGAACTATCTCTCCAGACTCCTTCCAAGAGGTTAGTTAGCTGCCACCCTCTGAGATTCTCTTCTCTCACTCCCTATTGAAGCTGGGGTTATCAAGAGGTGGAATGGCCACTCCCAAGGCATGCAATGGGTGGGGTAATGGAATAGGCAACCTCTGATGTCCTTTTCAGCTCAGAGATGTGATTCTGTAAGACTTTTAGTTAGACTCCCTACCTCTAGTCTCTCCCCTCTCCAATCCACCCTTCCACATGGCTGCCAAAATGGTATTCCTTAAGTGCAGGCATGACCATGACATTTTCCTACTAAAAAATGTTCCAGTGCCTTCTTATTTCCTCTATAATCTCTTCTGTTTGATATTTATTATCCTCTCGGCTATCTTTCCAAGATTATAGATTTTACAGATGTATAGATTATATATATATATGTATATATATATATATTTATAAATTGTATATAGATTATAGATTTATAGACTTTATAGATTCTATTCATGATTAACCCAGAATGGTCTATTTGCTATTCCTCACACATGATATGCCATCTCCCATCTCCATGTCTTGGCCAGGGTTGCCTGGAATGCACTCCCTCCTCACCTCTACCTCTTCGAAACCCGAGCTTTTTTCAAAGCTTAGCTAAAGCACCACCTCCGACATGAAGTGTTCCCCAGTCCCCCGACATTTAGTGTATTCTCATATTCCTTTGCATTAACTTCATATAGATTCAGTATTTGTTCATATGTATACATACTTTTCCCTCTATACAATGTAAGCTATAGAGAAATGTTTCATTTTTATTTTTGCATCACAGGTGCCCAGTGAAGTGGGCATATAATAGGCACTTAATAAAATTCTGTTGATGCATTGATTGATTCTATTATCTTAATAATGAGTATAATTGGCTTTAATTAAGGAGAGCATTAATGACACTTACTTAGGATAGAAACTATCAGGTATACTCACAATAGGTAGTGATAGTTTCTCCTTTGAAATGTATAGCATATGGCTCTGTTTCAAGAAATACAACAAATAAGGAGGAGTGAGGAAAAAATTATTAACAGTATCACTGCTGCAAACACTTTGAATGTCATTTGTATAACACAGAGGAGGAAATCTTGAGATTGATGTGGCCATAAAATTAACTGACCAAAGCCAAATCTCTGTTTCAGCTCAAACACTTGGCATTTTATGTTTGTCTGACTGCTTCAAATCGTTAACTTTCAAAGGCACTGACTGATTTTGACTGAAGCCAGCACACCACCCCAGAGGGTCAAGGTATTTCCAATTGCCATCTTGAAACAAAACGGTAAGCAAAATGTTCAGAGGACGGGAAGAGAGGGAGAAGAAAGCACAAACGAAGGAGAAAAGGGAGAAAAGAGGTATGAGAGAAGGGAGAGGAAGAGAGGGAGGAAGAAGTAAAGAAGTTGGAGAGAAAAAAGGAGGGGTTTGGGGAAGAAGGGAGGAAAGAAGCAGGGAAGAAGAGAGGAAATGGAAAGAAAAAACAAGCGGCAGGGGCAGAGGCAGAATGGTATTGTGCAAAGAACACTGGGTGAAGAGACAAAGGACCTGGGTTCAAATTGACTACTCAATTATATAACCCCAAAAAAGTCCCTTCTGTTCTCTGGATTTCCATTTCCTTGTATGTAAAATGAAAGGTAAATCTATCGATGACATAGCCATAGTGCTTACAGTTATTAAGCACATTTGAATCCAATTTGGTCAATGCACAGAGGTTATAAAGGAAAATAAGTGATTATATTAACTGAAGTCTACAATTCACAGAACCACTAGTTCCGATACAATTATGAGATTGTGAGTTTTCTTTGTATATATGTCAGAAACAAATCATTGAGGAAAACAAGAATTAGTGGAACCAAAATCCCATGCCCTACAACAAGAGGTAGTTACTCAGTGATGAATCAGTCAAAAATTTATTAAGCACCTACTATGTGTCAGGCATGATGTTAGGTGCTGCAAATATAAAAGCAAAAATGAAACCATCCCTGCCCTCAGTGAGCCTCCATTCTATCCAGGGAAATACCATGTACATATATACAGAATAGATATCCATGTTTGCTGGGTGATTGCCCCCACTTTCATCCTTCAATTCTAAAACCTCCAACATTTCTTTAGCTCCTATTTCCTCCTCTATTCACTTCAAACATTTCCAAGTCTCCCCCTTCCTTAAAAACCTTAACCAGACACTACTGTCCTCTCAGGCTGTCATCCCACATCTTTCATCCCTTTCTTAGTTAATCTAGAAAAAGCCATCAACCTCTCTCTCGCTGCTTCCGTTTCCTCTCCTCTCACTCTTTCCTCACTCCTTAGTGATATTGTTTCTAACCTCATTATTCAACTGAAATTCTTCTGATTACCTGTGATTTCTTAATTGCCAGATTTGTTGCTCTTTTCTCAGTCCTCATCCGATCTCAGCCCTCTGTTTCATTTGACACTGTTGACTGCACTCTCCTCCCAGATACTGTCTCCTCACTGGCTTTTTGAGATGCTACTCTGTCCTGCTTCTTCTCCTACCTGTCTGACTGCCTTTGTTTCTTTTCCTGGTTCATAATCCATATCATATCTATGTCCATAAGTGTTAGTGTCCTGGTACAGCCCCATCCTGCGACCTCTTGTCTTCTTTCTATGTACTCTCTCAATAACTCATCAGTTCCCATAGGCTTAATTCTTATCTGTATTCAGCTAACACATGGATTGATATATCCAGCACTAGTCTTTCTTCTGAGCTTCAGTCTCATGGCCCCAGGTCTCTATTGGTTACTTGAAACTGGATGTCTGTGAGATCAACATGAACTAAAATGAACTCATTATCTTTTCCAAAACAAAAACAAAACAACAAAAAAAAATGCTTCTTCTCTTCTAAACTTCCCAGTTTATGTCAAAGTACGACCATCATTTCCAGTATCCTAGGTTCATTACTTTAGAATTGTCTAGACTTCTCACTCTCCCTCACCCTATATAGCCAATCAACTATCAAATCTTTCTGTTTCTAATACCATATCATCTCTTAAGCTGGATGCCTTCTCTCTGGTCACACTACCACCACCTCAGTTCAGGTCCTCATCACCTGTCACCCAATTTAGTTCAACAGCTTCCTAATTGGTGTCCCTGCTTCAAGTCTTTATCCACTTCAGTCCATTTCCACACTGCTTCTTCAATAGTAGATTTGACCACATATCAGTACCCTTCTCAACTAACTCCAGGGGCTCTCTACTGTGTTTAGGAAAAATATAAATGCTCTATTGAGCTTTAAAGTTGTTCTCAACCTAGCTCCAACTCAGGTTACCAGCCTCACTGACTATTATTCTCCCTCCTATACTTGGTGAGCCAGCCAACTGGCCTTCTTTTCGTTCCTCACACATGGTACAGCAACCACCATCCCCATGTCTTTCTACTGGCTGTCCCCCATGTCTGGAATGCACTCCCTTCACATTTCCACAACACAGAATCCTCTGTTGCTCCAAAAATTATCACCGCTTTGGACACAAAGCCTTTTCTGATTTCCCCCACCTGGTAGTGTTCTCCCTCCCTAACTAACCTCTGTATTTATTCTCTTCCTCCTCTCACTCTATCTTTCTCTTTCTCTGTCTGTATCCATATCACTTTCACTTTCACTCTTTCTTTGTGTCTCTGTCTCCATCTCCCTCTCTCTCACTGTCCCCCTTGCATGTGTACATATATATGTATATATGTACATATATATACATACATATATATATATATACAGACAGACAGATCTGATATAGAAATATTGTACTAGATAAGCTGTTTTTCTTGAATCCAAATATAAGACCTTAAATTGACCACTTTCTAGGTGCCTTCTTAATGGATTTATCCCAACATTCTAGTTTGCCAAGATATTTTTGGATTTTTCCTCTAGTTCTTATTTTTTCATTTCAATATTATTTTTATTGACATATTTTGTTTTATACCGCCTACATTTCCAAATATATCCCTCCCCTCCTCTACCCAGTGAACTAACCCTTAAAATAAATATTTTTAAGAAAGTTTTTTAAAAAGTAATACAGGAGAGCAGGAGTGAAGAGCCTGCTGAAGATCTAAGTCCAGTCCAGGTTGGGGGTTCTTGGGGAAGGAGGACAGCTGGTGTGGCAGATCTGGCGCATCCCCCCAGGCTTGGAACATAGAACTCTTTAGTCTACAAGCAGTCATACCCCGCTGAAAAACTCAAGGGTCAGGTGAGTTGGCTGGGAATATGTCCAGGCAGCAAAAACACACCCAGATTCAGTCTCAGACTCTGGAATCCTTCTTTGGTGACAAAGAAGACCAAAACATATAGCCAGAAGAAGTCAACAAAATCAAAGAGCCTACAACAAAAGTCTCCAAGAAAAACATGAATTGGTCTCAGGCCATGGAAGAGCTCAAAAAGGATTTGGAAAAGCAAGTTAGACGAGTAGAGGAAAAATTGGGAAGA
>CM053627.1:16672394-16713247 GCA_028646595.1 Phalanger gymnotis
AACCAGAATATACGCCATCTTGGAGTGGGGGGAGGGTAGAAATGGGGAGAAAATTTGTAATTCAAACTCCTGTGAAAATCAATGCTGAAAACTAAATATATTAAATAATAAAAAAATTAAAATAAAAAAGTAATACAGGAAAACCAAGTAACAGCTCAATTTCATCCGATGGTATAACAGGCAATATCTTATATCCATGGTCCTTCACCTCTGCAAAGAAGGGAAAGAGGTGGACTTTCTTCGTTTCTCTCTAGGAACAAGCTTGTTGACTTTTGTAAAAGTGTAGAATATTAATTTGAACTCTTCATGCTTTATCCATCTTGTTCCTGATGAATAAGGTATATCCTTCCAGAAGCATATTCCAGTCAACTTCCAATCCCACCAAAATTTAGGAATAAATTAAATTCACTTCCATTCCTTAGGGCCTCTGGTTTACCTTGCTTCTCATTCACATTTTTGACACTTGTGTATGGACATCTGGGGCCATGAGTTCTATAACTGACTCTTTTCTTAGATTCTATCTCCTGTGAATTCTTGGCCATCTCAACTGCTAGTCTTCCTACAGTGTGTGTATAGTATCTAAGCTTGGTAAAGAAATATAAACGACCTTTCTCCCTTCTGCCCTTCCTTTGCAATTTAAAACTATTTTGATTAGATCAGATACCAGGCAAATACATTCTTACTAGCCCTTGTTGGGATCATTCTATCCCACACCAAGGATTTTTAAGGTAGGTCATTTTAAGGTATGGTTCAGAAATTCAAATGTCTTTCTCAGCCTCCAGCTTCTTAACTGGCATTCCAAAGCCTTCCCTTGATTTTAGATCCCTTTGGCTTTGATTATCAGCAATGATGGAAATGCTGCTTGCCATATTAAGATATTATATTTCTTACCCAATACGTCATTAGCCTTGACAATGCTCCCAAGATTCCTTCTGGTAGTATCACTTGTGTCAACAGGAATCAACCAAACTGCATCTGTCATAGTCATGTGGTTTCATGAATCTTGGGAAGGTCTATCATGCCTTGGATACATGCCCTGAGAAAATAGCCAATTGGTCAATTCTCTTGTTCAGGTGACAAATTTCTGCCTTGGTAGCCTTCAGCAGGGAGTTACCAACCCCCACCACTCATCCTTTCTTCCTCTTCCCGTAATTGAATGATCTCTCACCTAAAGGTCACTGTGGATCTCCGTCATCATTCCTTGGAGTCCAAGCAGCTGCCATCCTCCTCAGGGGGTCCATTTTCCACCATTTGGAGAAGAAATTTATACCTGTGGCTTAGTTTGAAGGTCTCCAGGGTCATTCTTCATCCCTTTCTTTTCTCTGCCCCATTCTTATTCCCTTTACATTCCTGACGTCAGCATTTTCCCCCATCATTTCAAATGTTTTATTTTTGTCTTTGTAATTAAACCGTTCTTCCATTTATCTAAAAGAACACATTGTTCTCCCTGATAACCTCTGGAGAAGAGAACTTTCTTGAGTGCCTTGATATTTTCTTCTAAGAGAAATACCAACCTACACTTTGAACATAAATAATAGTTACTTGACTTTGGCAGAAGCACAACCCTCTGGAATTCTATGCAAGTCAATGCAACATTATCCTTGTTCTCCATGCTGGCTGAACTTAAGAGGATACCTTATTCCTTGTAGATTCTCTGGAAAACTCCTGTGGCAAACAGTCCATTGAAACTCCCAGATGTTTATAACATTACATGCGAAGTTGATTTTTTGAACCCGAGTGCAAATTTTACATTTTCCCTTTTAATTTGTGTTCTACTCAACACATTAATCTGGCTTCCCAGGAACTTTTTGGATCCAGACTCTATGATTTGACATGTTAGCTATTTCACTAACTTTTATGTGACCTAGAAATTTGTCAAGCATGCCTTTATCTTCATTTAGTCATTTTTCTGTTGTTTCTGACTCTTCGTGATGCCATTTGGGGTTTTCTTGACAAAGACACAGGAATAATTTGCCATTTCCTTCTCCAGCTCATTTTACAGATGAGGATACTGAGGCAAACAGCATTAAGTGGCTTGCCCAGTGCTACCCAGCTAGTAAGAATCTGAGGCTGGATTTCAACTCAGGAAAATGAGTCTTCTTACTCCAGACTCTTGATCTTAATCATTAATAAAAATGTTGAGCAGAGTGGCACAGGGCCAATGTATTACATCCTGTATCTGTCACTCAGTGAACTATATCCCACTCGGTGGAGAGTAGCCTCCTACTGATTCATTGAAGTGACTCAGTGCAGAAGCTCTGGAGACCTTTGATGAGCCATCCAACTGATTTTGCCAAGAAAGGTGCTATAGCATACCAATGCCTTTCTTTATGACAGTAACTCAACACCTCCCTTGAATCCATGAGCCTTTTCAAATTAGTTCTAAGATATAATCCACAGTATATTGGTCCTTGTTGAATCACACTTATCAGAATCATGGCTGCTCTCATTTGGCAATGCTTTGGAATAAAGACACAGTTCCACTCCTCACAGGGAGTGCCATAATAAAGTGAGGATTCTGTGACCTTCAGTAGGCCAGTCACCAAAAACCTCATTGAACCCAAGCAACTCAGTGGAACATGAACCTGAATTATCATATACAAGAGGATGACCTGGGACACTTAACTATCAGTTGTCCCCACCAAAGTAACATTGTACCCACAAACAGTAAGATATAGATACGTGCCAAAGGGACCACTGTTGAATTGAGACTACTAAAGGCTCTTGCATTCTTCAATTCACCACTATCTACCCTTGGACCACTTAGCATCCCATGTCTAGATGTGTATGAGCTCAGGTACCTTTGTGAGAATGTTCTCTTTGGAACACTAGGCCAACATTATCAAGTTTCCCTGCAGTTTCGCCTGGTGCCAATTGCTGTGGATGCAACAAGTGGTTAAGCGGTATCACATGTAAGATCCACCCTCTGTGGACATTGGGAGTGAGATGAGTCTCAGAACTGAGCACCTTTTTTGGATCTCCTATCATTCCCACTGTGCCTAAGGGCACTAGAGATTGAGTGATTGACCCATCATAATCCTATCACATATCGGGTTCACTAGTTCATTGTCTCCCCTCACCCTATTGTCGATGGCACATTGTGGACAGGAGTGGGGTTCAGCAGCCATTATTCAAGCACACACACTGCTGGATCATGGTCATAACCTCCAATACCTGTTCCATGTTGTAGAATCAAACAGGCTTCAAAAGCTTCCCCATCATTCCTTCAACTACAATCAATCAACAAATGTTAATTAAATGACTACTCTTCTGAAGGGACTTACCCAGCTCTTCTAGTGCCCCAATCTAAATGAACAAAGGCACTCTGATTTCATCTAGTCATCTGCTCCTTCTCCCATGCTGTCCATCCTGCACAACTCTGCCTCCCCATGCTAAGAGCACAACTCCTACTGCAGCAGAGGGGACATCCCAAATGGGTATCAGACACCCATTTTGAATAGTCTTGACTCCTCCTTACTACTTAATTTACCTGACAACCTGTTACAAATGGGGCTTTGTCACAGACTCAGATTTTGTGTTTCCTGTTAAGACTGTCTTTATCCAAATGCCTTCTATGAACTTCCTCCCCCTACCCCCCCCCCAAAAAATGACCGGGACAGTGACCCAGATCACTAGTTGGCTTTAGCCCATTCAGTGATCTCCCTCCCACTTCCTACTTACCCAGTAAAACTTCCCAAACCCTGGCTGTGTGGATTCATTGTTCATTACCAGCCTGCCTATCCTCTCTTTCATCCCTTCCCTACTGGCCAGTGAGCTGGAAAGCATAGCCCTGCCCTGCAGGCTTGGACAAAATCCTCCCATTAGACTATAAAGAAAATGAATTAAGAAAAACAGAAAATTACTATGTATGATATGGGAGCCATTTATTTTTTATGCGAACCCACTAAATGCATCATTATTCTCCTACATCTCAACCTCATGAATCATCTGTCCCTAAAATGACATATGTATGATGAAGTTGTGCAAGAGGCATATGGCATTAACACCCAGTGATCAATCTCCCTTTCAGCAGTGGCCCCTCTACAAAGAATGGGGCATTTTTTCCCATTCTATTTTATTACAATATTAAGAGTAATTGTAATTTCTACAACATTTATCAAGTCCCAGAGCAATGCTGGGAGGCAGGTGGCATCAACCCAATTGTGGCCATTACCCTTTGTTAGAGCTTGGAAGGAAATGAGCTTGTAGAGGTTGAGGGGGGAGGATCGGAACTGGGGGATATTTTATAATTTTGTCTATAATAAGGCCTTTCGATAGCTATTGCCATGACTACATTTTAAAATGGGCTTTTTTTCATTTTTGTCTCTGTATCCCCAGCACCTAGCATTGGGCCTGACTTATAATAGGTGCTTAATAAATTCTTGCTAATTGATTTTCTGTACCTTTCCCCCTGATAATATAGCATCAGAGGAACTGAGATCAGGACCCAATTTCACCATTTGGCAACCCTGTGACCTAGAGCAAATGGCTTAATCTTTAAGCCTCAATTTCTTTATCTTAGTACAATGGGAAAAAAAACCCTGCTTCTGGAGTCAGAGGACCCGGGTTCAAATTCTCCCTCTGAAGTTTACTACCTTTGTGACCTTGGAAAATCATTTAATATTCCAAACTCCAGCTTCCTCATCTATAAAATAAGATGTCCAATTAAATGACTCCTGAGATCCTTTCTGTCATTGTTTACCCTTCATTTTTGAAGAGGATCAATAAGATCCTTTCTAGCTCTGGCTCTATTGTATTTATAATCTCTAAAATGGGGGAAATAATTAGTATAATAATGTAAATACAATATAATAAAGTATAATAATAATTAGTAGTTGTAATATATGACCTGTTCCTAATATAAGCAATATTTCTAATATATGTGGTATTCCTAATACATCTACTATTATTAAGATGTATATTCTTTACGTAGTATTTTCTTTATAACAGGCTTAGGAGGTAAGTAGTGAACTATTACCATCATCCAGAAGAGGGAATGAAGAGTGGTTAAGTAATTTGTCCAAGGTCACACAGCTAAGAGTGACATTGTTGGGGACCAAACACAGGTCCTCTAACTCGAAATTCGGTGTTCTTTCAAAATAAATTGCATTGCTTTGGTTATCTTCTTTTTGAACTCTTTAGTAATCAAGTCTTTTATCCAATTTGAGCTTATTGAGGAAAAAGGTGCAAGACATTGGTCCAAACCTAACTCTGTCAAACTGGTTTCCAGTTTTCTCAGCAATTCTCGTCAATTAAGAGAGCTTTCCCAAATAATTCATATTCTCAGATTTATTGAACCCAGATGCATAGATGTGAACTGTTTATAAAGTCTGTTCCATTAATCTAACCACACTGTTCTGTAATAATATTAGTACTACCTACTTCACATGATCTATGATCCTGTTATCCTATTATCTATTATCCTATGAACTCTCTGAACCTCAGTTTCTTCATCTGTAAAATGAAGAGGCAGAATTCAATGGCCTCAGAGGTCCCTTCCAGATCTACAGCTCTGCACTTATAAAGCCACTAACACCGTGATGGACTCAAACATAACCAGAACATGTGCTCATTTTGATTTACCCGAAACTACCTTTGCATTCACAAAGGGGACAGGATCAATGAAACCTTAGTCAAGGAGGTGGAAGAAGTAACCGAAGATAACCAGTTTGAGGAAAAGCATGAGGAAATGACCTGCTCCTCTCCCCATCCAATTCCAGGCAAAAATCCCTCTCCCAACAATGCATAGAATCCTCCTATTCATCAGTTAATGAGCATTTATTCAATGTCTACCGAGCTAGAGAGAGATGGTGGTTTGGTGAAGAGCCATTCTCAAAATCAGGAAGACCTATATTCAATTACCACCATACACTAGCTGTGCCATTCAGCAAGTCATTTCAACCCTCTATGCTATAGACAGCTCTAGAAAATTAGAAAGAACAGAAAAACTGCCAATGTGTGGAGATAGAGGAAGCTTCCTCACCTGGGAGTTCCCTATGCCAGTGAAGTCACAGAACCAATCTCTATCACTAGTATGGATACAAAGAATAGATAGATAGATAGATAGATAGATAGATAGATAGATAGATAGATAGATAGATAGATAGATAGATAGACAGATGGACAGACAGGTAGATGGATGGATGGATGGATAGATAGATAGATAGATAGATAGATAGATAGATAGATAGATAGATAGATAGATAGATAGATGGATAAATAGATAGATACACAGATATGTAGGTAAATTAATAGATAAATAGATGAATGGATAGATAAGTAGACAGATACATTAATGAATACATACATATATACATAGATAATAGATAAACCAATGGATAGAGAGATAAATGGATGAATAGATAGATAGACAAGTAGATAAATTCATGAATAGATAGATGTGTAGATAAATGGAAATGAAACAAGCTCTCACCTCAAGGAGCTTACATTCTGTTTCATGGGAATGTGGTTCCATCATAGAGAACGTCATTTCCTTGGGTTTAGCCTTATGTTCTCCATGCTCGTTTTTAAAAATAAAAGATCATCATGGGAAAGGGAAAACATCATTTCAAATAGTTTCCATCTATGCAAAAAACATTTCTCATCGCACAAAGTAATTTCCTGACAACATTGTGAGTTGGGTAGCACTGAATAGTATTTTCCCATTTTCCAGAAGATGAGCAGTTTGCCCAAGGTCACCTAGCTGGTCTGCAGTGGAGCTACAATCTGAATCCACATCCAGAGCCTCTGCCGCCATGCTGTCCTGCTTCTCTCTTAAGTCCCCAATGACTCAATGTGACTGAATTTATGACATCTCTTTCCTCTAATATTTTCCTGAAATTTGGTCCTGTCACATGGTGCAGTTCTTATGAAAAACAAGGGCCTGGGGATATTTAGAGGGCAGACCCAGAACAGAGGGCAAATTATGTGGTTTATATGCCCCCTAACTTTTGTCGAAGTCAGTATAATTCAACAAATATGTAGCAAGTACCTATATGAGGCATTAAGAAAGCCTAGATGAAATAAGATATTCTCCACATCCTCCCAAATATTCACAGCAGCCCTTTTTGTGGTAGCAGGAGAAAAAAGTCGATGCCCACTGATTGGGGAGCAGCTAAACAAGGTATAGTACATGCATCTAATGGAATGCTACTATGTTGCAAGAAAGCATAATTATGATAAATACAGAAAACCATAGGAAGACCTCCATGAATTGATATAAATTGAAGTTAGCCGAACCAGGCAGACGATATGAACAATGATCACAAAATGTAAATGGGAAAAAACAGCAAAATCAAACCACAGAGTGCTATGAAGTTATAATGAGAAGGCTTGACCTCAAAGGAGAGATAGGGGAATGAATCTTCCTCTGTTCTTTGCAGAGGTAGGCGGCTATGGACATGGGACATGGAATACAAGGTGGGATTTTGTTTGTGTTTGTTTATGGGTTCGTTTTGCTTGGTTTTTAAAAATTGGCTTTATTCTTTGTTATAAGGAATGTCTCTGGTAGGTGGGAGGAGGGAAGAGTTACGTCAAGAAATAGAGGTGATAGAAAAAAGTTCCAATAAAGGATTTTTTTAAGTATGAAATAAGGAGGGGGAGCTAGAAGAAAGCCATGTTATGGAGAGGCCTTCTATGTACAACCAAAAGAGTCTGATTTTTACCTTGTAGACAATGTTGCTGTTCGCTCGCGTGCAACATTTTGTGACCTCGTGGGCCAAACCGTCCATTGGGTTTTCTTGGCAAAGATAGGGAAGTGATTTGTCATTTCTTTCTCCAGTGGATTAAGGAAGACAGTGGCTTGCCCAGGGTCACATTTGATCTCAGGTCTTTCTGACTCCAGGCCTGGCATTCTATCCACTAAGCCACCTAACTGACTCCTCTTGTAGGCAATAGGGAGCTATATAAGGTTTCTGAGTTGGGAGTGAGAGGGAGGGATGTGATCTGACATGTATATTATAGATATACCTTTGGTAGCTATGTAAAGAACGGGCTGGAGGAGAAGAGTCCTGGAGACAGGAAAATTGATGCTTAGAGTATCATAGTATAGGCAAGAGAAGAGCGTGTTGTGGCGGCAGAGGGAGTGGAGGGAAAGGGCCAATTACAAGAGATGTTAGGTAGAATAAATACAACCTAGTAACCAAGTGGTTGTGAGGGATAGAAAAGAGTCGCAACTAATTCAGAGATTTTGAGCCTCTATAATTGGAAAGGCGATGTTGTCCTTGATAGAAAAGGAAAATTGGGAAAAGGGGAAAGGCACAGCTTTGGAGGCAAAAATGGTAAGATTGGGTTTGCAAATCTTGAACAAGCAGAACCAGTGGAAAATGCGTGTGGAAGTGTCCGAATAGCTGTTGAAAGGATGGCGTGGATGCTCAGGAGAAATGCAGAGGCTGTGATATCGATTTGGGATAAAGGGGAACCACAGAAGCCATCAAAGTGGAGGTGATAGCCAAAGGAAAGAATGCACTAAAAGAAGGCTGGGGTTAAAGGATAAGGCGATGGGAAGAGGGGTAAGTCTAGAAGAGGCAGCAGGGGAGACAGAGGAGAAGTGGTTCCAGACGTAGGAAGAAAGCCATGAGAAGGTGGTTTTCACAGAAAAGAAGACTCCTAAGAGGTGATTTAGTATGTGAATTAAAAATAAAACAAGGTCCCAGAGGAGACAAGAAGGGGGTGATCAAGGGCACAGGTGGAGGGGTAGCTCTGGCAGGGAGAGAGGCTATCTTCAGAGATTGAGAGGAAGAAGGAAAGGAGGAGCAAAATAAAGGGAGGTTTTAGGGTGCGGAATTATCATTTAATTTTAAAATGGCTGACGTTTGTCCTTTCAGAGAACATGCTTTTGTTCAAACTTTTCTCCTAATTTCACAAAATTGGGGGAGTGGAGGAAATTCCTTCTACCAATACAGAGCAGCAATTAATAATCTTAGAGAGCTAGCTAGGGCATTGAGAGGTTAGGTGACTAGTCCAGTGGTACATAGCCAGGATATGTCAGAGGCATAAAGTCTTTTATTTGTGGGGGGAGGGGGGACGGAGAGGCAATAAGAATTAAGTAACTTGCCCAGGGTCACACAGCTAGCAAGTTCTGAGACCAAATTTGAACTCAGGTCTTCCTGACTCTAGGGCTGGTGGTCTATCCACTGTGCCACCTAACTGCCCCCAGGGACAGAAAGTCAACCCAAAGGTTCCTGACTCCAAGGTTGGCCCTCTATCAATTATGCTACACATCTTCTCTTCAAGAGGAGGAGAGTTTGACCTCAATTCTCTTTTCTCAATATACAAATGCCAAGTATTAAAATATTAATATTCTTAATAATAATCTTACATAAATCCTGGCAAAACACCAAATATAAAGGAGATATCGTAGTTTCAGGGGAGCAGAGGACCCAAGTTCAGAATCTGTTTCTGTTACTACTTGTGTGACCTTTGCAAATCATTTAGTTTCCATGTTCCTCAGTTTCCTCATCTGTCAAATGAAGGGATTTCTAAGGTCTTTTCCAGAACCATAATCCCAACTCTTTACTCCTGAAAAATAAAAAGCAGGATGTTTATAGATTTACTATAAAGCAACTTTTTTAACATATATAAACATCCTTTTCCTCCATTTTCTACCTTCAGTCAGTCACATGGAGGCAAGCAGATGCTAAATGCCCACCCATCAGAGATTTAGTGGAAGGGAGTCCGATGTTGAGTAAAAGGTTAGGATTCAGGTTCAGTCGGTTTCAGTTGTGTCTGACTCCTCATGACCCATTTGGGGTTTTCTTGGCAAAGATACTGGAGTACTTTGCCATTTCCTTCTCCAGCCCATTTTACAGAATAGGATACTGAGGCAAACAGGGTTGAATGACTCACCCAGAGTCACAAAGCTAGTAAGTATCTAAGGCCAGATTTGAACTCAGGAAGATGAGTCTTTCTGACCCCAGGCCCAAACCTCTATACACTACGCTGCCTAGTTGGCCGAAAGGTCAGGATTGATGACTGCAAAATTCTCTTCTGTATTGATTCTCACTGTTTTGTTGGGGGTGGGGGGAATCAAAGATGGGAATATTCTGAGTGTGAGGTTCAATGATATAAATTAAAACCTCCCAGTCTAAGGAATGATGAAAGCCACAGCCAAGAGCCTCCTCCAACTAGGGACCAAAAGCATCATTTGATGAAGCCAGAGTTAATAACAGGGATATAAGTCATGGATCTGGAAGACCAGAGGTGGGAAGAGGAGCTCAGAAGAGAAGCAAGTTCAGAACCAGATCTAGAACAAAGGCCAAGGAGTGAGAACAGAAAGACGATATGTTGGGGCAGGCTAGCAGGATTTGAGATAAGCAACAAGGGTACGAGTTTGGATAAATTTACTAAGTTTGCTTTCTCCTGGCATATGCATATTTCCATGCCTGGGGCTCTGTGGCTAGCAAGAACCACCAGCTTCCTGTAAGTCCTTCATCATTGGGCAGATGCCTACAGTGAAGCAACATGGTGATGTCAGGTCAGTCAGTCAGCTAGCATCTAGTGAATACCTACTATGTGCCAGTCACTGTGATAAGTGCTGGGGATACAAAAAAGAGTTTAAAGCATGGGTCAGACTGATGAATTCCAGAAGACCGATGATGATTCATGTTGCCCTACTCTTGGAAAGGTGATAGACACAGGAAACAGAATGAGATATATGTTTTTGGACATAGCCAATGTGGGAATTTGTTTTGCTTTATTACGCATATTTATTACAATGGTTTCTTTTTTAATGTTGGGAGGAGAAAAATCTGTTCTCGCTAATTGAAATAAGTAAACAAATTATTTTAATGGGTCAAAGAGGTCCTACTCTAAAAGGTGAAGCAACATATAAATAGTCAGGTCCATTTGAGGTACCTACAGAGCAGATTTGCAGTAACTTCAGTGGGGAAGGACTGGCAAAAGCCCCTTGCAGAGGGTGCGTTCTGAGCTGAGTCCTGAAGGAAATTAGAGAACTAAGCTGGCAGGGCAACTAAACTGGCAGGGCATTCCATTTTAGGGGGACCATCATCTAGAATACACAAAATAAAAAGTCAGGAGATGGAGCATTGCGTGTGTCAAGTGTAGATGGATTATAGAATGCATTATGGGAAACAAAGTGTAAGAAGGCTGGAAAGGTAAGAAGAGTAAAGGCTGTCAAGAAATTTAAGTATCCAGTGACTTTATGTTTGTTCCTGGAGATAATAGAGAGCTGCTGGTGTTTATTGAGTAAGAGGATGACATGAGTAGCCCTTCACTTGAGAAAAAAATCCCTTTGGTAATTGGGCAGAGTCTAGAGGGGCGTGAAGAGAGACTTGACTGGGGGGGGGGGGTGTAGCAGCAAGCACCCTAGCATACTCAGGATGGCCTGCTAGCACAGGCTCTTTGATCTGCTTTTAAAGGAAAGCAACTTTAAAGGGTTCAACAATCTTACTTTTAATTACATTCACTAGCTCAGGGGAAAGGTCAGCACCCTGAACAGCAGAGAAAATACAAGCAGAGAAATTAGCACAAAGACCAACAGGGCTCTGATTGCCTGAATCAAAGCAATATTGCCATACACTTTACATACACCTCTGGATTCAGAGAGCCTTTACATCAGAGAAGTCAGGGGATCTGAACATACAGCTACTCAGAGCCTCAACCAAGAAATCACAAGATGCTTCTCATAAGTGAACCCCCAAAGCAAAATACCAACTCAGAGTATATATACACCTCTCAGAGCCAGAAGGCATCACAGCCTTCATGACTCAGTGCCTACTTAGAAATTAACAAAAGGTGTGAAAGCCTTCCTACAAGCAAGCCTCCCCTAAGCAAGCTTCCTTCCCCCAATGGGCTCTAAGCTCTTCAAGCTATGGCTTGAGTGACTCAGCTGTGAGGGGGACCAGAGGTCAAAGCAGGTCACACGTAAGCCTATAAGTGGATGGGGAAGATCTTCATATTCCATTAATTACAAGGGGGTCAATGAGGATACTGCTGAAATAGTCTGGGTGAGAGATGATGAGGGTCTGATCTAGGCTGACGGCTGTGACTGGAGAAAAGAGGACATAGAAGAGATACTTTGGGAAGGTAGAAGTAACTAGATTTGGCCACGGATTGAATCTGTGGGCAGAGTGAAAGTAAGGAGTCGGAGACGACAGTGAGGTTGTGATGCTGGGTGCCTGGAAGAGCCTTGGTGCCCTTGACCATCACAAGGAATTTGAGAAGAAGGGGCAGTTTGCCAGTAAAATAATGAGTTCTCTTTGGATACGTCGAGATTGAGAAAGTGCAATGGAATGAGTGCTACATTTCGAGTCAGAGAACCTTGGAGCAAACAGGTGCCATGGGAAATCCAATTGTCCTCTTGGGGTCTCAGTTTCCTTAACTTCGAAATGAGGAGATGAGACTAGATGTCAGCTGAGGTCCTTCCTAGATCTTTATTTAAAGCCTTATGATTATAAGTCACTTAACTTCTTGGAGCCTCAGCCTCCTAAACCACAAAATGAGGGGCCTGGTGGGGGACCCTCGAGCCGTGGAGCAAGGCTCCTGTGATCCACACTGCTCTCCATGGTAACGGGGGCCTTGAACTGGTTGTAGACTCTAGTCGTTTCTGATATTCTCAAAGTAGATAGCTTAGCCTTTTCATCATAAAACATCTGATGCAGCTATTTTGGGTAATTCACAGCATACCTAGCTGTCTTACAAATTTTTTGAAGGAAAAATGCCTAAAGATTTGATCTTATCAAATGATAGGGAAGGTAATAGGGCATATTAAATTTACTTTAGAAAATACATCATCATATGTTATGAAGGCTATTCTCGCTTCTTAGTCTTAAACATTTAAAGCATTACTTTCTGGCTAACTATCCTCCAAATATCATCTATCCTGAAGGGAGAGAGAGAGAAAGAAGAAAAGGAAGAGGAAGAAGAAGGAGGAGGAGGGAGGAGGAGAAGGAGAAGGAAGAGGAGGAGGGGGAGAGAGGGGTCAGACATGGACAGAGACACAGAGACAGAGATAGGCAGAAACAGAGACAGAGAGAGGAGAGGAGAGAGGGAAGAGAGAACATATTCTGTTTTTTAGATTAATTACAAAAAAATATTAAGTCTAATCCATAAGTCATTCAACTTCAAAAGAAAACCCTGTATTTTAATGTAATTCCAAATCAGAGGCTCCTGGAATTTATAAAGATGGTTTTGTGCCAAACATGGCAATAAACTAAAACTCCGGCGCCTCAGTGCCCAGACCAGAACCATCGGGTGATTTATTGGAGTTGCCACAGTGCCTAGAATCATTCTGAACCCAAATGGCCGGATGATCTATAGGGGAACCTCATTCAAGTCTGGGTCTGCCAAGTTGTGCTGCCCAAGGCTGCCAGTCAAAACAACTTTATGAAATCAGACACTGGGCTGGAAAAGTCACTGAATGAAGGATGCAAATCCCATCTCGGACATGTACTAGCTACGCGTGACCTTGGGAAAGTCACTGAACACTGCCCCAGTGTTATCATCTGTAAAATGAGGGGGTTGAACTTGAGGCTTCTACAGACCCTCCCAAGCTCTAAATCTATGATCCTGTTAATTCCTAGGGCATGTCACTAAAGGGAAAATATAATCCCTTTCATCCCCACAATCTCACAACACCCACCTTCCCAAAGCCATAAAGCTAGCCATTTAATCAACTAGCATTTATTACTGGTTTACTGTGAGTCAGGGATACAAAAAAAAAGGCAAAACAAAAACAAACAAATAAATAAATAAAGGTCTCTGCCTTATAGGAGTTAGGATTCTAATTGGGGCGGGGGGAGGGGGGTTGCCAATGGCATCAACTTAAAAAACATGAGAAAGAAGGGGACAACACTTCTCTGGTAGATACACTCTCGGCGCGATGCAGAATCTTTTACGTTCAATCAGGCGCACGCTCCACTCATGCCTCACTCTAGTGACTCATCACAGTGTGAACACACTCCTGGGCTCTCTCTCAAAGGCTAATGCTGTGAAGTATGAGTTCGGTCAGCGCCACCAAGCTCTGACCAGTGCCAAGGAAGGCAGGCATGTCACCTGACAACAACTGCTACTACTACCAGTACTACTACTACTACTACTACTACCACTGCTACTACTACTACTATTACTCCTACTAATACTCCTACTACTATTCCTCCTCCTCCCCCTACTACTACCCCTACTACTCCTACTCCTTTTTCTCTCCCTACTCCTACTCCTATTACTTCTACTTCTACTACTACCACTATGCTTCATACTGTTACCACTTCTACTCCTCCTACTATTACTACTCCTACTCCTACTATCATTACTAATAATACAACTATCACTCCTTCTCCTTCTATTATCATTACTACTTCTAGTACTATCATTCCTCCTACTCCTCTGACTGCTACCACTAGTAATAATAATAACCAGAATGGACATAGTACCTACTATGCGCCAGGCACAATTTTACAAACATCTCATTTGTCCCTGAGATGTAGTAGTTCTGAGACCTATGGGGTGGGTAGGTAACCCACCCCAAAAGAAATCATGAGTTATTCGAGGCATTTGCAGATATGAAGTGACAGTGATAGATGAGATGATCAAGCAGTTGGGGGTTCTAGACTTTTTAACAATGGTGTGTCCTCTCATTTTTTCCATGTAATGGATCATAGATTAAGATCTGGAAATGACCATAAAGCCACTGAGTCCATTTAAGCTTCATTTAATAGACGATGAAACAGAAGCATAGAGATCGTATAACTTGCCCAAGGTCACACAACTAGTAAATATCTGAGGCAGGATCTGAACCCAGCTCTTCCTGACTCCAAGTGAGTGGCTTTGAGCCACTTGCCATCTAATCAATGTGTCTACTTCCTCCACCGGTGTAGACCAAAATACATCCATGCATTTTCATTGGGTGTGAATTTCAGCCATTCAGTGACCCCAACAGTCTTCCAGAGTAGGGTCTATCCACCATTCTAACAGCCTTGACATTGAGTGAGTGCCAATGTGGCAATGTGAGTTATCCATCAGTAACCTTCAACTCTTACTGTTATGACCTTTCCGTCTCCTTTCCTGGTCATACATCTCCCCAGTCACACCCGTTTTTAAAATGCTGTTAACTGGAAGGAAAGGCCCAGAGCACCTAATGACCACCAAGAATATCTAGGGATTTTTTTTTCTCTAAGGAGGAATAAAGGGAAAAGGAATGATAGGACTGGCTACATTAGTAGGTTCAGAGCATCACATAACACTCATCAAAACTTCTGGAAGGAATATCTGAGGTTAACTGAGCTGAGGAAAAGAAAGAGAGGATATTTCTGCTTGATGCTTCCAAGAGCAGAAACAGTCACCAAGATCATTTGGTTTCCTTGTGTGGTCTGAAATAGAATCAGCCCACAGCTACAAGCCCAGAATCCCAGAATTCTTAGAATTGTGCAGTAATCTCTGCTCTTACCCAATGTAGCCAGCCCTAGTCAGAGGATAATATTGGGACAGAGAGGCAGAGATGTCTTTTTCATGTTTGGAAAGTGCACTCTGAAATCTGGAAGGGGATAAGTCAGAAAAAGAAGAAAATTCATGAGGGGCAGCATGGAGTAGTAAACAAAGATTCAGCCTTAGAAACAGGAAAACTTGCGTTCAAGATCCTTCTCGAACATCCTGGCTATGTGACACTGGTCAAGTGTCTCAACCTCTCAGTATTGCAGAAAAAGTAGTGATCTGCTTTGGTAGAAGGAATTTCCTCTCTGAGACTTCCTTATCCTGGTGAAATTACTGGTCTGAAGCAATTTTTTTAAGAGAAAATGGATGGAAGAAGCAAGCTATTCATATGTAAATTCCTGGAGCTCTTTAATTAATGCATTAACTTTTAATTTCATTTTAACAAAAAGAGCTAGACACCACAGATTAGATTCTACTAGATACAGGTAAAACCCTCCGTTCGTTGAATAATTTAAGTCAATTTGCTTAGGCTGATTTGATGAAAAGAGAGACATAGCTCACTTTCATCTTGGTTCTCCACTCTTTATAAATTCTATAAATAATAACATCTGTCAAAACCTGGTATAGAAATAATTCTTCTTTCTTGGTCCCCAGCAATGTTTTCAGAAAACCCCTCAGGATATAAATTAAGAGATTGGTGTCTCAGCCATGAAAGGGTCCATACTTTCTTGTGTTGAACAATGTAAAGAGGGATAAGCTTGTGGTCATAGGACCCGTGTTCAAATCCTGGATCTGTCTTTTACTGCTTGTGTGGCCTTGACCAAATAAATCATTTAGCCTTACTGGTACCCAGTTTCCTAATCTGTAAACTGGTAAGTGGGTGGGGAGGAGGATTGGAGTGGATCGCCTCTGAAAATTCCTTCCCCTCTAGATTTAGGATCCTAAGTAATTAACCCTTTGGCCTCAGTTTCACAGAATCATAAAATTAAAGCAAAAGTGACCATAGGCACCAACCAGTCCTGCAGCTCTCCTTTTACAGATAAGGAAACTGAGGCAAACAGAGATTAAGTAATTTACCAAGAATCACATAGCTAGTAAATGTCTGAGGTGAGATTTGAATCCAGATCTTCCTGACCCTAACTTAACACCCCACAATGCTTCATTTCTTTGTCCAGAAAATGAGGAGTAAATGGCCCCTTGAGACCCTTCTAGCACCATGGAGTACCATGAGCCCTCACCTTCCAAACACTATTATGACAAGTTAAGAATTTGCATTTACCTAGAAGAGCGGGACAGAGGAACTCTGAGGCTCTGAAACCAGTTAGTTCATTTGCCTCTAACATTATACCAAGTGTCTTGGCATATAATTGGGGCTTATCAGATGACAGTAGAATAGATCTTAATTTGACACTGGTTAAGCAAACATGCATTTATTGAATAACTGTGCGCCTGGACCTATAATAGGCCCTGTGGAAGTAGAAGAAAGATTTCAATCTGTTTGGAGATATAAGACTCACATGCATGAAACAATTAGGGAAAAGACAACAAACCAGGAATCGCATAATCTTACTTAGGATCCTGCTTAACACAGTGCCTGATGCAGAGTGGGTGTTTAATAAATGTTTATTGACTGAGTTAGGGGGATGTCTACCCCAAGCATGCGAAGATTTCCCCCACTCACTCATCAGAATGGGTAAGCGAGAACAATTTGTTGCAAGGGCCGCAAAGGCGGCTGGAGCAGGCCCAGTGGAGTGCTCAGAGCTCGGTCAGGCGTTGAAGACAACAAGGTCATCCGCCGCATCCTGTACCATCGCCAGCCATCTTGACTTTTGTCTTGACGTTGGACTTTGGAAGAGAGAGTGAGGCTGATGACTTCGTTCAGCTCTGCCTCAGTAAAATCCGAGTTCACACGCTAGTGGAGACAATACGCGGTGAGGTCGTGGGTCCTCTTCAAAACAAAGGGTGAACAGCAATATCGACTAATTATTTATTGGCCTCACAAATTGTTCGAGGAATTCAGACAAGAGAGGAAGTACATGCAGAGGGGTTCTACTTGTCAAAAAGAAGGGCCACCCCTCTTCTTGTGAGAAAAGTGGAAGAAGACATACGAGTACTGGGAGATGAGGAGGAAGGGAAGACACGGCCAAGGCCACTTTCTATCTGTAGCTCTGCTTGGTTTCAACTCCATGCAACAAGGTGCCCTACGGTGGTCCCACTTCCTCTCCTTTCAACTTTCTTTTGTGTGTTTTTTTCCCCATTAGACTATAAAGTCCTTGAGGGCAGGGACTGTCTTTCTTTTTCTTATTTGTATCCCTAACTATTAGCCTGGCACATAATAAGTACTTAATCAATGTTTACTGAAATGGTCTCATTTTTTTTAGTAAAATGCGAGGCAAAGGTCTTAGTTGAGAGGATGGAGGGGAATGGGAGCCAAAAGACACCTGAGTAGAGATGAAAAGGTCCTGAAAAGACACTATGGTGAGTGAGGTAGTGTAAGTGTAAAAGAATTGCCTTGCTGCGGTGAGAGCCCAACTGAGGTTGAAGAACACAAATTTGTAGACCCAAGCAGCGTGGTTTCATGATTTTTTCCCACTTCGTTCAGCAAGAAATGAAAAGGAATGAAGGCAGCAGAGAAGATGGAACCTGAGCTGGAATTTAAAAAGCGATGATTGAGGCATCCTGATGGTCTTCTAATGATGATGACGATGATGATGGTAGTGATGATCATAATACTAATAACAGTGACTGAAACTTCTAGAGTGTTTCGAGCTTTGGAAACACTTTAGCATACTTTATTGCATTCAAATAGTCCTGTAAGGTAGGAGCTAGAGAGGTTAGCAAATGTCAGAGGTGAGGTTGGAGTACCCCGGTTTTCCTGACTCTAAGTTCAGAGCTCTATCAGCAGGAAGTTAGTGTCAGAAGCCCAATACAGCCTCGCTATACAATTGCAGAAATTCAAGGCAGTGCATTGCAATAGGGAAACGTGTGGATTAGAAGTCAAAAGACCTGGAGGGCTTTGGGAAACAAGAAAGAAAAGAATGCTGAGAAAAATACCAATAATCTCAGACACAAAGAAAGTGAAGCAGAATTAAGAAGCCTCTTGATGAGGGTGAAAGAGGAGAATGCAAAAGCTGGCTTGAAGCTTAACATTCAAAAAACCAAGATCTTGGCAACTGGTCCCATGACTTCCTGGCAGATAGAGGGAGAAGAAATGGACACAGTGTCAGACTTGGTATTCCTGAGCTCAAAGGTCACTGCAGATGGTGCCTGCAGCCATGAAATGAAAAGATGCTTGCTCCTTGGAAGGAAAACTATGGCAAATCGCTAAAAGGCAGAGGCATCACCTTGCAACAAAGGTCTGTATCGTCAAACCTAGGGGGCGCAGTGGCTAGAGCACCAACCTTGTAGCCAAGAGGACCTGAGTTCAAATCCAGCCTCAGACACTTACTTAGCTGTGTGACCCTGAGCGTGTCATTTAACCCTGATTGCCTCAAAAAAAAAAAAGAAATGCTCATTGTATTGAGTCAGAATTTACTTTCCTGTAGCTCCACCTTTTGTATGCAGTTCTACCCTCTGAGAGACAAAAAGAATAAGTTTCATCCATCTTCCCTAAGAAAGAGAAAACTAGAACAGATCCAGAGCTGAAAGGGGCCTCAGAAGCCATGTGGTCTAGTCTCTGCATTTACAGATATGGAAACTGAGGCCTAAAGAAGGTCATTGACTCATAAATCTGGTGCTAAAGGGGACCTCAGAGGCCAACCAGTCCAACCCTCTCATTTTACAGATGAGAAAACTGAGGGCCAGGAAGGTCATGAGTTACAAATAGTAAGTGACAGGGGTGGCCACTGACCCCAGGCCCTCCGTGGCCAGCGTTCTCTCCACCCTGACTCACATGTTGAGGAGCATTGGGAAACAAAGTTAGATGGAGGATCAAGCTGTGTAGGGACTTGAATGCCGGAGGCATTTAAATGTGATGATTAGGGAAGCAAAGAATCACTGACGATTATCGACCTGAGGAGGGAAGTGACGAAAGGGGAGTTTTAAGGAAAGTTAGTCTAGCACTGATTTGCAGGATAGATTGTGGTTCAGTCACTTTTCAGTCCTGTCTGACTCTCTGTGACCCCATTTGGGATTCTCTCGGCAGAGATTCTGGAGCAGTTGGCCATTTGCTTCTCCAGCTCATTTTACAGATGAGGAAACTGAGGCAAACAGACTTTCCCAGGGTCACCCAGCTAATAAGTGTCTGAGGCTGGATTTGAACTCAGGAAGATGAGTCTTCCTGACTCCAGGCCTGGCACTCTAGCCACTGTACCGCCTAGCTACTCTCACAAGACACATTAGAAGAAATGCTAGGCCATTGATAATTTAGTTCTCCTAGATCTAGATAATATAATATTTCAAGATTTTTAAATGTTGTCTTTGGGCTGTTTTTTTGTCTTTTCTTTGTATCCCTAGCCCTTAGCTCTGTGCCTAGCACATAGTAAGTCCCTAATAAATGATTGTTGAGTGATTTCTCCTTACTATCTCAATCTAAACAGACATTGAATCCCCCGCTTCTTCAGGGGGTACATTCAACCAGCATGGGATCCCAGAAACATTACCTGCAGAGCACACAAGGTTCATAGAAGCAAAGAAAAGCAGCAGCTTTCATTTTCTATCAGTGCTCCCCCCACCCTGACCCCATTCCCCTGAATACCAGGGAATAGCCCCAAGATGGGCCATTAACCAGAAAGACCAGCCAGAAATCAGGGTTATCTGCACTCACCTCCTCTGGGCTGTTACTAATTAAAATGCTCTGAGGAGGGATCTCTCCTGTCTGATATTTACCATTATTCTGCTCACCTTTAGCCCGTCCCAGCAGGCATTGAGGTAAGTGACGGAGATAACCTGAGACCTCATCTCATGTTACACGACCTTCTCTCAGTCACACTCATGTCCAGTGAAACGTTATTTTGCAACTTCCCACAAAAGTGTCCAGAAATTGGGCAGTGCCTTAAAAAAAAAACAGCCACACATTCAAATATCCTCTGATCACACACTTCCAGCTACTTTGGAATCTCTTTGGGGGAGATAAAGGCCTTCTACACAAACCTCTCTACAATCCAAAGATTTCAGAGACTCAGCAAGCAGCTACTCTGCACTCAACAAGTACTTGTAAAAATCCCTCCATCCACTGTCATGTACTATCATGACTCATTTTTCTGTTGGTTCTGGTTGAAAGATAACTTGGTTTGGTTTTCTAACCAGAGCTGTATTTTCATGGATACTCTCACCTCCATTGCAGATCAGTTCCTGGTCTACCCCTAATAACAGCCAACCTCTACAAAGCGCTTTAAGGTTAGCAGAGTGCTTTTAAAATATTTGACATATTATCCTCACAACAAACCTGGGATGAGAAAACTGAGGCGGGAAGAAGTTAAGTAACTTGCCTAGGTTTGTACAGTTAGTATGTGTCAAAGACGGGACTTAAACCTAACTACAACATCCTGACTTTCTATCTATTACACACAAAAGTTCCCGCATTTTTTTTCTGGTGGTCATACTCCTTTGCTTTCAGTGAAACTTTCCCTCCTTCCTATCGATAAAAAAGAGATAAATTCTAAAGTTTACCAGGTATCTGCCCATTTAAAGAAAATAATTAATTTTAATGGATTCATAAAGTTATTTATCAGGTATTTGTGGTCCCCCTCCCAAACAGGCTTCTTGTAGGCCCTGTGAGCCACACATACCCTAGGTTGGAAAGCCCTACATCACGCCAGTTACCTCTAAAGAGAGGCTACATATTTTTAATGATGAAAAACATCATTTATTTTTACCATATTAATTATAAAACCTTTTTGTTTTATTGAGTTCTAGTCTCCTCTAAAGCCCTGTGCTTTCATCATGGGCATCTGTTTTCTACCTGTCTTCCCTCCAGATCAAATGATAGCAACCAGCAGTAACAATAATAGCGACTCCCATCAACATGGTGCCTTCAGGTTTATCCAGAGCTTTCCTCACAAAAACCTTGTTGGGAAGACCATGCAAATGTTAATGTCGCCATTTTATAGATGAAGAAACTAAGGCTCACAAAGTCTAGATGACTGGCTCAGGTTGCACAGCTTGTAAATATCAGAGTTCAGTAGTAGCTAACAGGAGGCAGTGTTGTCCAGTAGGAAGAGTACTTATGCTCAAGGCAGAAGACCTGGGTTCAAATTCCTCCTCTGGTATCTATGACCATTGACAAGTGTAAAAGGCAATCAGTAAATGAGATCTTCCACCCCCCCCCACCCCTTGCCCATTTGAATAGGCTTCAGGTGGGGCTCCAGGTGGGGCCAACAAGGGAGGTCTGATTAGATCTTTGCTCTTGAGTAGGCCCCAAACCCCTAATTACTAGGTGCTAAGCCAATGTGGGCATGAAGGCCCCCGGGCCCTAAGGGGAGCTGCTAAGACCAGAGCCAATGGTATGTGCCTAAGGTCTGGTCAATTAGATGACATTCCAGTTGATCAGATGACTTCTAAGGATTGTATAAAAAGAGAGAACAGAGTTGTTTGTTTGGAGCTCTCAGTCACTGGAAGAGTGGTGTGTGACTCTGGGCAAGCTGTTGTTAAGAGCTCTCCAGCTCATAAACCCAGATGCTTATGCTTTCCTGGTAACTATGAATTGTGATCTGGTCTGTTTATATTGTGTATGCTTGCTATTTGTTTGTATTTGCTCTGAAGTTCGGTTTGCTAGCTTTTCCTCCTGACCTAAGTGAATGATATTTGTATGTTGGATTAAAGTAAGATTGTTAACCCCTTAATGTTGCTTTCCTTAGTAAAGCAGATCAAAAGAACCTGTGCTGGCAGCTTTTGTTGCTAGTCTTGTTGGGCCTTATACCCCACAACAGCTGCTAGCCAGATTGTTACTACAACAAGTCACTTATTTTCCCTCAGTTTCTTCATCTGTAAAATGGAGGAATTGGACTGTATGCTCTGAGGTCCCATCCGTCTCTCGTTAATTGAGCTATGAAGGCTAGATCCAGGGTTAGATTTATTGATCTAATCCTAACCCTCTACCTCCCCTGTCCAGAAGTGCTATCTCTGAACATAGTACTTTGTAACCTCCTTATTTTCACTTCCCTATTACATTTCTGTTGCTATACTTGTATTTGTGTCTCTACTGTCTATGGTGGTGCAATGGATAGAGTGCCTGGAGTCGGGAAGACTCATCTTCCTGAGTTCAAATCCAGTCTCAGACACCTACTAGCTGTGTGACCCTGGGCAAGTCACATAATCCTGATTGCTTCAGTTTCCTCATCTGTCAAATGAGCTGGAGAAGGAAACGGCAAACCGTTCCAGCATCTCTGCTAAGAAAGCCCCAGATGAGGTCATGGAGTCGGACACAACTGTAAACAACTGAAGCACACTCCATTGTCTATCATAGCGCAAATGGATCTATCCTGTCATTTTAAATCACTTTTCCTCCTTGGGCCTCGTATCTGTAACACGAAGGGCGTAGGACTAGTCGGCTTCTGAGATTCCTTCTAGCTCTGGAGCTTGGTTCCTATGATGTTAAGTCACAATCTCTCTGAGCCTCAGTTTCTTCATCTGTAAAATAGTGATATAAAACTGCAAGATGAAGAGGGTGGGCCAGGTGGTCTCTGAGGTCCCTTCTGACCCTATGATCAGAAAGTCATCAGAAACTAAGAGCCACGACTAAGCTGGGATGTTGCCGGGGATTCTGAATCAGGTGTGAGTTGGGCTCAGCTGAGGTCCCTTCTGAGTCTCTTATTTCAGAAGTTATTTGTTGTTTTCCTTTTCACAAACATACCCGGGTTTTAATGACGATGGGTTTCTACCTTATTTCTAGCCATTAGTAAACAGAGCTGTGTTTGTGTGGCTGATACAAGGGGCTGAATTGCATATCTTATCAAAGATTTTGTGCTGAAATGTTTTACATTTTCTCTGCTCCTCCAGGCTTAGTTACACCAGGACAACATAGAGAAGCATTGAGCCCTTGGAGCTGCAACTGTGGCATTGCAGGGTCAGTCCCTTAGAAATACAGAGGAACCCAAACAGTCCCTGGCAAAGGACTTTGGTTCCGTCTCCATGAGACTGCAAGTGCATGACGCTACCACATGGTGAGTGTGAAGCTATAGTTCCTGGTGACAAAGGCAAGGACTCGGTATCCAGAGGGGAGACTTAGGGAAGGGGCAGAGAGGCCAGTAGAGGGAGGAGACTGCCATGGGTCCCATAATGGGTTCATATGTAACCAACCTTCCTGCTCCTGGTCAGAGAACTGAACTCATTCTGCAAAGTTTGGTAAAATGTTTGGAAATTGAGGAATGACTAACTCACTTTGATGGAAGGGAAGATAAAACTGATCCAAAAAGATCCAGTGGGGGATTTGATTATTCCAGTGTGATGGGTTGGGTGGGCAGAGGAGACATTTGCTCATGAATTTCATTGTCCTTCACTGTTCCTTGCTTACACGATATTCCGTGTCCACCCTCTGTATCTTTCCATTGGCTCTCCACCATGCCTGCAATGTAGTCCCTCCCCAAGACTGTCTTTTCAAATCCCTAATGTTCTTCAAAGTTCTGTTCAAATGACCACTTCTATATTAAATGTACCCCAACCCCACAGCTATTAGTGTCCCCCATAAACTTGTGTGTATTTCACATCTATTTATCTGAGTACATGCCTTCCTCTATAGAATGGAAACTCCCTGAGGCAAGGATTGTTTTATTTTTGCCTTTGAATCTTCATCACCTAGCAGCGTGCCTAGCACATTGCGAACACTTAATAAATGATTGAGATTGGCTGACTAATTCATCTCTTTGAAGAAGATATATGTGTATCTGTCTATACATACATATATATATATATATACATCATGACAACTTGATCATTTTTAGAATAATTACAAAGGAAGGTCATAGGATCATAGATTTAGAGTTGGAAAAGTGTTTTAGGGGCATTGAGTCCAATCCCTTCCCCCCTTATTTTACAGACGAAGAAACTGAGGCACAAAGAATTTCATCAGAGTCATACTCCGCCCTCAAAGAGCTCATGTTTTAATGAGGGAGACAACATGCAAAAACTTGTACATACAATATATCGACAGAATAAATTGAGGCTAATCTCAGAGGGAAAGCACTTTGGGAAAGACGAGGAAGAAGGTGGGTTATGTGCCGAGTCTGGAAGGAAGCCAAGGAACCCTGGAAATGAAGGAGATGAGCAGGGAGGGCATTCCAGCCAACGAAAATACATGGAATGGCAAGGAAGCCCGTGTGGCTAGATTTCAGAGGACGTGGGGAGAGTGAGATCTAAGAAGATGGTAACGATAGAAAACTAAGCAGAGAATTTTATATTTGATCCTGGAGGGAATAGGAAGCTTCTAATAGCTACCGACTTAGAGGTCTGGGAGGAAAGTTCTCTCCATGTTGTTATTCACCCTTCATTCTCCAAGAGGATCAATGACATCCAGAGGGCGATGTCTCAACTTCCAAAGTGAATTGAAGTGAAGCAGAGTCATCAGCCCCATGCTCTCCTCCAGAGTATCAGAGTCTAGTGGCAAGAAATAGGTCAGGACCACTGACGATGGCCCCCTCTCCATCAAGGGAGTGCCACGATGAACCCCGTGCTTTAATTTCTGCCAAACGTATCTACAGGCAGTACAAGGTGGCAAAAGGAAGGAACCAGGAGGCCTCCTTTCTAGTCCCAAATTCACATACTAACCATGTAATGTTGGGGAAGTCTTTTCTCTGAGTCTGAAGATCCTTATCTTTAAAATTGAGGGTGTCAAGAACTAGGGTTACTATTTCTATCTCAAAGTCATTAAGAGGACTAAATGAGATCGCAGATGTAAAACACTTTGAAGAAAAGGATACATAGCTTCAGGCAGCATGGCGGAGTGGAGTGCATAGAAAGCTGGCCACAGATTCTAAAAGATCTAGATTCGAGCCTGCTCATGACTCATCCTGATTGTGTGACTCTGGGCACATTATATGACCTCTCAGTGTAACACTCTATGCATTGTAGAGACAGCACGTGGCCCAGGTTGGTAGAGGGAGTTTCTTCACTTGGGAATTTCCTGAATCTATGAAATCACAAGCCTGGTCTCCATCCCTATTTACTTAAGTGTATATCATTAGCCAGCATTTATAAAGTGCTTTAAGGTTTGCAAAGCATTTCACAAATATTATCTCGTTTGATATTCACAAGAACTTTGAGAGGAAGGTGCTATTACCATCCCCATTTTATAGATAGGGAAACTGAGGCAGACAGAGGTTGAGTGATTTGCCCAGTCACATAACTAGTAAGTATCTGAGGTTATATCGGAACTCAGTTCTTCCTGACTCCAGGTCCAGAGCTCTATCCACTGAGCCACCTACCTACCTTCCTATACATACAGATAGATAAGTAGAGATATAGATACATATATTTACATATGTATATGTGTCTATGTGTATATATGTATGTATACACATATATATACCTACTATATACCTAGCTCTGTACTATGCATGGATTAACTCATAGAATGTTAGGAATTATAATTGTTCCTAGAGATTATTTAATTAAACCTCATTTTATAGAGAGAGAAGTAGAGGTGAAAAGGTCACCAAAGAAAAGGTCCAAGGTCACATACCTAGTAGAGACAGGTTAGGATATTAGATAGAATGCTGCTCTCAGGAAGATCTGAGATCAAATCCTGCCTAGGAAACTTCCTGGCTATATGACCCTGGGCAACTTAACTACTTCTGTTTCCTCACCAGTAAAATGGGAATGGTCATAGCACCTACCTCACAGGGTAATCAGGACAATCCAATCTGATAATATATGTAAAGCAATTTACAAATTTTCAAATTCACTACAAAAATGAGAACTACTACTGTTGTTATTAGGTAGAAGTGAAGGTCTATGGCCTGGAGAAGCTTAGGATACAGTGGAAGGAGACAAGACTTGGCCACATGGAACAAATTAGGAATAACTTGAGAAGAATTACAAGGCAACCTATCAACAAGTTTCAAATCATACTGTACAGACTGAATTAATAAACCCTGCAATTGTATTTTTGTTCCCAGATCAAACTCCGAATTCCAAATGTTTAACGATTATAATTTCATCTGTGATATAAATGCCACTGCTAATTGGTAAATGTCTTCATTCCCAAGGTACTTTATCAATCTCTGTGATCCTTGGGCACCTCTTTTCAATTTGATTTATGCTCAAGAATGTTCTTTATAAGACAATGATTGATAGTGAGGTCTGGAGCGAAACATTCCCATTAGGACTTCATGAGGTTCCATTACCTGGAGTTGCTTTTCAGAATTCTCAGAACAACTCATAAGCTCATAGATCAGAACTGGAAGGGACCTCATAATTCTGCCACTCCCCTTCCCCTTCCCCTGGGATCTATTGACAAACTACAGATACTGGGATATAAGACATTGGTCAAAGTAGGTGCTTGGAAAAGAAAATTTCCGCTGGAAGAAGAGAACCTGCCCATCACAGCATTAAAAGACAGAGATACTTCATGGAGGCTAAGGAAACTCTTCTCATGGACTAAGAAACTTTTCTAGAAAAGTCATGCCTATAGCATTGGGGAAATATGTTTTCTTGGGAAATCAAATGGTGCAATACAGTTATGGGCCACAGATGTTCTGCTGGCAAAATTAACTTCTTTCAGCACATCATCTGGAGCAAGGGCTGTTTCATGGAAACCAGATGGCTGGGGCCCAGCTGAAGACTTGAAGATGGAAGCATTTTCTTTGGTTTTAAGGAGATCCTGTAACTGCTCACAGCAACACATACTTGAAATGAAAACCATTCAAGTTTTTGGGAATGTCTGGGTCTGAATACAAGGCTCCTAGAGCTGTAGGCTTTGTAGAAATATAGACAATTAGAGCTGAGAGGGATCAAATAATAGGTCATTTAGTGCAACCACCTCATTTGCATAAAAGGAAACTAAAGGCCTGACAGGTTTAATGCGTTGCCAATGGTCACTCAGCTAGGGAGGGATGGAGGCAGTACAAGCCTTCCTCTCAAGCTATCATACTATGTCTATGGAGGAGGCTCAGCTCTTATCAACAAGATGGGGGCAAAACAGCTGATAAGGATCATTAGACCCTAATAACTGTTATAATGCTATAAAGAATCAAAGTTAACTAATGACAATCCAAATCCAAAATGATATAACTGACCAGGCATAGCACATGGACTTTGGGGCCATAAGCCGTGGTCTCATCCTCTTCCTTATTTTTATGGTTTTAACTGTCTTTCATTCATTCTTTCATTTATAAGAACCAGATCAGACTTCTTTCACAGTGATAGCTAGATAGAGAGCTCTTAACCAAATAAGAAAGAGGGGCTCAGAAAATATTAAAAAAGGTAATTTTGAGTATATGAAATGGAAAAGCTTTTGCAGAAACAAAATCAGTGCAGCAAGGGTAAGAGAAGTAGCTGAATGGAGGAAAAAAAATCTGCATCAGAAATCTCTGATAAGGATTTGGTATCCAAGATGCTCAGGGACTTAATATAAACCATTCACCAATGGATTAAGTGGGAAAGGATAGCAACACTTCTCAAAAGAAATACAACTATTAAGCACCATTTGAACATGCACAAATTCTTAAAGTCCAAAATAATACAAGAAATGCAAGTCAAAACCACTTGAGATTTTACCTTATGCCAAGAAAATTGACAAAGATGACAAAATATGGGAACAGTTGATGTTGAAGGGGATGTGGGAGAACAGGCAGGCTAATATACTTGACAGAGCGATGGATTCTTCCAACCATTCTGGAAAGTAATTTGGAATCATGCAAAAAAAAAAGTGACTAAAATGCCCAAACCCTTTCATCCAGAAATGTAAAAGCTAAGCACATTCCTCAAGGATATAAAAGACAGGAAGAAAGCTCATATACATAAAAATATTCATAACATTAATTTTTTGTGGTAGCCAACAAAAGGAAACAAATGTCCATCAACTGAGAAATAGCTAAACCAATTGTAGGGTAAGAATAATACTGGGCTGTAAGAAATGGTGATAATGAAGCATTCTTAGAGCCATGGCATGACATATATATAGACTGATGCAGAGAGGTGAGCAAAAATCAGGAAAATACCCATCACTATAACAACATAAATGGAAAGACTTTTTTAAAAAAAATGAAACCAAAGACTTTTTAATTATAATGACCACGTTTTGCCCTAGAAAAAGTTGAAAAAAAAATGAACCTCTCTCCCTTCTTTGTAGTGGTAGGGGACTATGGGTGTGGAGTCTTGATTATACTATTAGACTCATTTGTTGTGTCAATTGGTTCTATCGAAGTGGGTTTTTTTTTCTTTATTTTTGTTTATCATTGTTACAAAGGATGGTTGAGCAGAAGAAGGGCTGCATTCTGAAAGTGAAAGTAATGACAAATAAATATCAATACAACATAAGAGAAAGATGAGTAAAGGAAAATCAAGGACAGGACAGGAAAAGGAAAGGGGAAAGGGGAAAGAGAGAAAGGAAAAGGAGAGGAGAAGAAAAAGGGAAAGGGAAGGAAAGAAATGGGAAGGGATGGGAAGGTTTATTAGAAGCTCATGGAAGGGCTGGGGAACCTTCTGCCTTGAGGCCACATGTGGACTTCTATGTCCTTGGGTGCGGTCTTTTAACTGAGTCTAAGTTTTACAGAACAAATCCTTTTATTAACACTGTGAAGTTTGGATTCAGTCAAATAACCACACTTGAAGACCTAGAGGGCCACGTGTGTCCTAGAAGCCACAGGTTCCCCACCCCTGGTTAGAATAATTGTCTATTTGTTTATCTCTTTAAGTTTTGTTTTCTCAAATGGATTGCCTAATTCAGGGGATGGTTCTATCCAATTGAGATATAAATGACTCAAATTAGGGGAAAAGGTGGCTGAAGATTTGCATGCATGCTTTAAATATAAACTTTTCTTTTTCTGTAAATGTTGCATTTATGATAATTTTTATTTTACAATGATTTGAGGATTTTAGTTAATTACCTCCTCAATGAATCAGCATGTGGTATGGCAGCCAAAAAGATTGATGTAATCTTAGGCTGTGTTAACAGAAATATAGTGTTGAAAATAAGAGAGGTAATAATCTCACTACATTCTGTCCTGATCAAATCACATCTGGGAGTGTTCTGTTCAATTATAGTCACCACATTTTAAAAGGATATTGACAAACTGGAATGGGTCCAGAGAAGGGTGAACAGGATGAGGAGACTTAAATCCATGTTGTGTTAAGAAAGACTGAAGGAATTAGCCATCTTTAGCCAGAAGAAGGCATGGGAGGGATATAATATCTACCTTCAAATATGTTAAGTGGAAGAAGGACTGGATCACAGTTATGTTGCTACAAAGGACAAAATTAGAAGTAATGTCAGTTATGGGAAAGCAAATTTCAGCTCAAGGTAAGAGGATATCCCAACAAACAAAGCTGTCCATTATGACACATATCACTCTAAGAGATAGTGAGTTCCATGGCATGAGAGGAGTCCCCTGGAGGAAAGGGGAGGGACTAGATGACCATTTTCCAAGATGCTTCATTAGTGTTTGATCTATTATTTTTAGTAAAATTATGCTTGGTGTCTGAGGTGACCTTCCACTTCCAGGGTTCTATGATACCGCAGTTGGTAAGTACAAGGATATAGACTAGAGTGCTAGGTCTTTTGCTTCCTACCTGGGGAATCTTGGGCAAGTCAAGTAGCTTCTATGAACCTCAGTTTCCTTATCTGTAAAGAGAGGAGGGTAGTCTAGACTTAAGTGCTACATCTACAAACCTAGTAAGAGTGAGAGGAAAGAGTGAGAGGGGAACCCTAGAGAAGGAGTGCACCATGACTTGCATGCTTTGTGAAATTCCTGATTCTTCAAAGTCATTCCTTGTGTTGGACTATCTGTTCTGCCATCTTTTCATCTTTCCTTACTTCTTTCTTAAAACTACAATTAGAATTCTGAAATGCTATTGAAAGTGCAGACTTTTAAAGCTATTGGCCTTCAGTGTACTACAAACTCCAGCAGAAACATTTCTGCTACTGTTCCAATGAGATGACTAGGTGATATAATGCATAGGAAACCCCATTCAGTCAAGTAGACCAGAGTTCAAACCCACCTCAGACACTTAGTAGCCATGTAAGTCACTTAAACCCTCTCAGCCTATTCCCCCACCAATAAAAGGGGTTACTAATAGCGCCTATTTACTGCATTATTGTGCAGGTGAAATATAGAAAGCACTGGGCAAATCTTAAAGTGCTATAAAAATGTTCAATATTATTTTGTTTTCATAATTTGATGGAGTTCTGTTAGAAATTGTACTGGGATAGGTCCCTATCATAGTATCCTTCTTTTATAGTTAATATTCTTTTTTTAAAAAATTTTAATTTTTTTTTTATTTTTAGTTTACAACACTCAGTTTCACAGGTTTTTGAGTTCCAAATTTTCTTCCCTTCCCTTCCCTTCCCTCTCCTCCCCCCTCCCCTCAAGACAGTATGGAATCTGATATATGTTCTACATCTACCTTTCCATTAAACATATTTACACAATAGTCAAGTCGTAAAGAAGAACAATCATCAATGGAGTTGATCATGAGAAAGAAGAAACGAAACAAAAAAAAAGATATAGAAAAAAAAGAGAGAGCAGATAGTTTCCTTGAATCCGCATTCCGACTCCATAGTTCTTTATCTGGGTGTAGATAGCTCTTTCCATCATGAAACCTTTGGGGCTGTCCTTGAACCTTGTATTGCTGAGAAGAGTTAAGTCTATCAAAGTTAGTCATCACAGAATCAATACATCTGTGATTGTGTACAACGTTCTCCTGGTTCTGCTCCTCTCACTTAGCATCATAACATGTAGTTCTTTCCAGGTTGTTATGAAGTCCATATCTTCCCCATTTCTTATAGCACAATAGTATTCCATTGCATCCATATACCCAAATGGAAAAAAATAACTTTTTTGCAATTATTGAAATATAAACTCACTTTGTGTAGGCTCACTGAAAGCATCTGTGAGACAATTCCAGTAGCAGAGAGAATGATGAGAGATGGCATTTAAATCATCTTGTTTCCACATTATTTTATTATCTTTTGCGTGGTCTCTATAATTTCAAAGTTTTTGTCCCAGGCAACTTAAAGATGATAAATATACGGTATGATTTATATGTGTGTGTGTGTGTGTGTGTGTGTGTGTGTATATATATGTGCATATATATTTTAAAGTTGTTCTTAAGATTACTTTTGTCCCATTTTGTTTCATGTTTTAATGGATCGATATTCTATCCCAGCAATCGTGGGTGGCAATTTGGTCTGTGATAATGCTACAGTTTACTGGTTGAGTCTCAAGAATATTTTGGGCACAATTGTTGTACAGGGATCTATTTAAGTCTCTCAGCCTGTGAAAGACTGCAAGCTTCTAATGGTTAATCCTAGGCCACAGATCATGTCTTGCTAGGTATTCAGTAGGTGATAAATTTTTACTGCCCGCAGTGATGCATTACACAGTTCCTATCATTCCCTGGCATAATTTACAGTGATCCTTAAGCCTGGGATCTTTAATGATAACTCATCTTAATTTCTGGTGATGACCTGCTCATGAATTCCCATCATAAACTCTAAGCATTTTTATAAACAAACCCACATGACTCAACTATTTGCTCAATGCTTCTTTATGGCATATTATTGGTTGAGCAGATGTGCATGTTACCCGGGGAGGGCCTTTTAACTCTACTTGGACTACGGCCATTTCATGGGCTCAACCAGAAGGCAAAGCACTTTCAGCTACATTAGGAAAACCCAATGGCATGTGCCTGTCTTCAGATTTTACTTTTGCCTAATAAAGTCATATCTGCTTTTCCAAGAAGTGTTTCTAGAATTTTTGCCTCTCTGTGGCATGCTTTGAGAAAGCCTCTCAATCCTGTCCCTCTTTTTCAACAAAGTGTTAATCTTCTCATAATAGTCTTAGGGTGACGTGCCCCACGTTTTATTAATATTTTATAGGTTTTGGTTGCCACACTTTTTGAGTCTGCTGTTGTCCATTTGACAGTTTCAAAAGCTCATGTTAAGACTGGTATTCCCTATGGACTACTTGCTTTAAACCATGTTGCCTTGGGTATACTTTCACCCACATGTTAGCCCCCTTCCCTCTGTTGTCTCCCCCATTAGAATGTAAACACCTTGAAGGCAAAGATAGTCTTGATTGCTTATTTGGGTATCGCCAGAACTTATCACTGTGCCTGGAACATAGTAAGCACTTATTAAATGGTTTGGTTTTTTTTTCTCCGTTAATTCATTCCTTCATCTCACATTTCCCCAAGCACAGGTGTTTCCCATAGCTTTCTTGGACCTTCTCCCCTTCTCTTGCAACACTTTTCCCTTTGTCGATCTCACCCATCTCTTAACAGAGAAGGGGGTGGACTCAGGGAGAACAATGAGACACATTTTTTGGACATAGACAATGCAGAAATTTGTTGACTCTGAATATTTAATGTGAGTTTTCTATTTCTTTTTTTTCCCCAGAGGGGAAGTGGCGGGAGGAAAAAATATATTTTATTAATTAAAAAAGTACAATTCAATTTTAAAATATCTCACCTGTTCAAATGACTTTAATATCACTTCTACAGAAATAATAATAATGAACATTTATGTGTTGAAATGACTCACAAATATAAATATACACTAATGCTGGTAGAACCTATGACCTTCCTCCAGCAAGACAGATTATAGCCCATCACATGGCTTGATAGGTAAGTCCTAAGGAGCTGCCTGAGGCACATGGGGATTAAATGATGTGTCCATGATCAGAAGCAAGCAAATATGCAAACAAGGATTGGGATCCAGGTTGTTGTGACTCCAAGCCCAGTTGAATTATATTTGTATCTATATGGGTGACCTTGTAATACCAACATTGATAGCTGCCTGGTTGGCATCTCAAACTTTATTCAAAATGTAATTCATTATCTGCTCACCACCACCACCACTCCCAAACCAAACTTCCTAATTTATGTAGAGGGCACCACCATTCTTCCAGTCACTCACATTCATAATCTAGAGGTTCTCTAGGCTTCTTCCCTCTCCTTCATTTCTTCTATATCCATTCAGTGGCTAAGTGATATCACACCTACCTCCCTGAAATGCATGGTGTATGTGTAAAACTAAGTTACCATTATGTATGCTTATTAGAGCAGATGGTACACTGCCACCTCTCTGATTCCTAAAGGTTCTGGTAAACATGTCTTGTACTGTACTTATGACAAGGTTCCTTCTCTACCCAGACAGACCTTCCAAGGTGAAAATGTAACAAGTTTTTGCCAATCTCACACATGACCTGCTGTAGGCAGTACTTCCTAGTTTTAGGCCAGGAGCAGGTTTATGGGTCTTCCAGTGGTTTTATGGTTTTGGCCAAGGATATTGATGTTATGTCTTAGCTCTGATCGGTGCTCAATTATATGAGTTTATGATGAAAGGAAACTATAGATCAAAGCTAGCATCGCTTGCCAAGTATTTATTACTTTTTTTTTTTTACCACTTTTTATTTATTACTTTATTTACTTTTGGGGGGACATACACAACATTGCCAAACTATAGCACTGAGACAGGTCAAGTAATTTGTCCAGGATCACACTAAGTCTTAGACTTAAGATTCAAAACAAAATTTTGTAATTCCCAGGGTAGAGAAATTTCAACCAGACAATGCTAGACTACATTCTACTTCTAAACACCTTCCTATGCTATATTATTTGTGAAATTTTATTTTCTTGCTTTAGTTAGAATTGAATGTTTAATTTAATTAAACAACACATTCAAACAGTGCCATGCATATCGAAGATACTTAATAAGTCTATTGAATTGCATTTTACATTATGTGGAGTGGAGACAGAGGAGAAAAGGTACAGAGGGCCAGTGGATGCTAGGAAAGGATACCCAGAGGTAGTGGAAATATCAGAAGAAGCTGTCCAGCTACCTAGAATCAAAGTGTAATAGGTAGATGAACTCAAGAAGCCAAGACAATTCAGGAACCAGGCAGGTCTAAAGGTTCAATACTTTGACATAAGAATTCAGGACTAGATTTGGAGTTACAGAAACCAGGTCCAAATCCCACATATGCCATTTACCTGTTTGACCATTGGCTAATCATCTTAGTTTCCACATTTGTAAAATTAAATGGCCGGCGTCCCTTTGAGCTCTAAACCTATGAACTGATGATCCAGAGAACTTAATTAGGAGAGGAAGGTAAAAGTCTTGAGGGCTAAAGTCAGTTGGTCTGGACAGGTCCAGACCTATAAACACGAGCTACTCTTGCATAAGCAATCATCCACCCTTTTGCAGAAAGCCTTTATAAGTTACTAGGACTTCAAAAAAAACCTTAAGATCAATGGGGGAAAATAATATGCCTGTCCTAAGAATTATCATGGTAAGAAATTAACTTAAAGTACTCAATTAAGGTAAGGTAATTGAATTTAATTAAATATGCTTATTTGAAATGAAAAACACAATCAAGTTGAAAAAAGGTGTCCTTACATCCAGAGAAAGAACTATGAAGTATGAATGCAAATCGAGGCACACTTCATTCTCGCCTTTTTTCCCCTCCACTTTTTTTTTCTTCTCTCTTTTGTATTTGTTGTTGGGTTGTGGTTTTTTTTTTTGGTTCTGTTTCGTCTTTCTCATGAGTCATGAGAAAATGTATAAATTAATTCAATGCCTAGTTATACCTGGAAGTTATATGGGACTCCATGCCTTCTTGGGGAAGGAGGTGGGGAGGGAGGGAAGAAAATCTGGAACCCAAAATTATGTAGAACTGTTTGTTGCAATCTAAAAATAAAAAAAATCTAAAAAAATTTAAAAAAAAAGAAAAAAGGTGTCCTACATAAAATAGAAGGAAGAAATAGCATGGTCTGCTAGAAAGCGACTGAATTTCTTTTTTCTATCAGAAAAACCAATTTCCAGCTCTGTCAATAGTGCACTAGTGTGCCTGTCCTTCCACAAACCCTCCAACATCGACTGTTCTCATTTTTTGTCGTCTTTGCCAATTCATTCAAAGTGAGGCTAAACGTCAGAATTCTCCTGATTTATATTTTCCTTATTATTAGCGATTCGGAGCAATGCTTCAAGTGACTGTTGTCAGTTTGACATCTTTCTCTTGAAAATCGTCCTTTGAATACTTTTAGAGAATGACTTTGAACCTCATATATTTCCATTAGATGTCTCTATGTCTTGGAAACAGACCCATAGCAGAGATATTTGATAGAAAGGAAATGCCCCCTCCTTTAATGTGTATAGGAGCCAAGAAACACAGGAGTTGCTCTGTTCTCAATCAGTTCTCATACTTTGGCCTTCTACTTACTTCCCAGGTGACCTTCAAGTTGATACACACTTTTCCAAATAAGCATGAACTCACTCCTTTTAATACTTGCCCTAAAATTTTTTTTGATGAAGAAGAATTACTGTGAAAAACATTTGAACCATTTTGTAAAAAAGAAAAATGTTTCTTGAGAAGAGCTACCCAAATTATCCATTTTAACTCAGCTTCCTACTGTTACATTTATATAAATTAATCACCCATACAAGTTTCTGGATGGGTGCCACCAAAGGCTTTTGTAGGGTGCTAGTATTCTCTGTTGGGATATAAGTCAGAAGAAATGTTTTCATAAAAAAAAAAAAGACTGGATACTGGAAGAGTGAATCACTGAATACCGAAATATGGAAATGACCTAGGAAACAGAGATGTTCAATTATTCATGCTTTGGAAAGAGGTGGTATTCTGGTGCCCTCTGTAAATGTTTTAAGAATTCTGGGTAGCAGATCAAACCAGTCCTAGGAAACCACTTCCCCCAGCTTAGAAGGGTTTATGCAAAACAGCTTCTCCTAAAATACAAAGGACAAAGAAAAATTCTAAAGTAAATTGAAGAAAGTCTCTGAGTAATTTCTCAGGCACAAGAAAATTGAGAGTTGGCTGGAATGGAGAGAGGACAAAGCAGCCCACAGACCAAAGTAACAAGAGGGACAATTACAAAGGGTGGGGGGAGCTGAAAACTGAATGGCTGCCAATAATCCTGCAGTTTCTCCTGAGAGTCATTCTTTCAACACTTAACAAACACTTAATGAGCTCCTACAATATGCAAAGTGTTCTTCTGAGCATTGAAGGAGACTCAAAGATGAATAATACCTGGGCCCTGTCCACTGGAAACTTATAATTAGTTCAATTCAAGGGAAACATTTAGCAAGCACTTATGAGGCACAGGGTCTCCACCCAAGCCCTACCCAAATAGAATGGAGGAGACTCTGAGAGTACTGACCCTATTACAGCTCTGCATGAGCTCCCTCTAATAGGTCCTACTCAATTGGAAAGGCTCTAAGTATGGGCCTAATGACAGATTGAATGTCTATAACCTGAGGACCATCCTAAGTTTGGAGAACTTTAGTCCATCACAAGATTGATTGAAGGAAAACTATATTTTTGGCCATAGCAACTACCAAAAGGCAGCTAGGTAGCACAGTGGAATTAGAAGCTAGGGGGGACAACATGCAAGCAAATATGTACCAAGCCAGCTATGTATAGCATAAGAGATAATTAACAGAGGAAAGGCACTGGAATTAGGAGGGATTGGGGAAGGCTTCCCGTAGAAGGCGAAATTTTAGTTGGGAATTAAAGACATCCAGGAGGTCAGTAGTCAGAGTGGTTGAGGGAGGTCTTTACAGGCATGGGGGACAGCCTGAGAGGATGCCTGGAGCCTAGAGATGGAGTATCCTGTTCTTAGGATAGCCAAAAGGCTGGTATGGCTGAAAGGAGAATGGATTGGAGTGGGGAGAGACTTGTGGCACGCAAATCCATCATCAGGCTATTGTAAGAATCCAGGTTGAGGTGGTGAGGGCCTGCACTGGAGTGATGCCAATGTCAGAGAGAAAGGAATGGATTCGAGAGATGTCGCAAGGCGAAATATAAAAACCTTGGCAACAGCTTGGAAATGGGGGTGGGGGAGGAGGAGATAGTGAGGAGTCCAGGATGACTTCTAGGTTAGGAGCCTGAGAGACTGGGAAGGTGGTGTTGCCCTCCACAGTAATAAAGGTGGGGATTGGGGATGGGAGAAGAGGATGTTGAGTTCAGTTTTAGACATATTGAGATTAAGATGTCTACCGGACATCTAGTTTGAGATGTCTGAAAGGCAGTCGGAGATTGGAGGTCAGCAGAGATATTGGTCCAGGAAAGATAGATTCGAGAATCATCAGCATAGAGATGGCAATTGAATCCGTGGAAACTGATGGGATCATTAAGTGATATCCCATAGAGAGAGAAGAGGACCCAGAACAGAACCCTGAGGGACATCTGTGAAGGGAGGAAGGGAAAGGAAAGAGGGAGGCAGAGAGGAATTGAGAGAAAGAAAGAGAGAGAGAGAAGGAGGGAGGGAAAGAGAGAGAGGGAGAGAGAGAGAGAGAGAGAGAGAGAGAGAGAGAGAGAGAGAGAGAGAGAGAGGGAGAGAGATGAAGACAGAATGGAGGGAGGGAGGGAGGGGGAGAGAGAGACAGAGAGGGAGAGCGAGAGACAGAGAGACAGAGATGGAGAGAGAAGGAGAAAGAGGGAGAGACAAAGAGCAAGAGAGATTCATACTTCAGAAAGAAACCATTGTTAGATCATTGTTGAGGCATCAGCCCTTTGTTGATGACATCAGCTGAGCTGGGGGCAGGAATATGGCCTCATAATATGATGCTACAACTTTCTCTACTGTTCTCTGGGACTTGAAGCCTTAATGAGTTTCCTAGAGGTAAGGAGAGGTTAAGTGACTCATCTCTTGTCACGTAGCTCTCAAAGATGGGACTCTCCATCCACAAATCCAAGGGTTCTTAGCCTTTGTGTCATGGTCCCATTTGGCAGGCTTTAGAAGCCAATGGACTCCTTCTCAGAATTGTTTTTGAAAAGATGAAGTAAAACACTTAAGATTACAAAAGAAGCCAATTATGCTGAAATATAGTTATCAAAATGTTTTTAAAAACAAGTTCAGGGACCCCAGGTTAAGAACCCCTGCACCATGCCATGCTGCCTCTGGTAATTCTCATCCTAATTGCATGAAATTTATTGTATGTTTAGTGCCTGCTGTGGAGTTATCACTGAACCACCACTCTTCAAATGACTGGAATGTTTTATTTAAAGGCCTTTTAGGAAAAAGCTGAAGAGGGAGAATCTACCACTTCCTTTGTGCCTTAGAGAGAACCCTTGCAAATAGTTTTCTTGCACACTTATCACATACTAATGTGTGTTACATTTATCTGTGTGGCTTTTCTCTTCCTCCTTTACCAGACTGGCAGACACTTGAGTTCTTTATCTTGTGTATCTTCTCAAGGGATTAGCACAATACTTTTGCACATATGTGATCTGCTAAATGATCTGTGACTTTATCAGCAGGGGAACTCCCAGGAGTGAGACTCTCTTCAGCAACATGAATAGCCACCCACCTATAACTTGGAAAATGAACAGATCTAGAACTTGGAGGAATCTCAGGAGCTATCTAGGTCAGTCCCATCATTCTTACAGAAGAGAAAACTTAGGTTCAGAGATGATAAGTGGCTTACCCAAGGTCACTGGTTCTAAGTATCAGAATCAGGGTTTGAACCCAGGTGGCCGAAGAGCCAGGGCTCTTAGCACCATGACATTTGGCTTCCCTCCAGATAAGTCCTAAAGAGTAGCTTGAGAAATAGAATGTGAGTAACTTACCCAGGGCCATGCAGATAGCATCACAGGCAAAATTTGAACCTAGGTCTTCCTGAGTCCAAGCACCTTATTATGCCACATTGCCCCAAAGCTATACATAACAGGTACTTTATAAACGTTTGTTGAATGGATGATCAGCCTATCTGGACTTACCGGGTGACTTAGACTCACGGACATAAAAAACTAGAAGTCACCTTAGAGATGGAGTCCAGCCACTCTGGGAAAATGGGAAAATTGAGATGTGGAATGGTAAAGTGACCTGCCCAAGTTTGCACTGAGCTAGCTGTGACTCTAGTCCAGTCCCCAGCCTCCCAGAAATTGTTCAAAACCATACTGCTAAACCATGGGATTTCTCCCATTTCTCCTCTCTTCCTTCTAGGTCCAATTCCTTAGTCTCCAGCCTATTGATGGTAAGGCAATTTGGTGTACTGCTTCAATCAGCCTCACTCATCATCGTAAATCAATAGGAGAATTCCTCATCCTAGACCCTGACATAAGTCACTAAGGACTCATTTTCTTAGACAGGCTGCCTCTCCACTCATGTTGAACTATGTTCTTCCTGTCCCTCCCTCCTCTGATCCTCCTGACACCGATCCTCCATCCCACTGATCCTCTTAACACTAAGCAAAAAGAATGAAGATAATTCTGCAATTTTACTTATACCACCACCACCCACCTACCCCCCTCCCTGCCCCTCGCCCCACATACACACATTCGCTGCTCATGGTGGGTGAGTTGGATTACTCCTTGCTCCCATCACCACTTACAAGTTCCTACTCTACCTCCACCATTCAATAACCTCTCCTACCTCGAAGCCCCAAGTTTTTGGTAGCTGTTGTCTACCAAGCTCCAGAATACTCCCCATCGTTTTTCCATGAGTTTGGTGCCTGGCTCAGTAATTTTCTCCTCCCCTATGCCTACCCTCATACTAGGGGAATCCCAACACATATATCAATACTCCCTTAAACGCTCATTCCTTCACTTACTCATTTCCCATGACCCGCTCCTCTACCCCACATCTGCTGCACAAAGATATGGCCATACCCTCGATCCCAAGACCCAAGACCTGCCATCGCTCATAAATGTTCTACTTAAATGTACATAAATTCTGAAATTCCTTTACCTGGTCATCATCTTTTTTATCAGTCTATCTTTCCCTCTGTCTTCAACCTGGAGTCAAGGGGTCAAATCCAGCCTCAGACACTTAAGAGCTGTGTGATCCAGAGCAAGTCACTTAACCACTGCTTGCCTCAGTTTCCTCATCTGCAAAGTGGGGCCATTACAGAACCTATCTACGGTGGTTGTTGTAAAAATCAAGTGAGATGGCCAAGATGGCAGCTGGGAAGCAGTGACTGGCGTGAGGTCCCCACCAAGTCCCTCCAAAAACCTATAAAAAATGGCTCTTAACCAATTCTAGAGCTGCAGAACCCACAAAGTGGCAGAGGGAAGCAGGGCTCCAGCCTAGGACAGCCTGGATGGTCTCTGGGTAAGGTCTGTCCCACACGGACCTCCCAGCCGCCAGCCGAGGGGAGCGGAGCTGAGCCCAGGGCGCACGGCACGAACAGACCAGACACGGACCTACCAGACTAGGAGACGAGCGAAGAGTGCCCTGGCATGCTGAATTACTGAGCTGTGGCATCCACCAGACCTCTCAACCCACAAAGAGCAAAGACATCAGAGAAGGTTAGTGGGAAAAGCTGCGAGACTGAGTTTGCAGTTCGGCTACCGCCCGTGGGGCAGCGGAGGTGGGGCAGCTTTAGAACTACGGCGGCAGTTGCTTCTGGCCCCAGG
>CM053627.1:16713747-16754763 GCA_028646595.1 Phalanger gymnotis
TGGGGGGGGGGGGGGGGGGAAATGGGGAGAAAATTTGTAATTCAAACGCCTGTGAAAATCAATGCTGAAAACCAAACATGTTAAAAATAAATTAAAATAAAACAACAAAAAAAAAGAATCAAGTGAGATAATTGTAAAGCACTTAACCCTGTGCCTAGCACATAGTAAGCAAATGTTAGCCATTATAACGGTTGTTTTTGTTACTATGTCTTAATGCCTTATGTTCTTCAAATTTCTAATATCTATGAATGAAGAGGGAGTTGGACTAATCTTTATGGCCTTTTCTAGTGCCAATAACTAATTAATTAGTCTACTAACTACTCACTACAGAAATCAACAAACATTTCTTTTTTTTTGGAAAGGGGAAGGCAGAGCAATTGGGGTTAAGTGACTTGCCCAAGGTCACACAGCTAGTGTGTCACGTGTCTGAGGCTGGATTTGAACTCAGGTCTTCCTGACTCCAGGGTTGGTGCTCTACTGCCTGCACCACCTAGCTGCCCCAGCAAACATTACTTAAACTCCTACTATGTGCCAAGCAGTGTGGTAAGCACTGAGGATATAAAGAAAAGTAAAATCAATCCCTGCTCAAGGACCTCCTAGTCTAAGAAGGGAGAAAGCATGAAAACAACTGTAGTAAGTGTGTGTGTGTGTGTGTGTGTGTGTGTGTGTGTCTTCAGAAACGAAGGTGAGGCAAAAATGAAAGACATCAATAAAAATTTTAAAGCAAGAAAAATGTGGTGGTTATTCTCTTTGTTGTACACAAAAGGCCTTTCAAGATCATTCGGCATGCAAAAAGGGCTTTGAGTACTGAATTGTTCAGCTCCTTTGCTGTGAAAAAGAAGAACCACATATCAAAAATTGTAGAAAATCAATCATCTATTTGACTATCATATCGGATCCCATGAAATCACAAATGCCGCCTGCCAAGGTTATACTTCTGCCATCAGTGATCCCCTTCTGCCTTGGCTTCCATGATACGGCTCACCCGCAGCCCTCTCCCACCTATCTGACTACACCTTCTAAGTTTTTTTGGTTGAAATGTATTCACCTTCCATTACCTAGCCGTGTGTATCTCCCAAGGCTGTGCCATGGTACCAATCTTGATGGTTTCATTTGTTCCCGTGCGATCAGTCATGAGATATATGCAAATGACACCCAAATTCACACTTCTAGAAGTGTTTAGGGCAGATTTGAATCCAGGTCCTCCTAATTTAAGGTCTAGTATTCTATCCACTGTGCCACCTCGTGGCTTGAGAAAACTGTCCAGAGAAGTGTTCAGTCTCCACTTGGCCATAGGATATAACACAAAGAGCACTAGGCTGAGAGTCAAGTGAGCTGCTTTTTAACCTTTGCTCACAACTGTCTATACCTGTATGTTCTTGGCCAGGTCACTCACTTCCCAGCCCTTTGCAATTTGGCTTATGATCTCAACATTGAACTGGACCTGCTCTCTGCAAAGTGACCAATGACCTCAATTACCAAATCTAATGGCCTCTTCTCAATCCTCACCCTTCTTAAATTCTTTTGGCACTGCCAATCACCCTCTCTTTTCTTGTCTCCCTACAGTCTTTCATTTGGTGACTTTATCAACTCTCATGGGTTTAATTATCATCACTGCCCAGATCTATATATCCAGCCCAAGTCTCTCTCCTGAGCTTCAGTCCCATATCACCCAACTGCCTAAGGTATTTTAAAACAATGTCCTACAGGCATGTCCGCAGCAAAATTCATTGTTTTTCCCCAAACGCCCTCCCCTCTTTCAAACTTCCTTCTTATTATTGAGAGCACCCACCACCCTTTTAGTCATCCAGATTCATAACAATGGTGTCAAATTCAACTCCTTTCTCTTACCTTACACATGCAATCAGTTGCCAAGTCTTGTCATTTCTCTATCTCTCATGCCTGGCCCCATCTCTCCATTCATACGATAACCACCCTAGCACCAACCTTTATAACTCCTCAAGGACTCTTGAAATAACTTTTAACTGGTAACCAACTCTATAGCCTACATAAATATCAAAGTGATTTTACTAAAGGACAGGTCTAACCATGTTATCTCCCCATTCAATAAATGACAGTGGCTCCCTATTATCTTCAGAATAAAATGTAAGGTTGTTTGGCATTTAAAGCTCCTGACCTCTCCAGTACCCTCCACATACTTTGTGTCCACTCACACAGTCATCCTGATTAGTATCTTGCTATTGGACCCAGGTGGCTCCACAGGAGAGAGTGAGGCTGGTGACTTTGCACAGCCCTCCTGCACTTAAATCTAATTCGCTTGCAAGTCATGGCATCACCTTCCTGATGTCATTGTCCTCTTCAAGAACAAAGGACAAACAACAACCTGTGAAGAGGAATAGCTGCCCCACTTGGGATCCAAATGGCCATTTCCAGTTAGGCAATGCAGCTCCCTCCTTCCTTCTTTCTTCTCCCTCTGTCCACATAGGGAATTATGCCCTCACCTGCTGGTTCTATGCCTAAAGGAATGTGAATGTTGATCACTGAAACCTCACGAGATATCTTGAGGTTTGGGGGCTAGATTTCTTTTTTATAGACCATGTCTTGAACCCAAATCACCCTGGCTTTCATTGATTGGCTAGCAATGGGTCCCAGCCCAAGCCTCATTTGGTCATTGTTTGGATTCTGATGGCTCAGAGTAAGCGTGGATGGCAATGGTTTCTGTTTTGGCCAGAAACCATGAGGGCCTTCCCCTCCCAGACTGATTTAACTCATTCATTCATTCATTCATTTTTGACTAGGTAAAAGAGATCATTCTTTACCTCATTTTTAGCTACCCTTAATCACTGAGTGGGCATTGCCTCAGATAAACTGAGACATGGGAAAGACCTTAACTTAAAAAGGCCAAGGCATCCCATTGTATCAGGGGTCATCTCCAGTTGTCCTGATCTATATCTTGCCAGCTCCAGAGGAAAGAGTGAGTCTGGTGACTTTGCACAGGCCTGCCTCACTTAAATCCAATTCAATTGCAGTGATGACATCTCCTTCCTGATGTCATGGCCCTCTTTGAGAATGAAAGACAAACAACACTGCTACGCTGGGATACTTCCTTTTCCTCAAGTATGATGCCTCCTCTCCCATCTGGTGCCTTTGCACTGATTGCCCCCCATACCTGGCATATCCTACCCCCTTGCCTTCACCTCTTGAAGTTTCTACTCTCTTCAAGGCACAACTCAAGTGCCTTTCCTGATCCTGTCCATTGTTTGAGCCTTTCTAAACACAGCTCCTTTGTGTCTGATTTGTATACTTGTTTCCCTCATTAATCAGTAAACATTTAAGTAAACCTACTCTGTGCCAGCTACTGTGCTAAGCCCTGAGGAAACAAAAAGAGGCAAAAGACAGTCCCTTCCCTCAAGGAGCTTACACTCTGATGGAATTGGAATGAAAATGTAAGATCTTTGAGAACAGGAGGGGGCAAGGTCTTGGTAACTGGGGGCGAAATGGAGAGAGACTCATATTTGTCTGAAATAATTTCCTAGAAAAAGGTGGTAATTGAGTTAATCTTTGAAGGATAGGTTCAAATTCAATAAGCTGAGGCAGGCTGGTGAGGAGGGGTGGCATCTCGGACATAAGGAGCAGTTGAACAAAGTTAAAGAAGTAGGAAAATATCGGGTGTGTATGAAGTAGGGCGGCTAATGTGGCCACCAATCAATCAACAACCAATGCACATTTATTAAGTTCCTACTGTATGCCAGGCAACATTACATAATGGGTAGAAAGATGGTCTTGGAGCCAAGAAGACCAGCTTTCAGGCCCTGTCTCTGAAACACACTACTTCTATGTTCCCAGGCTTTACCTCTCAATGTTGTAAGCTACTCTCCAAGGCCATCTAGTACAGAGAAAATACTGATGTACGTTGAAACATGAAATTTTCTCATCTGAGTTCCCTTTCCCAATGAAATCACTGGTTCTAATTTCCCTTTCTCCATGTGCCAGGCCCTGTAATAGGTTCTAGAAATATGATATTAAAAATAAAAATAAAAAACATTCCCTGACCTTCTTTTGAAGACAAATTTGCACAAATAGAAGTTCATGCAAATATATGCCAAATAGTTACAAGATCATGGGGAAGGGGGAGGAGGAGGAGGTCCTAGAACATACAAGGTGTAGAATATAAGGCTGAGAAGGTAGGGGGCAGGACTACCTAACATTGCTCTAATTCTCCATAAATCAAAAGCTTAATGCTTAAGGAGATGTATATTAATGACAAGAAATCTCCCCCAACCTGCTAACCATTAATACATGCACTTACATTGCACACCCTTGTGTGCCTGCCTGCAATTATAACATTGGCATATACTTGGGGAATGCCAGTTAATATTTTCAGAACTGCATTTCAGTTCTCCATTTTTACATCTGTCAAAAAACAAAACCTCATATTTTCATATGTAGTCACTCTCTCTGAGCTATAACAAATGTTTTCCCCAAATGGAGTACAGATGGAGAATGTAAGTAAATACAGTCTCAGAGAATGACTACCTTCCCCCTGGAGAATGGCTGAGTTGCCCAAGCATTCAATTATCTGTTGAACCTCCCCCTAGAGAGGGTGTAGGAAGTTGAGGAACCAGCAGCTAAATCGAGACCAAAGGGTATCTGCTCTTTGATTACAAACCACAGCTCCAGTCAAAGGAACCCAGCTTTCAATCCTCCTTCCTTGTTCCAAAGTTGTGGACGTCAACTTGAAGAGATGTTAAAATACTACCTGTGTCCTCAAGTCCATTAATTTTCTCTGTAAGACTTCAGAGTCACAAGATATACATTCTACAGCTGGGACCATGATGTTCAATACAAAGGGAAGGAGATCTGGACTCAAGAGATGGAAGACCTTGTTGATAATGGTGGCTCTTCAGGAATAAAATGGGTTGCCTCACATTCTCCATCCCCAGAAGTGTTCACATGGAGGCTAAATGATTTTGCTCCCCACCCCTACCAGAGGCAGCTGGTGGTGCAGCAGATAGAGCACTGGTCCTGGAGTCAGAAAGACTTGACTTCAAATCTGGCCTCAGACACTTGCTAGCTGTGTGACCCAGGACAAGTCGCTTAATCTTTGTTTGCTCAGTTTCCTCAACTCTAAAATGGAGATAGTAACACCTGTCTCCCAGGGTGCTATTGTGAGGATCAAATGTGATAATATTTGTAAAAGGTGCATAGCACATGGTAGGTTCTATACAAATGTTTACCATCACACACACACACACACACACACACACACACACACACACACACACTTTCCCTTGTCAAAGTTGTAGAGGTATTGCTATAGATCTCCAATGGGCGGTTGGATAGGAGGATTTCTAAGATCCCTTCCAACTCAAAGGCTATAGATTGAAGGTTCTTTATCACTGTTTCAAGTAGCAAACCCTACCAAAATATAGAACTACATTTCAGAGATAAATAACATTAGATTATATATAGGGATATACACACATATATACATACATACACATATATATGTAAATACATTGTGTACATGTATATGCATGTATATGTGTATATGAGTGTTTTATATATAGAGATGTATATATATAGATATATACATATCTATATACATATGTACATATAGATATATATATATGTAGATGTGTAGATGTGTGTTTTGTATATATATATGCATATATATATCTGAGAAATTATCAAATCTTAGGTAATTTAAAGTATACATTAAAATTATATCTGCATATTTTATTTGCAAAAACAGAGAAGCATAGAATGTGAGAGCTGGAGGGTAGCATCAGGATCATCTAACCACTGGAATGACGATGGCCACGCAGAGCTCTTGATGAGAGGTTGCTTAATGTATTGGCTGAGCTGTCCTCAGAAGCTCTCTACCGTTGATACCACTAACTGTGTCTCTGGTTAAGTCACTTACCTCTCAGAGCCACCCCGCCTCCCACCAAGTCACTGAGACCATCAATTGCTGAGAAGGCACAAATGTGAATTGACAGAAGGGCATAACTCACCAAGAGGAATCTTCTACATGTTCTTTCAGTCCTTTTCAGAGTTTTTTGGTTTTTGGTTTTTGGGAGGCAAGGGTCACACAGCTGGTAAGTATACAGTGTCTGAGGTCACATTTGAACTCAGCTCCTCCTGACTCCAGGGCTGGTGCTTTATCCACTGCACCACCTAGCTGCCCCCTTTAAGTCTTTACTAAGAGCTTTTAGTAAGCCCTTAGTAAGAAAGCCCTTGATTCGGAGGCAAAAGACCTCGGTTCAAATCCCAGCTCCTCCTTTTACAATGTCAGCAAATAAGTCATTTTAAGGTCCCCAGGCCTCAGTTCCATTATCTGTAAAATGAGGAAGTTCTAGATGCTTCTAGATACCCCTGCTAGGTCTAAGATCTGTGACCCTGTTGTGTTTCAATCACGTCTGACTCTTTGTGACCTCATTTGGGGTTTTCTTGTCAGAGATACTGGAATGTTTGCCATTTCCTTCTTCAGCTCATTTTGCAGATGAGGAAACTGAGGCAAACAGGGTTAAGTGACTTGCCCAGGGACACATGGCTAGTAAGTGTCTGAGGCTAGATTCGAACTTAGAAAGATGAGTTTTCCAGTCTCCAGATCCCTTCACTCTGAGCACTGCGGCACCCCTTAGCCGTCCATCTCATAGTAGAATGTTTTTAAAGCATCTTAGAAGTAATCTTCCAAGTATGTTGTGTGGTTTGTCCTTTGTTCTCAAAGAGGACCACTGTATCCCCAATACCTATGGAGAGACACTGTGGCAGTCCACTGAGTTGGTGTCTTCCCTTGGAATTTTTGGTGGAAGACCCTAAGAGACTGACAGCCATACTGCCAGAACACCCGAATGGTCTCATTCAATGAGATAACATTTTTTAAAAAGCACTTAGTGCAGTGTCCGGCACATAGTGGGTGCTTTGTAAATACTTACTCCCTTCTCTCTTCCCACTCCCCCCTCCCTTCCCCTTCCCTGCCTTCTCTTGGGGCAGGCAAGCCAGTGGCTCCAAAGAGAAAGCAGGGGACTGAAGCTTTCAGAAAAGGATTCCATCTTTCAGAGGTTAGAAAGGGAGAACAGAAGAGAATATTGACATCATTTAGGCCTGGTCTACACATAAGCAACACAACTTGGTTAAAAAAATGAAAAACAAAAACACAGTCGTCTAGATTCTTGGACACTGGATTGATTTTTTTTTCATTTCTCACCCAGATATCCGACATCTCAGGCGTTTGATAATGACTTGCAGGATTAATTCACCAAACCTCACCTCTTTTGCTAAGCACACGCAAAGGCTGTCAACCTGGCAGGAGGGGTCTAGTCCTCTGCCAAGGAGCTCTATGTTTAGCTCCAATCTGTTCCACATTTTTATCAACAACTTAGATAAAGATGTAGAGAACACGCTGATCAAACCTGTGAATGATGCCAGGCCAGAAGGGATTGTCATCAACACAAGAGTAGGTGGTCTTTCTGTTTAAGAGATGAGTCAGAAAATCGATAGAGAAAACCGTGAAATGATAATAAGCAAGTATGACCCAGAAGAAGTAATGTGAGAATATGTGTATCCCTCCTGTCTTTGCACAAGGGGAGAATTCAGAGGATGGACACTACATTTAATGCCGGACTCCCCTGAAACACTGGTCAGTGTTGCCAAATTGTTCTATTTTCCTCTTTTTTTTATTCCTTTTTATAAGGGATGCCTCTCTGAGTGGAGGAAGAGGGAAGTATGTATCAGCAAACAGACATGATATAAGATCAAAAAATATCACCAATTCATTTCAGCAGCATTTATTAAATTCCTGCTGTGTGTCAAGGCCTTGCATCGGGAGCTGGAGATAAAAAATAAAACAAAACCAAACCTGTTGTCCCTGCCCCAGAGAAGCTCGCGCATTACTAGAGGAGCAGGCAGCCCCAGGAGATTGCCATAAAATCATACCACAGCGCACGTAAACATTTATCCAGATAAATAAATACCGTATGATTTGAGGAGAGAATACTAACGAGTGTTGGGATCAGGAAAGACTTCACACAGTCTAGAAGCTATAGCTAGTGGTCCCGGTGAGCGAGAAGGCGATCTTGACACCATGGGCTTCTGTTGGCAAGATTGGGATGTCACAGCACCCCCAGACCACATGGGAGAACATGGTTGCCTTGGATACCATACATCCCGTGGGCCACACGTTTTCACTATAAATGATGTACGTTTCAGAAAATACCAGTCGACAAGTGTATATTAAGTGCTTACTGTACACCAGGACCGTTAGCTTACAGAAAGCCCTTTGCAGTTTAGTTGAAGTCACGCAGCCTGCTCCATCCAGGCAGCCGTAGAATTTGGGAATCTGAGGAGAGAAGCAGGCGTCAAGAGAGGAGCACTCTACAGAAGAAGATGTTCTGTTAGTCACACTGAGGTTCAAAGGGGCTGGGATAACCCTGGGGCATGGGCAGATTCATAGAGTGCTAAGGGCCCCTGCAGAACTGACCTTGAAAAGTTGCCTACATAAAAATCAGAAGTGCCCTTTCAAAATGCCTAGATGATTTATTCTGAATCTTCTCCTTTTGTGTAGATGTTTGGCAAGTCTCTTCAATATTCCTGGTCATGGAGATGTGATGGCATGTTTCAAAGTCAGGATCTAAGAAATTTGTGTTTAAATCTAAAAGCAGTGGTTTTTAAATGTGCACCACATTGTGCTATCTCTTAGTCTAACAAAATCAGGCTAATTAGAGATGAAGAAATCCATTTCATTCAATTCAACATGTATCAGGCACTAACTAGATGTTAGGTATTGTACTATATTTGTTGTTCATTTAATCAGTCACATTTTACTCTTTGTGACCCCATGGACCAATTGTCCATGGGGTTTTCTTGGCAAAGAAACTGAAATGGTTTGCTATTTTCTTCCTCAGCTTTATATAGACAGAGGTTAAATGACTTGCCCAGGGTCACACAGTTAGTAAGTGTCTGAGGTCACATTTTAACTCTGGTATTTTGACTCCAAGCCCAGTGTTCTATCCACTGTACCACCTAGCTGCCCCTGCCATGCTAAATGCCAGGATACAAAGGCAAAAATGAAACATTCTCTGCTCCCAAGGAACTTCATCTATTAAAGAAGCCCACATATACTTAGGTAGGTGTAACAGTTCCCTTGAGCATGCCCAGAATGCCTCTAATGCAATTGCCTACATGGAAGAGGCTGTTGGTCATACTTCTGGGAAAGACTTGACGATCTGCAATGTAAGTCCTTTGGAGAGCCTTGGAGAGATTTGGAAGCACGCATAGACGTTCTCCACCTGGTGCTGCTCTAACTGTGTGATGGAGCCCTTTGACTGGCCAGAGTTGTGCAATCAGAGCTGGCAGTGCCTTCAAAAAGGCAGAGGCAGCATTAGCATCTCTCTGGCTTGGACCTTTCTCTTAGATTGACTTCTCTTTGGCTGCCTCACTTCTGCTAGATGGTATCTGGTGGGATAGCACCATAACGGAACAAGCCTTAGACCTTTTCTCCGTCCACATCCTACATGTGGCCTCATAAAGAGAAGGCCTTGATCTTTTTGCATTTGCTCTTTCGCTTTAAGTGAAGGTGATTAAGTTGGAGTCTACAACCTTGTGAGTTTGGGAAGGTCAGAAGAGTGAGCCAACCAAAGTCTGGAGGCCATGCTGGGTTTTGCAGAAAACCTGGACATTAATGCCCTAACAACTGAGGATTGATATTTGTGGGGGGAAGGGAAGAGAAGGAAAGGGAATGGAAGGGAAGGGAATGCATATTTATATAATACCTACTATGTGCCAGGCACTATGCTAAGCATTTTTAAGAAATATTATCTCATTTGATCCTCACAACTATGATTTTCCCCATTTTACAGTAGAGGAAACTGAGGCAAATGGAGGTTAAGTGACTTGCTTAGGGCCACACAGAGTCCCCAGACCAATGGGAGCTGAGGGAAAAAAAACTCATCTGGCAATGATGAGGATATGGACTTAGTGGGACCAGTGCTAAGTAGAAATTGTATTCAGTCTGAATCTGCTCTTCCTAGAGACCAAGATGGTATAAGGGAAAATGCGATGCTGAGGTATAGGGGATGGGGGGAGGGGGAATGTTTGTACTTTAGCTCTTCTTACATCTTTGAAGTAAATATCTCTTTGTAGGATTTAATTGATGTTAATTTGTTCAGTGGAACTGTGGTGTTAGATACTGGTGGCTCATGGGGCTGTTGTGGGGGGAATCACCCAGAACAGGGGCTTGAGCCAAAGGCGTGAGACCTTAATCTTTTCAGGGACACTCCTGGAGCCCCAAGAGAGCTCACTGTAGCTAGACTGGCTCTGGATAGTGAGTCCAGGTCATATTCACTACATAGGTATAGATAAAATAAATACAAGGGTGTTTGACAGTGGAAGGATAGGGAAGGGAGGGAAGAAAAAGAGGAAAGACAGGGGAAGATACTAGGAAAGGCTTCATGCAGAAGGTAACACCTAAGCTGAACTTTTAAAGAAACTAGGAATTCTGAGAGGTTGAGGGAGGGCATTCCAGGCATGATGGACAGCCACTGCAAAAGCCTGGCATTGGGAGATTTAGTGTCCCTTGTGAGGAAGAGGAAGAAAGGCATGTTGGCTGGAGCAAAGACTGAACAAAAGGGGGTACATGTAATAAGGGTGCAGTGTGATATAGTGGAAAGGGATGTAAACAAAGAGTCAAAAGAGACCCAGATTTGCAAACCATCCCTATTTTGATCTTTGCTAGGTACATGACCATGTTCAAATCCCTCAACTTCCTGGAGTCTGTTTCTTCACATGTAAAAAGAGGATGGCAATGCTCAGTCCTGACTTCCCAGGGTCTCCGTGAAGATCAAATGAGATAATGTATGTGTGGCGCTCTATAAACCTTACCACACTATATAAATGTCAGGGGTTATTGTTGTAACTCATTGACTCACTAAAGAGTATCTCAAAATTGCAACAGAACACAGCTCAGAATTCACAGATTCTCAATGGAAGAGGGGAAGAATTAGAAAATCCAATAACCTCGGACAGGAAAATTCTCACCTCATCAACTGTGGCAGAGGATTACAATACTTTTATTAAGAGTCTGTTAGCCAGTGTATTTGCTCTGTCAATCACTTCACAATTTTAATTACACCACCGGGAGTACAAGAGTGTGAGAACCATGCTTATTACAGAAAGTCAAAAAATAGCATATGACAAAAGAAAATCTGGGAGGCAGTAACTTTCTGAAAGAAAGCAGAGGGAGGGGTTCTATTCCCTCCTTACACACACACACACACATTCACACACACGACCACCACTCCCAATTGAATTTCTGCTCCTTGTCAAAGGAAAGTCTACTATTACTGCTACTACTACCACCAACAACGACACACATTAGAGTCCGTGTGATTAAGTAAACAGAATGCTGGACTTGAAGTCTGTAAGTTCTCTGTTCAAATCTCACCTGGACCGCTTGCTTTGTAACTCTGGCCAAATCAATTTATTCTTCCATTTTCTCATCTTACAGATGAGAAAATTAGACTCAGTGACCTGTAACAACCCATCTAGCTTTATATCCCTGGACACTGTGCATTAGAAAATCCATTTCTCTACCTCCTTAAATTGTTTCTATTCCCATTTCATTTTTGGTCAACATGTTTAATAATTGAGTAAATCACATGGAACCATATTTAGAAATAGGAAGCGTATATGTCCTAAAAAAAAACGTAAAAATAAATCACTGAGGAACTAAGGGGCAGCTGGGTGGTGCTACAGTGGATGGAGTGCCAGGTACAAAATCAGGAAGTCTCAGCTTCTTGAGTTCAAATCTGACCTCAGATGCTAGCTGTATGTATGACTCTGGGCAAGTCACTTAATCCTGTTTACCTCGGTTCCTCAACTGCAAAAATGAGCTGGATAAGGAAATGGCAAACTATTCCGGTATGTCTGCCAAGAAAACCCCCAATGGGGTCATGAAGAGTTACACACAACTGAATGACTGAGCAATGAAGGATTTAGACCAAAAAGGCTAAATGGATACTTGGGGTAGATCAGTAAACATATTCCTTTATATACATACATACATATATATATATATACATATATATATATAAGCACACACATGTATACATATATACCCACACATATACATAGAGATATTATTCTTGCTGATCATGGGATCACGGATCTAGACCTGGAAGGAACATTAGAGGACATGGAGTCCAACCTCTTCATTTCACAGATGGGACAACGGGATTCCTGAGAGGTTGTGACTTACCTAAGGTCACACGGTTAATAAGGATCAGAGGGATATTCCTCCTCTGGGAAGCCAGAGTTGCCAATGATAAAACATGCTGGAACAAGAGGGCCAATGCCGAGAGGGAGTAGACAAGAGGCATGAGGCACTCTACGTGCCTGTTACATTGACACTGGTTGGATTGAGTGGCCTCCAAGGTCCTTTCCTTCTCTACGATTCAGTGACTTCATGACACCTGCCCCCAGCATTCTTTCTCCCAAGCCCACAGCTTGACTATAAGTACCCCAAGCACTCTGAAGGTTGGTGGATCCCACCTGATGTCTGTTTGCCATCAGCATTAATGAAAACTGCAGGGCCAAATCCTTATCAATTATTATCATGATGACTCAGCCCACAAAGGCAATCCAGTCCTCCAGGTGCCCAGAAACTCCCCTTCAAAGCACTCTGGTATCTCTCAGTTCAGACAGATGTTGGAGCTCTCCAGACAAATTGATTTATGAACTGGGATCTCTGTAACTTGAATTGAGAATGCATTCATACTATGAAACTTTATTCCCCCCACAACAGCTGTCTATAGCCTTTCCCCAAATCTTTTCATTCTAAAGATTTATTGAAGGAAAAAAAACCAAATTAGGCCTGTTGGTGCTAAGGGAGTGCTGTGATTTGGAGGTGATGAATTGATGTAGAGAAGGCGTCCTTATTGTCCCCTTCTCTAAGGTGCTAAAAGAAATTTTTAAAATGTTTAGAATAAAAAATAAAATAAGAATATTCCATGATTGGAGGGAAAAAAATTTATGCTCCCATTTTGAGAAGTTTCCTTTGCATTAGAACATGACTGAATCCCCTGAGTTTCTGTTCTCTACTAGAGCTGAATAAAAGTATTCCACATGGGAGACAAGGTATCTCAGACTTTCCAACAGTGATCCCGCTTTCTCTCATGATCCCAACACAAAGCAGCCAAAAGAAGTCAGACATTCCTAGTTCTCCCTTTCCTCTTCTGGACCTTCCCTCCACCACCATCACTAAGCAGCTCCTTTGAGGTTCACAACAACCCATTTCTGAGGTTTAAAAGGTTTGAGAAATATAATTTCTGGGTAATTAGCCATTTTATCAATAATGCTAGAATAAAAGAGGTCAGTGGCACTCTCGAATGCCAGAGCCCCATAGCAGCAGGCTCATGGCTTATATGCCCTTTGAAAAGCAGATGTTCCAGAGGGTGGCAATCAACTCTGATTGGTTAACAAGTAATGAGAGAGAACGAATATTACAATGAGGGGCTGGGCCTATTCTAATGATTTTGATTATGTCATTCACTTCTAAATTGCCCAGCCTTAGGTTACCTGGCCAAAGAACCCATCCCCACCCAAACCTGTGTAGAGCGCAGTGGACTTCCCCACCTCAGATTAAATTCCTTGTAAGGCTGGGTAGGGTCTGCCACAATTGAGGAGAAAGTTAATTTAACCTTCAGAGACTGAGTTTTGAAATGAGGACTTTAGAAAAAGTGGTGGGGGGGTACTCTGGATCTCCCCAAATCATTGGTTACTGATAATCATTTCTCTCATATTAAATATCAGATCCTCTACAGCTGTCTTCTATCGATCACCAGATCACTCTCTTCTTTTCAGTGACTTCATTAACTGGATCACAGTCTTCCCTTCCAATCAATAGTTGCGTAGTGACCTCAATATTCACACGAATAATCAATGGAACACCCTGGCCTCCCAGCGTGTCATCTCATCAGTTCACTTGTGATGACTTCTATTTCCTCTCTAATTCAGTCATCTATGAGGATAGCCACATCTTAGACTTCATCATCACTCAAGAATGTTCTACCCCAAGATTTGACTTCTGAAATCCCTTTCTCTGTATCTTTATATAATACCTTATTATTGGTCTCCTTGCGTCAAATCCTTCTCATTCCAGTCCATTCTCCTTACAGCTGCCGGAATGATTTTCCCAAAGTGTAGGTCTGATCATATCGTGTGCACATGTACGTGCGTGCGTGCACACACACACACACACACACACACACACACACACACACACACACTCCAATAAATTCCAATCACTCTTATGGACTCTAAGATCGGAAATAAATTCATCTGTTTGGCGTTTAAATCCCTTCGCAACCTCGACCCAGTCTATTTTTCTAATATTACTACAAAATATTCTCCATCCTTCCTGTCTCTCAGTTCCTAACTAAAATCCCACAAGAAGCCTTTCCTGATTCTCTTCAATTCTAGTACCTTCTCTCAATTAATTTCCTCCAGTTTATCCTGCATATACCTTGTTTGTCCATAGCTGTTGTCTCATTGTCACATTAGAGACAGTGATTAGACTGTGAGTGCCTTGAAAATAGATTGATTTTCTGCCTCTTTGTGTATCTCCAGGGCTTAGATGGTGCCTGTTACATTGTTGTTGTGGTTCAATCATTTCAGTTGTGTATGAATTTTCATGACCCCATTTGGGATTTTCCTGGCAAAGGTACTGGAGTGGTGTGCTATTTTCTTCTCCAGCTCATTTTATAGATGAGAAAACTGAGACAAATAGGCTTAAGAGACTTGCCCAGGGTCATACATCTAGTGTCTGACATTAGATCCTGGGCCATCTCCAGTCGTCCTGGTGAATATCAGGCCACTGGACCCAGATGGCTCTGGAGGAGAAAGTGAGGCTGGTGACTTTGCACAGCCCTCTCTCACTCGAATCAAAGTCAACTGCAAGTCATGTCATCATTCCCTGATGTCATGGTCCTCTTTGAGAATGAAGAGCAAACACAACAACCTGAGGTCAGATGTGAACTCAAAAAACCAAAAACCAAGAGTCTTCCTGATTCTAGGACCAGAACTTCATCCACTATACCACCTGGCTGCCCATACTTAGTGTCTATCAACTGACCGACTGAATGACTCTATAATCCAACCAAACTGGACTTGCCAGCGACTAAGTCATACAAAAACACAATTTAACTATCCAAAAATGAATTGGAAAAAACATGATACAATCTATCAGGCTGAACCATATAAAGTATAATGAATGGATTTATATTAAAAAACTTTTTGCTGAGTTGAAATCATAGACAAATCATTTTGTTCAATGTTTTTACTATGTACTATGAATATCTGCATTCAAAGAAACATGCCTCCCGCTGACAAGCTGCTACATTTACTGATGGCTGTAACCTGCTTTGTGATTGTTGTGTATCTTTCAATTAATATATATATATATACATATATATATATATTTAAATTCACTTAGTTGGCTAGGTCACTTGATTAAATATACAAAAAATATTCTTCATAAGCCTTTTCTAGCCCTAAGCACACAGGGATTTTTTTAAAGATAGTGAAGCTCATTCCTTGTTTTCCCTAAAATATTATTAGTAATTTTAAAAAGCCATCAACAAAAATAAAAATCTGTTAAAATACTGCTTATCATCTTTGGGTCATCCTTTGAAATTTCTAGTTCTGTGCATGTTTTATAATGTTCATAATATATTAATACAGTAGTATATAAGCAGCATAAATAAATGTGCATATATTGAGGTCAGAGGGTCAAAATCTTTTTTACTGATAGGGGTTTTTATTTCAAAGAGTTGAAGGTTACTGACCTATGAGACACACCACCCTACTGCCTTGAAGGCATCACGGCATTACAATGCAATACAATTATTGATATTTATAATGAGAACTCCAGGCCATGAGGAAAGATTAAATTATGTTTAGTGCAGAGTGTTGAAAATGGAAGAAAAGCATGTAATCCATATTAGAAAAACTTCAGTGAAAAATGGTTAAAATAAAAGGCTTGGGTCTTTAAAGGAATGAGCATTCAGTGAAAAAGAGACTTCAAGTCACTAAAAGATATATGCAAATTAAAACAGCCCTCACCTCATATCCAGCAAATTGGCAAAGATGGGAATATTTAATATTGGGAGCTTTGTCAGTGTACTGACCCCTGTCATCATCCACGTTGTTGGTAGAAGTATAAATTGGTATAACCATTCTGGATGCTAATATGAATTATTTAAGAAAGTAAATAAACTAGGGATGGGGAACCTGTGACCTCGAAGCCACATGTGGCCCTCTAGGTCCTCAAGTGAAGCCCTTTGACTGAATCTAAACACCCTCTAGGTACTCAAGTGCAGTCCTTTGAATCATTTCACTTAGAGGGTCACACTTGAGGACCTACAGGGCCACATGTGGCCTTGAGGCTGCAGGTTCCCCACCCTTGAATTAAACTTTCCAACCCCTTGACCTAGCAAAGCCTAGGCATATTCCCAAAGGAAATTAAAGCCAAAAAGAAGTCCACCATATTTACCAAAATATTCATAGCAGCATCTTTGTAGTAGTAAAGCATCAGAAACAAAATAGGTACCCATTATTTGGGGAATAGCTAGGGAAACTGATCTATAAATGTATTTGAATGTTCCTGAGCAGTAAGAAATTACAAATATGAGGAATTCAGATGATGGAAGAAAATTCCTTTTAAAAATATTAAGAAAGTATTTTAAAATGATCCTAATCTTTGGACTAATGTGAAAGAGAAACCCTCATCAATCAAACTGTAACTGTCAATTCTACAACAATACCCTGCTCTCCTCTTTTCTTCTTAGCCCAGCAAGAACTCCTCTATTAGGTTAATAGGATGGTGACCAGACCATAGGCAAAGCAATCGTTGAATGATCCACCTAAAACCAGATTAGACTAATCCAGCCCAGACTAAAAGAAGGAAGAAGTTCCTTTGATTACTTATGTTAATAGGAGAATCTCTTGAGTTCACCTTTGACCGGCTGGAAAAGAGAATTCTTAAAGGGGATACACCAAGAGGGACTGAAAGATTTCAGGAAAATTATTCTCCAAGCTTATGCCAAAAGCTGTGACTATTGTTCTGTGATGAACTAAAGTATTAGTTGAACTTTCCTTGAGCTATTTCATCTCATTTTGGAATTACAGGTATTTTTCAGAAAAGTCATGACCAAAACTGGAATGGTGGCTTGTTAGAGATTTTCAGATCCTTGGGTGCCTGTCTTTTGTGTTCTCTCTCTCTCTCTCTCTCTCTCTCTCTCTCGTCTGACTGTCTCTCTCTCTCTCTCTGTCGCTGTTTCTGTCTCTCTGTGTATCTCTATCTCTGTCTCCGTCTGTCTCTATCAGAAAGGAACACTATTATCAGTAACATTGGATCATTGGATGAATAATAATATTTGGCCACACTCTCAGATTTATAATGATGTGAATTGATGAATATTGTTCTGGCAAGCTTCTGAAGAAAACCCAAGGTAGAAAATTTTCTTTCACAAAACAAATACGAGAAGATTTGTATGAACTGACATAGAAGAAAAAAATAAGCAGAACCAAGAGAACAATAGACACGATGGCTACAAAATTGTGACTGAAAAGGCAATAGAACTCTGAGCAACTGAAAATGAATGTCCTGAAGAAGAGATAACGGAGACAGCTCCCTCTTTGAGGCAGAGAAGGGGACAAGACGCCATCACTGTATCATATTTCACTGAATTATTTTTGTTTTATTTTGTTTTTAAAAATGAGAGAGGACTCAATATGCAGAAGGGAAAGAAAAGAATGAGCTATCAAAATTCAGAAGATATCAATAAAATAGTATAGGTATAGGGACTGAACCTGTGATTTCAATAATACAGAGAACTCCTATATGGGAAACTCCTATCAGCACATCTGCAACTTAGAGTTTTGGAGAGTTTCAGGGAACTGCAGGACTTGAACCCAGGTCTTCTTGGTTCCAAGGCTACATCTCTATTCCTACTGACTTGCTACCATTGAAAAGCACATATTTTTTAAAGTAATTGAGGTAATCAGAACAACCAATTTCCTCGGTTTCTGAGTTTTAAACATCTGTAAGTTATAAGACTAAGAACTTCAGCCCAGATTTTATGGCTCCAAATTTCATCCTTTTCTCAGTCTCCCAAAATGGCTGTGGTCATCCCAAATCCAGCCTATGGATGAGAGCTGCAGATATCTGATTTCTGACATATTTTACTAGGGCTACTCTGCAGATCCACTGACCAGAATTAAGCACTCTAATTTGTAGTAAGAAAGATGCCCATGCCCCATGATTTAAAGTTGCATGCATTCTCTTACAAAAATATACTCCAATTGATATGAGATTGCTTGCCTTCTCAATTGTGGGGAAGAGGTGGAGGGAGGAAGAGAATTTGGATCCAAATTTTTTAAATGAATGTTAAAATGAAGAAAGAAAGAAAGAAAGAAAGGAAGGAAGAAAGAAAGAAAGAAAGAAAGAAAGAAAGAAAGAAAGAAAGAAAGAAAGAAGGAGAGAGAGAGAAGGAAGGAAGGAAAGAGAGAGAGAAAGAAAAAAAGAAAGAAAGAAAAAGAAAGAAAAGAAAGAAAGAAAGAGAGGGAGGAAGAAAAAGAAAGAAAGGAGAGAGGGAAGGAAGAAGGAAGGAAGAAGAAAGAAAGTACTCAAATACTGCTCAACTACATTCAGGTGGCATGGCTGACAACTCCAGAATGGCACACGTGATCTCAAACTGACATATTTCAAGGAAAGAAAATGAGCCTTTTGTTATAGTGTATCTTGCTCACATTAAAATAATGCATCAAGTCCATGCAGATAGAGTAAATGTGCCAACACAAATTTTCATTGGGCAAGCCTTTCTCCAATGGACAGGAAGTTGATTCTGCTCCTTTCGAATGCACTTTTCCGCATATTTCTTTATTGAATCTGTTCTACGCAGATACACTGTTCCAGGATAATGAACGTTCGTTTGGTCTCTTCCTCCCTTAGAAACCCTCTCTGGGTGGAGTTACATCTATTGGGGAACATCTCATACTCTAACATCTCATAGACATCCCAACCATTTAAATATGCAGATAAATCCTCTCTTTCCTCTAGACCAACCCCAGTACATTAGGCTCCATTAAAGACTATAATGGCAAATCATAAAACCATGCTGGAGAGGACCCCTTAGAAACCATCCAGTAGGGCCCCCTAACTTTACAGAGAGAGAAAATTAGGCCCAGAGAGGGAACATGACTTGTCCAAGGTGACACAGGGCATTAGCTCATCTAATACCAGATCCTAGGGTTTTAACATCTATTCCAGTGTCCTTGTACCACATCACAGCACTGTACAAGATGTCAACAATCCTACCCAAATAGGGGAGGGGAGAGGGGGGAAGGAATACTGTGTTATTTCATTAATTTTGATCAGCAGGATCAACATAAATCTTAGGAGAATGTACTGATGTTAACCAGCATTAATTAAGTTCCTACTATGTTCCAGGTATCGTGCTAAACACTAGGGCTACAAAGAAAGGGAAAAAACAACAATAACACACACACACACACACACACACACACACACACACACACCAGTTCCTGCATTCAAGGAGCTCACACTCTAATGGGGAAGGCAATACACAAAAGGTTAAACACAGGTGATGGGCGGGGGTACCCTATGAAGGGCATGGGGGAGAAGTCAGGGAAGCCACAGATCGGTGCAGCCAGGGCTGTGCTCCTTCAATGGAGGGTTGGAGTGTTCCCAATAATGAGCCTTCGTTGCATATTAAGTGCTGAATATATGTTTCTTGACTCAGTGAAGAAAAAACCACATACACTAGTTACAAACCTATAAGAGGAAAAGTAAACACTGATAAAATTTTTTCTTATGAAGGGTGACTCTCTGAAGAGGGGAAGGGAGGAATACAGGTGGAAATTTAGACAAAAAAAAGCCAAACCTTCCTGATGAAGACTGGTGGAATGTCTTATATGGACATAAAATGGAATGTCTTAAATTAGAATACCATTTTATGCAATGAAGTTCATTCGCTTAAATGTAAAGATTGGCAAGGCAAGGCTGATTGTAGAAGTGTTTAATATTAAGTTTATTATGAAGTTGTTTGATAGATTTAGCCATTATAAAACAACAATAGTAATGTTAACGATCATGCTTAGAATCCTCAATTTAGAGATGGGAGGCCTTTAGAGAATCCAGTCCAGACCCCTCATTTTGTAGATACTAGGTGATAACTGGCTATGGTCTAAAGGAAGGTATGACTACAGAGACCGGCTTCCTTTTGCAGTTTATTAACTGTCCCTAGAGGGACATTTTAGGGGACAGCTAGGTGGCAGAGTAGATAGAGCATTGGACTGGGAATTGGGAAGACTCATCTTCCTGAGTTCAAATATGGCCTCTGACACTTACTAGCTGTGTGACCCTGGGGGAGTCACTTCACCATGTTTGCCTCAGTTTCCTCATCTGTAAAATGAGCTGGAGAAGGAAATGGCAAACTACTACAGTGTCTCTGCCAAGAAAACCCTAAATGGGGTAACAAAAAGTCAAACACAACTGAAATGACTGCATAGAAACGAAGCTTCATTGGAAAGAAAATGATCTGGGTAGTTTCCTAAGCTAAAGACTGAAGGGAACGCCACTCAGGTGGATAAGGAAACTCCTTAGTTTGTTCAATCTCATTACTTCAGAGTGATTTCTATGATACACAGTATGATGAAGGTACATTTCAAGTGTGTAACTGAACCTTCCTCAGGCCATTTTTCTCTGTTAAATAATCCCATTACAGCCCTTAGCCCAGGCCTACACATTCATTAAGTTCTATATGAATTTTATTTCTGCAGGGGGGAAGGGTGGGGGGAGAGGGCCTTTTCCAGTATCTCCTATGGCTGTCACCTTCCCTCACTTTCCATTTGCCCTTTTGTATGTACAGAGTTGCCTGTATGTCCTGTCTCCACAACGAGAATGGGAGCCCCTAGCAGCCTAGGACTGTATTTTTACCTTCCTTTACATCCCCAGCACTGAGCACACAGTAGGTACTTTATAAGGACTTACTGATCATTATTATTTATCTTTTTGCCAAAAGAGAATTTTAAGACTCACAAAAGCACTTAAGCAAACCAGCTAGTATCTATTCAGTAGCTACCACGTGGCAGGCACTTTGCTAAGTCCTAGGAACGTCAAGACAAAAACTAAACAATCCCTCAAGGAGTTTCCAACCTAGCCAGGGGAGACAACATGCAAATAGACAGCTTAAAAGTGCACTAAGACTTTGGGGATTCCTATATAGGTGTGTGCAAAATAGGTAAAAACCTAATTCAGAGAGGAGGAGATGTCACTAACAGGTATGGCGGGAGGGTGACTGGAAAGAATTGCATAGGATGGACCATTGCATTAACCCATTCCAGTCCTTCAGCATTTAAGAGATGAAAAGAAACTTGAAAAAGCTAAATGAAATTATCATCTACCCAGGGCTTCTGCTGCCTTCCCTTGTGGAAGCCACCAAGGCAGTGAGCCAACATTCATCACGAGTAATTCAAATTTGCCTCCAGTTATGACCCAGAGACCAGGGATGGCAACAGAGACCTCCCATTTCTACAGTGATCGATAGCTAAGTTTTTTTTTCCCCACAGTGACCTTAGGAGGTAGATTATTAACCAGCCTGAAGATGGAACCAAAACTCAGAGAGAGTAAGGGACTCATCCAAGATCACACAGCTAGTAGATGCCCAGATGTCTTCTCACTACAACATTTTGTAGTAACAGTTTGCAAAAACAGACGGTGGGCAAATTAAAAAGAGTGGCTCCCTACACACTTTTTATCAGAATACGGACTGGACTTGTGGTTTCACTGGATAGAAAACTCCTAAATGAAGACTCTCCCTCCACTAATGCAGGGGGACATGTTCTCATAGAATTACAAAGTCTGAGAGAGTTGCTTAGAGTACTGAGAAGGTAAGGGCATGCCCAGGATCACAGAGCCAGGATGTTCGTGGCAAGACTTGAACTCAGAGCTTCCTGGATCCAAGCTGAGCTCTCTCCCCACTTATGTGCATGTGCCACACACACACACACACACACACACACACACACACACAATTTATATTATATAGAATACCCGATGACAGCAGGAGAGATGAAACCCATCTAAATGGAATGAAAGCTTCAGAGAGCACTTAGATACCTGCTATTAACAACCAAAAAGGAAGAAAAAACTCAGCAAACCCTAGAGTAGGGAGATAAAGAAAACAATTTAATTCTTAATTAAAGTGACCTGAGGGCAGAATGCATTATTGTCTGACAACTTATCTTCACCGGGTTGGGGTTCGTGGTGAAGCCAAGAATACTTAATACCAGGGGAACGTCAAGAGTGCCCTTTAATGCAATTCTCCCTCTCCTGTGCCCTTAATTTATCAGGGCTTCCTAAACCAGTTGAACATTAAAAGCAAATTTTCAATCTGTTAGATTTTCAGACCTTTGGCATTTTTTGTCCCCAGTCCTGAGTCACTTTATTTTGCAAAGTTATCATGACAGCAGCTAGATGAAGTGGAAGGAGTACTGACTTGGAGTCCAAGGATCTGGGTTCAAAATATGCTCTGGTATGTGTGTGAACCTGGGCAAGTCCCCTCTGGGACCCCCAGGTTCTCATCAGTAAAACTAGAAAAAGGAGAGGGTACAGGGCAGGGGAGGTCCTGGGTGTAAACCCTGGCTCAGAGGCTTAGTCAAGCAACAATTATTAAACACCTACTAAATGGGGAAGCTATACTAGGTCCTGAGGATACAAAGAAAAAGCAAGAAGAGTCCTTGCTCTCAAGGAGCTTACACTTTAATGGGAGAAGCAACATCTACATTAATAGGAATATGTGATATGTACAAAGGAGAAAGCTGACTCAGAGGGGAGGCATTCACAGCTGGGGGTGGGGGCCAGAAAGGCCTCCAGCAGAAGGTGCCCTTGGAACTGTGTGCAGAAGGAAGCCTGGGATTCTAGGAGGAAGAGAGGAAGAATGATTCCAAACACTGGAAGAAATCAGCTTCATCTTACTAGCTGTGTGACCTCAGGCAAATCACTTAACGTCTCTGTGCTTCAGCGTCATCAACAAAAGTTGGGGAGTTGGATTCGATGGCCTCTAAGGTCCTTTCCAGATCAATCGATAATCCTCTGATACTAAAATCTCTATTTCCAACTCTATGATACAAGAAGTGGGTAGAACCTGCAACTGTAGCAAGATGAAAAGATGAAAGAAATACAGTATGCCACCTGGTCACCAAATGGGCATTCTCCTCCTTTCAGAAGCCGTTGTTTTATCACCTTGACCCACTTTGCCTCTTCCTCACTATGCCACGCTCTGCCTATTCCCCTTTCCATACCTTTCTTCTATTTCCTCCCCTTTACTCTATACTCTATTAGACTGGCAAGTCCTTAAAGAAGGTACTGGCATCCCCAGCCATAGTGGCGCGTGCCTGTAATCCCAGATAGCACGCACACTGAGGCTGGTAGAGTTCTTTGAAGGAATTCTGAGCTGCAGTGGGCCAGTGAGGCCAGCGATGCAGTGACACCAATCAAAATGGTGGACCCTGGAGAGCAGTGTGGGATGGGAAAGAGGAGAGGGCACAGAAGCTTGCCTAAGGAGAAGTAAATTAGCCTACATCAGAAATGGAGTCAGACAAAGCCCCCCATGCCAAAAGGTAATGGGATCAGAGCTGTGAATAGCCCCTGAACTTAAGGAGACATGGATGGAGAGATAGAGGGATAGATGAATGGAAGGAAGGAAGGAAGGAAGGAAGGAAGGAAGGAAGGAAGGAAGGAAGGAAGGAAGGAAGGAAGGAAGGAAGGAAGGAAGGAGAAAAGAAGAGGAAGGGAGGAAGGAAGTGATACCCCCAAAACATAATTTTTTAAAAGACCTAAGGAGGAAGGAATCCAGTATGTTTGCCACATAGTCTGTGGATGATTTATTTGAGGACACAGACACAAATCGCAGAGGATGATAAGGTATGGCTGGATTGAAATCTCCACATTTGGAGGGAATACGCACATTGATGAGTTCACACATTCATCAAAAAATTGAGATATCCAGAGAGAGGGTGACCTATGTGCTGTTCTCTGCCGGCTCAGACCTTCTCTTCCTTGTTTCTGGTCCTCATGCTGCACCTCAGAAGAACATTGCCAAGCTGTAGGGTGTTCAGAAGAATGAGGTGACTCCAAATTACACCACAGGAAAATCAAGTTGAATGAACTGCGCATACTTAGCCCCCAGTAAAGAGGACTCCAAGAGAACATGGCAGCTGCCTTGAAGTATTTGCAGAAGTGGGATAGACTCATTCACCTAGAGAGCCAGCTCTGACTAGGACCAAGGGGTAGAAATCAAAGGGAAGTATATTTCAATTTAATATCAAGGAAATACCATAAAAATTAGGGCTGTCATAATGGTGGGATGGGCTGCCTGGAAACCGCAAGTTCCTCCCGTGACTGGACATCTTTAAATAGAGGCCAGACGACCATTTAATCAGGATATTGTTCATCGAATTCCTACACTTGGTAGGGGCTGGACTAGATGCCATAATTCCCGAGTTCTGTAATCCAATGATTCTATTAGTAAACATGCATCTCTAGCCTCTGGTCACCTCAATAATTATATATAAATGTGTGTGCCTGTATATATGTGTATATTTGTATGTTTATATTATGGAGAGAGAGAGGGAAAGAGGGGGAGGGGAAGAAGGGGAAAGGAGGGGGAAGGAAACCCTGGTTTCAACTCTGCCTGGCCTGGCAGACACACTGCCTTTGCTGAGACAGAAGCAGAATCAAGAGCAGGATCTAAGCAACTCTTCCCAAACCTGCAGAAAATTAAGGCGGGGTGGTACGGTTCTGCTCAGACAACACCTGAATGCAGTTCATTTAGTCAGTTTCAAGCATCACATTTTCATAGGCAAAGGATAGTAATGGGTCATTACCTTGCATTTACTCTATCTGTATGGATCATATATAATTGAAGAAACCAGAGGTTAGAGATGCCTATCTACCAATAGATATATGGTCTATAGAGATATATAGATACCTAGTCTTTTTCATATTTGTTGCCTCCATTAGAATATGACCTCCTTGAGGTCAAGGACTATTTTTGCCTTTCTTTGAATCTCCAGGGCTTAGCATAGTCCCTGGCACACATTCATTTCCTGGGCTTCCATTTCCTGGTTTTCACAATGAAAAAGTGGGACCAGATAACTAAGCTCACCTTCCAATTCTAAATCTATTGGAAAGAGAGCTGGCTGTGGAATCAGAAAGCCTGGGTTCAGACCCTATCTCTGATACTTTGCCTGGTTACAAATGAAACCAAGTAACCTTGGGAAAGCTACTACACTGGTCCTTGATTTCCTCACCTGTAAAATGAACACATTAGACAAAATGGCCTCCAAAGTACTTTTGAGCTCTAGATTTGTGATCCCTATAATATCAGAGTGAAAAAGGGAGAGATCCAGGCAAAGTGCCAGGAGAAATTCTCAAACCTATTATCCCCCTATCACTTCCCATATACCTTTTCCTGTTCCTTCCCCACTTCACCTCTTATATCCCAAGGTTTCAAAGAAGACAAGGGATTGACTTCTCTCTAACTCCCAAGGTCAAAGGGGAAAAGATGCTGCCCAGAAGTTCAGGATGAGGTAGGTGAAGTTGAGAAAAAAGGTGATGGGGGAGGTATGAAGGCAAAGGTCATTGGAAGAGAGAAGAGGACAAGGAAAACAGGGAGACATGAGGGGATATGAAGATAGACATGGATTGACAGAAAATCATGTGATACCAGGGAAGACATGGGTGAAGGAGACCCATAGGGTAGCAACAAGGAGGGAATAGTGTCCCATGCAAGTAGCACCTTAGGGTGAGGATAGATTCTCACTCGTAGTGGGCACTTGATACCTCACTGCACCAGCCTGAGAGGAGCTGATCTGTTCCAACTGAAAGGTGGCTACACCTTTGTGGCAACCAGTCCAGAGCTCTGGGTGCACTGGCTCCCTTTGAGGTAGTCAACTATATTGTTAAGGTGTGTTCCTCTCCTCCTCTCCCCAAAAAGGATGACTTTTGATGGTGTTAAATCTTTTGTATATTCAGTGTTAGGAAATGAAGACTTAGTGTTACCTACGTAAGTGGAAGAGGCCTTAGGATTCCATGTCCTCTGCTTTTCCCTTCTCAGCCCAGAGTCTGTAAAGGTCTGCATGAACTATGAAAGGGAGCTGTTCCAGGATGGAGTGGCTATTATAGCCAAATCCTTTACTACATCCTCTATACCTGGACTTTAGAAAAGAAATTTGGGTAGCAGGCAAGTCAAGTCATAGTACCTGAGGCCCCTCCCACCTTGGCCAGTGAAGGGAGCCCACTGGAGTGTGGGCTGGGTGAGACTGCTCAGCAGAGGCAGGGGGAGACGGCGGCATTTAACCAATATACAGAATTAGAATAGAGACTTTTAGAGATGGAAGAGCCCTCAGAGACCATGGAGTTCTCTCCCCACCTGAGCAAGAATCTTCTCTACATCACATACACATGTGAACACTGTGAATAATCTGTATAACAGTACGATTTCTCAGACGTTTTTACAACCATAATCTCCCTTTATCTTAAAGATCTCCCTGGCAGTGTGATAGGCTTGATTTTTTTATTTCTGTTATTGGGAGTCAGTGTATCATAGTGAATAAGACAGGTGGTCTCGGAAGCAGGTAGACCTGGGTTCAAGTCCCTCCTCTCACTAGAAAGGATTTTTTTAACTGGAAATTCCTTATAACAATAAAACCAGAGGGCCATTCTGAAAAAAAAATTATTTAAGAACATATGAATTGAGATTACAGTCCTTCAACAGGCATTGATTATGTCTATGGGCTAGGTATTGTTCTAAACACTGAGTTATATGAATACAAAGAATGAAACAATGGACAAGCTCAAGGCGCTTACATTCTAACAGACAAGTACATATGGAAATAGAGAATAATACAAGTTTATTTTATGAGTTATTTTAACCAAGAAAAAAAAAGATCATTACCTGATGGCCAGACTTCTGGCAATGCTTTTCTCCAACATTAACTCCAGAATGATCTGGGCTAGTCATCTGTAGTAGGAAGGCCGAATTTATAGTCTCAAATATAATCATGTATATGCTTGAATGGTTCGAAATCGCAAGGTATGAGAGATTCTCTAAGTAGAAAACAACAAAAAATGTATTTAGGCCCCACCGCAGCTGATCCGTGAACCAGCCTCCCCATTCTGACATCTTGACAAAAAGATTCCAGGCCCAGAAAGCCCGCCTCACAAGAGTAACCAGGAGGCCACAGAAAAACAAGATAGTATTTAGCCAAATCATTTTTACTGGCCTCAAGTCCTCGCTCGCACTCCTGGGTCTACACACGGGTCAGCCCTGCTTCCTCAGTTTCCTGCCTCCGCAGCTTCCTGCTTCCACAGCTTCTGCTTCCTCTATAGTTGTCTCTTGGCTCACCTTTCCTCGCAGCTGAGCTTCTGGCGTTCTCAAGCCCCACCTCAACGACCAGAGACCATTGATTCCCGAGTTGGCCCCTCTTAAGTCATTAATCTACACCCTGGTAGGGCTTTGGGCCTGGGGCTTAACACTTAACAGCTGAAAGTACTTCCACTCAAAAGAAACAAAAGCCATGCTAAGGAGACAATTTTGCTTAACAACACATCATCAGACAATGGGAACATCAGGCCCATCTTGGAAGGACCTTCCAGAGCTGGCCTTCTGCTCTCATAGCCTTTGAGAACCCACACTTACCTCAAAATCATGATGAGACCTAAAAGGAGCACTTCAGTGAAAAATCATTTGTTCTTGTCATGATAAACTCTATGATAAAGAGAAACTGAGGCACAAAGGTTTGACCATGATCAATTTATTACTATGGCTAGCAGATCTCAATAAAAAGGATCCAAGATTACTCAGTAGTCAAAGATACATCTGATAGAGCAGCTCTTTTATATAATTGAAAAGGTAGCAGGGTAGGTACAAAAAATAGTCCAGTGATGCAAACTAAACTAAGACTGTGATTGCTCTGACACAGACATGGAGGGTAGGCTTGACTCAAGGAATTTCTATGCCCCATGGCAACAGAAAAAAAGAAAGAGTTGGAAAGTCCCATGGCAGGCACAGTTTATCACTGAATTGACTCATATCCCCTGGAAAGTCCATTGGTGGGCAAACATCTTGTGACCAGGCTGGCTGATATTCCTTCCCCCTTTCCATAGTCGACTAAAGTTCAGTTAAGCTCTTACAAATATACCAATAAGGCCTACACAATCAAGTATGAATTTGATTCACAAATTTTTATTCCACCGATTAGATATGATTTTTTAATAGATAATCAATTATTGATTCTAGTCTAAATTTCACACTCTTTAGATGGGAAACCTGAAGATGAAGGTCATGCTTACCCTAGAGCACAGAGCAAGTCATTAGTCAAACCGTGACTTAAATTCACATCTATTTAGTTCTAACCCATGATTCCTTCTACCTGATCAGTATAAGAGTTGCTGGAGGTCTGTAGTCAAGTGGCCAACATTGGATTTGCCAACCACCAGTCCTTACCTCCTGAGGTAAAATTAGAGACTTGTGCGTTCTTTGTCATGAAGAGGATGGCACATACCACTGAATCCCATCCAATGATATAGGTCTGGGGCCAAATCAAAGTGAACTGTGAATTTCACAGGGAATTAGCACAGGAATAAGGTGAGGAAAGAAAGAACAGCCTAATGTCACAGAACCTTGGAGACAAGAAGAGTCTTCTAATCTAAAAGCCTCTTGCTTTCCAAGGGAGCAAACCGAGAATCACTAACGTGAAGTGGTTTGTCCGGGTTCCCACAGGGATTTAAGGACAGACCTTGACTTCCAGCTATTAGACTATGTTGCAAATACTATGCCTGCTTCTGTCCCTGATGCGCAGGTAATATTCCATTTCTGCAGGCAGCCTTTTCCTGCCCACTCCTCTCTGCCCCACCAGTAGCTTCATTTCAAAATCACCTTCCATCAACTATGCCCAAAAGATTATAAAACCGTGCATGCCTTTTGACCCAGCCATATCGCTGCTAGGTCTGTGTCCCAAACTGATAAAAAGGAAAAGGACCTATATGTACACAAATATTTATAGCAATCTTTTTTAGCAGGGGCAAAGAATTGGAAATTGAAGGAATGCCCATCAATTGGGGAATGGCTGAATAAGTTGTAGTATATGATTGTGATGGAATACTGCCGTGCTATAAGAAATCATGATCAATATGTTCTCAGGAAGACCTGGGAAGACTTACATGAACTGATGCAAAGTGAAATGAGCAGAACCAGGAGAACAGTGTACACCGGGGCTGTACAACCGTAGATTTTTATTGAAACAATAGACAATATATTTTGATTTGCCATTTTAGTGAGAGCTCTGCGGTAGCTCGGCTTCATTTACTAAAGCATTTATGTGCATTTATATGCTCGTAGGTGGGCTGCATAAATCACACCGTGGGCTGCATTTTGGACAGCCCTGGTGTACACAGTACCAGCAACAGTGTACAATGATCAACTGTGAATGACTTAACTACTTTCAGCAATACGATAATCCAAGACAATTCTGAAGGACTTATGAGAAAAGATGCTATCCATCTCAAGAGAAAGAATTGATGGAGTCTGAATACAGATCAAAGCATCCTTTTTTATACTTTATTTTTCTTGGGGGGGGGAGGAGTTGGTCTGATTAATCTGGAAATATATTTTGCATGACTGCACATGTATAACCTATATCAAATTGTTTGCCTTCTTCATGGGAGGGAGACGGGGAGGGAGATAATTTGGAACTCAAAATTTTTAAAATACAAATGTTAAAAATTGTTTTTAAATGTAATTGGTGGAAAATAAAATATTAAATAAATGTATTTTTAAAAAGATTACCATCCATCTACTCTGTATATATCTTGTATTTATTTTCTCCCCCACTAAACTGTAAGCTCCTTGAAGGTAGGGTCCAACTTGTTTGTTTGTATTTGGATCACTAGTCCTCAGCACAATGCCTAGCTCTCAGTATATGCTTTAAAAGTGCCTAACTGACATATGAGAAGGGTGGAACTCTCTTGACTACATATCTAATTTCTCTTCATGTTTTCAGATCTTATACCCAGCAATATCACAGGTTCCATGAAAGAGAAGAACCACAGAAGACAGGTATAGAAAGCTCACTACAATTAACCCATGGGTATTTAATTATCTTTATGTATGTTGTTGTTCCATCATTTCAGTCATGTCTGACTCTTTGTGATCTCCTTTCGGGTTTTCCTGGCAGAGATACTGGAGTAGTTTGCTATTTCCTTCTCCAGCTTATTTGACAGATGAGGAAATTGAGGCAAACCAGATGCCCAGGGTCACCCAGCTAGTAAATGTCTGAGGTCAGATTTGAACTTAGGTCCTCCTGACTCCAGGCCTGGCTGTCTGTGCACTGTGCCACCTCACAGCCCTTGCATGTTTGCATGCAAGCAGGGAAAGATGAAACCCATTCTGTTTCTGTCCTTCATGGAGAAACGAACTTGCAAAGTTGATCTCTATATGTATGTGAGTCAGATTCTTGCATTTTGGCATGGAGTGTGCTCACATTCTGCCCTAAAAATAATTGTGTGTGGTTTGGGTGATTCATTATTCAGGATTACATAGTGGACAGATGGCAGGCAACTATCCTGCAAAAAAAAATTAAATGATGCCATGTCACAACCTCTTACCTTTTCCCCAAGCTCCTTCATCCCAAAACCTGAGAACCAGTGCAACCTCATGGAGTTTGGCAGTAACACTGACCCAGAGATGGCAATCAGGGGCTAAGATGGCCACTCATTTTGGAAATAATCCTATTATCTCCATCATAATAACATCATTCAAAGCAAATATTTATTTATTGAGTCCTTCCTCCAAGTGTTCTAACAAGCTATAGAGTTTTTCTCCGATTTGTTTTGCCAAAAAAGTCCCCCTCAAGGAAAAAAAATCATATTCCAAGAGTTCAATTTCCCAAGGCTAAGAAAAAAAAACAGAACACATTTTTGGCGATTAGCCACAAGGCCAGAATTTCTCACGTACTCCAAACAGGGAGAATGTAGTCAGGAGGCTTTTGAGTAGAATTATTTATTGCTGAAAAAAATTACAGATGTAGATATAGATATATACAACTATAGGCAGATATACACACATATATATTTACACATAATATACATATATGTATATATAGTGTATATATGTATATATGTGTGTATGTATGTGTATGTGTATATGTGCGTATATGTGTATATATACATAATATATGTATATATGAATTTCAATGTCCCCAATATACTCTACCAGGAGGGTGGTCCTTAAAAATAAAAGCATGAAACACTTTATGGAACTGATGAGCAGATGTTTCACCTTCACCTTGGTTCTTCACTGTCTAACCAATTCACTCAAAGTTCCTATTTTGAGGCAAGCCAGGGCATTTGGGCTCATCCTAATTTGTGATCATCTCCTCTAAGAAGCAGAAAGCCCCTCCTGCAGAGCAGCTGGCATTGATTGAAAAACTCAGGAACTCTCATGGGAGATGCTGAACTTGAAAAGTTCACCTCTCAGGATCACTGTTTAGTTGCCTGTGCCCAAAGAAAGGGAGATGAAACAAAGGAGACTACCAAAGTCTTGAGAACCAACCTCAGGCTCACCTACCCAAGCACATCCTTTTGATAACATATGTGAGTAACCAGCATATTTGGTCAGAAAAGAAATCCCCTTCCCCCCAAGGGAAGCCCAGGGAGATCCGTCATAGTCCCAAGTCACCAGTTCAGAAGAGAGAAAGAAGATCTAGAAAGTGAATGTTCTCTCTATATATAAAGCCCAGCTCTTCATGCTCAGGAACCAATCATGTTTGACTCAGAGAGGAAGAGGGAGAGAAAATCAGTAGAGTGCAACAGGATTTATGGGTTGCTGTTTCATGTTTTAAGTATTGTCAATGTGGGATTATAAGACTTCTGTGTTTAAGCATTTCTTTTGTAGTAAAAGAGGTAAATACAAAGGAAATACTTTGTATATTGAACACCTTTCCAGAAAGGATATTGTTAATCCCTTTTGGGAAGATCCTAGAAATGAGCCAAACCCTAAGCTTTATTTAAAAAAATTTTCTCAAGAGTTCCTTTCTGGTATGGCAAGATAATGAACCAGGACCTTTTTCAAGGGGCCAAAGCCCTTGTCCCATCCCTCACGGAACCAAAGGACATCCTCTGTTGAGATCGCCCCTGTTACATAGACATTACCCCCCCTTTCAAGAGAGGGCAGGAGCCAATACAGTGCTCTGGGTGCATGAACAAGGTGGAGAGGGAGACATGAGAAGGGATAGGGATGAACTGAAGTGGAGAGTGGGAATCTGTCAATGATTTCCACAAGAATTTTTAAGAGAACAGAATCCTACATTAATTTTTAAATAAATATGTAAAAGAAGGAAGGGTCTTGCTGAGGGCCCTGGAGAATCTCAGCTGTGTTGCTAACCTGCTGGTCCTCTCTCTTTCTCAGTATCTGGCCCTTGACTCCAGGACTATTTTGCATTCTGGCAAAGAAAAGAAAGATGATTAACTTGGAAATGACATGACTCATGCATGCCACTGCATTTCATTTGTTCTGGATTCAAATATACAGCTGTTTTATTATTCCCAAGACCTAGGTAATTTGCCTTTGAGAAATTCCAGGCTTTCAGAGAAAAGGTTTATATTGTGCTTCAAAGAAAATGCATTGCCAAGTTAATTCATGGGTGCATTTTAGAGACCTCCCCACTAGGTGGGCTGGTGACCCTGAGCACATATGTTGGTTGCTTAATTGCTATTCAACAAATGCTTGTTAAGGGATGGATGGAATGAACAGCCCCCAGACAATTCCCAGAGGGGTCTGTAATTCATTCAGTCAATTCTTTTGTCTGCATGATGACAGATGCTACAAAGGGGGGCAATAAGAGGGAATTGCCCTTTTTCTTCCTTTAGTTCTATAGAGGAGGGAAGGGAATTGGATTAGTCAGTCAGTCAACAAGCATTTAACTAGTTCCTTGGAACTAGCCATGCACTTTGGCTCCATGTGGAAAGACACATAAGGTCTGGCCCTTTGTTAAAGACCATGCATGACCAGAGGCTCCTGGAAAGTCTCCTGGTCCCCATGATGGAGGTCTGTGCCAAGGAGTATTGCCTCCAGAGTCAGAAAGAACCACCCATCAAAAAGAGACATCAAAATTTCTACTTCTCTATGTTCTTCTCTTTTGAGTTTGTTCCTTAAAATGGTCAGTTCTCCCTTGAATTTCCCATCAGGGGAAGAGGATTTTTCTCTCTTCCCCTTCTCTAATAGCAGCTGTGATAGCTAGGAACATGTGGCAACAAAAACATGTACTTGGCTAAACAGGCCTGAGTTCTGGACCTCAAGTCCCTGGCCACCTCTTCTGATTTTGCATTTCCTTCTCTGAATACAGGTAACTAAACAGAAATCCTGAAATGCCTTCCTGATTACTTAGTGAGATCAAGGATCTGAAGGAGCTCCAGAGTCAGGAGCTGGTTTCCCAATGGGAAATGATCCCTGCAATCACACACTTCATGGAAGAAGAGAAGGGGACCAGTAACAGGATCCTTCTGAAGCTGAAAGTATTCAAAAGCTTGAGTTCTTCCTGGCTGTCCAGAAGACCTGGCCCTTGAGTTGTTGCTTAGACAGTACAGACTGAGATGAGAATGAAATCTGTTTAAGCAGTTCTGGTACTTTCCTACTAACTAGAAGAACATCCTAGAAGCAGAGGATTTTAGTTACATTTTAAGCATGTGTTCAGGCCTGCTTTTAAGTCTTTTGTATCTTAAGCATCTCTTTTGTGGTAGATGAAATAAATAGCTGTCCCATAGCTGGTATCTACCGCTTTGTATATTGAGCAATCATTTCTCCAGAAGTGAACCTGTTATGCCTTTTGGGAAGACTCTAGACACAAGTATACTTAGGTTTATATAAGAGATTTTACCCAGGACTTCATAATGAGGCATAATGAAGAGGCTTAATGAGCCCCAGAATTCAAGAGAAAAATCTATTCTCCACCTCTTTGAGGTCAGGGTCCCTTGGGAGTGAATTCAATCCATGTGAGTCAAGAAAAGCATCTCCTCTCATTCCAGATTCCAGGCCATGGGTGACAGTAGACATTCTTTGTAATGTTGTTACTTCTCAAGTAAAGTATTTTTGTATTTGGGATATTGCAAAGCTGAAGTCAGAGGATCTTGGAAGAACAGTTCCTGCAGACACCTAAAATATGTTTCATCAAATGTAACCTGGGAGAGTATGTAGAATTGGTAAGCTGATCCAAGAAAGGGATGTTCAGTCATCGGGACCAGGGTGTGCAGGCATCTCTATTCTGCCAGTGAAGGGAGAGCTGGAGGCCCCCTCAAACAAGAAATCAGAATGCATCGAGGAAGGTAACTGGGATAGGAAGAGTCTGATTCTGTCTGGGTGGGGGAAAGGAGACATGCTAACAAGAGGTTTCTGGGAAAGAGCACCTGCCTGGAAAGACACCAGAGAGGTCTCCCATACAAGCTTAAAAGAGTGAGTCAAGGAAAAGTTGACTTTCACTTAAGGATAAAACCAAACTTAGCAACTGACTAGTGAATGAGTCAGACCAAAACAAACAAACAAAAGACCAGATCAGAAAAAAAAAAGTGGTCAGGGCTGAACTGAGAGCTACCAGGGACCTTGAGCCCCAGAAAGTACCAGGGAAGGAAAAAGGCAGTTGGTGATGAGGCGATTAAATGAATCAGTGGAAAAACCTTTGGGTTACAAATTAAAAATCATGGAATCTCAAAGTTGGATTGGATCTCAGAGGTTTTCTGGTACAACCCACCACCTGAAGGCCTTCAGCGATAGAGAATTTATTGCCTCTTGAAGTAGTCTATTACTCTTTGGGATATAGTTAAGAAGTTTCTTCTTATGTAACAGGCTATTTGGATAGGTGTCAGAGACAACAAATCCCAGGATTCCCAGTGAAGACTCAGCCCTGTGAATAGCTTGTTACATTTACATGACGAAGAAATATGCCTCTTTGCAACTCTACCTTCTGGGGCAAACAGAAACATTCTTCTTCTATGTGGCAGACTTTTAAATAATTGAAGATGGCAATCATATTCTCTTCCCCCATTAAACTTTATCTTCTCCAGGCAAATATCATGATTTGTCATGTATACACACACACACACTCACACACACTATCCAGGTTGCCTATCAACAGACAAACTAATGACTCTAGGATTTGCCATTAGGCCAGGAGACAGTGGGTGGGGCAGGGAGGGAAAGGGATGGAGAGAGATTTAAGACATTATTAAACTAGAAAGAATACAAGCAGGACTTCCTATTTTCAGGGATACCTAAGGTATGCCCCCCACATACATGCAAACATGCACACACAGCTCTAAATCCCATGATGCTATGAACTGGAAGGTTGGAATGACCTTTGCACACTTGCATTGGCCATCTACTTTGAAGTCATCCTTTCCCTGTCACATCAGTACCCTCACTCTCTCCCCTTTTCCCACAAGTTGAATGACGGATACTTCTGTGGCTAGGAAGAGGCTGTCTGGGTGCTAAAAGTATCTTATTCTAAGTGTCCTCTAAGTAAACTTTACATTTATGCTTTTCCTCACTCTGTATGACAGGATATTTCAATTTAGACATTAGAGAAATATCTAATTGAATAGACAGATAGGTAGATAGATATACACACATATACACATATATTTGTATATGCGTATATACGTGTATATGTTATATATACATATATATACATATATAATTTTTTGAGTTATTCGTCTATGCAAATAAGGCCAAGAACTCCTAGGAACAACAGCTCCTCCCTCCACCTAAAGATTACCAGCCCTGTAGCCATCATCCAGGCAAACAAATACAGTGGCCTCCCATGCTTTCACCACCAACTGCAACTGATGTCCAAAACATCAAGGCATCCTGAGGGAGAGAGAAGAGTTGGCACGTGCCAGGTAGGTCAAATCACTACCTCCTCATAGATCTCAATGGAGATCATCAAGAACCAAGAGTGCTAAGGCATTTCAGTGCCTCTCAGATGACTACCTACCAGACCAGTGCCCAAAGCCATTGTGTAGAAGAGTACCTCATGTGGAGATATAACCTGGCAACTGCCTCTGCAGATACAGCTCTTGAAGTCCCAGAAAAAAAGTTTTTGGCACCATGAAATATGGAATTTTATTTTATCAATAGAAATCACATAAAAGATGTATTCCCACTGACTTTGCGCTGTACGCTAAGGACTTGTAGCTGAAATTCCCTATGTGAACTGTCTCTCCCCTTTAAAACAGGAACTCCCTGAGGTCAGGGACCATCTTGCTTTTCCATCTATCTTCCCAGGGCTTGGCAAAGTGCTTTGCATATGACAAGCACTTAATAAATGTTTTTTTTTAATTCATTTCTTTCATTCATTAAGGGAGTAGGAAACCATTTCATAAAGAAAATGATTTTCCCTAGTTGGCCAACTGCTGGATAAAACTCTGGGCAACCTACCTGCTAAATTGAATAAGTGGTTTTTATTCCACAACACTCCTCTTTCTTCTTTCCGTCCCTCCTTTTGCTTAATTAGGAATTTCAATGAGACCCATATGTCAGGAAAAGTCAATCTCCAATCTGGAAAGGTGTGATCCTATCAGTTTCCCTTCTAAAGACTATGGGTGGGGGGAGGGGAAAGAAGTGTTCTCAGTGTGAGTTAATGACCCCAAGGTGTCAGTTACCTACATTGGTCCCAAGCCCCAGGTCTGAACATGTCTTTAACCACTCCTAAGACATAAATGGTCTTTCTTCTAAATCAGCCAAGGGACTGGGATGTGATGGATAAAGGAAGAAAATTTCAGCCTAGGAAAATTATTATTATTAATTATTATTATATGTATACATATATACATATATAAATAACAGCTGTTTCAGTAACAGCTAGGAAAGGAAGTCTGACATAATAGCTTAAGGGCTGGCTTCAGGAACCAGAGTCTTCATAAAAGACCCACTATAAAAAGTCCCTATAAACTCCAAAATATTTAGAGCAGCACTTTTTGTGATAGCTAAGAATTGGAAACAAAGTAGACACCCATCGATCAGGGAGTGGCTAAATAAATTGTAGCTCATGCATGTAATGGAATATTCCTGTGCTATAAGAAATGACGTGTGTGATGGACACAGAGAAGCCTGGAAAGAGCTACACAAACTGATAAAGAATGAAATCAGCAGAGCCAAGAAAACAATATACCCAACTGTGTTGGTAAGCAAAATGGGCTTCTTAGCACTTAGTTAAACAAGTGCCCTTGAAAAGTTTGGCTTTTGTTTGTTTTGAGTAATTCAGTGTATTTCATTGAGTCTTACTAAGTGCTAAGCCCCAGGCCCAAACCCCTATTAGATGTAAAACCTATGTGGGTGTGGATTGGCAACTAAGGTGGGGCCCAGGGTGGGGCTAACTCCAGGGAGGGCCTAGTTTACATGTCTGGGACAGCAGAGGCTTTTAGACCACATGGGTTTAAGTCGCCTCTTTGTGAGGATTCCAGGTCACGTGAGTGAGTCGCATGTGTGACTCACCCCTGACCCTGAAAAAGATATAAAACTAGAGCTTGGCCTCCTCTTCCTTGGAGCTCTTTGCCACAGCAGTGGTGGCGCATGTGACTCTGGGCCAGCCCTTGTTCTGAGCTCCCGGGCTGAACCTAGATGTTGGTAACTATGAATCTGTATTGGGTCTGTCTGTTGATGTTTGTACTTTGTTTGTAATTTGCTCTGAAGTTCAGGGTGCTGGCTTTTTTCCCTGAACTAAATGAATGATATTTGTGTGCTGAATTAAAGTAAGCTTGCCAACCCTTTAACCTTGCTTTCCTTATTAAGGCAGATCAAAAGAACCTGTGCTTTGGCGGGTGCTGGCAGTTTTTTGGGTGCTGGTTGTTGGTGGATCTTGCACCCCCACAGAAACTGCTACCCGGATTGTGGAAACACCAACAACCACAACCATGTAAATGTAAAAAAGACATACAAAAATCAAAATGGGTGGAACAAAATTATAAAGTCAAGTGGGACTCAAAAGATGAGAAATGAGGAGATAGCCCAACCCACCCCTTGCTAGGTTTTCAAACTTTTTCAAGGTATCAATCAGTTATGTTGATTTTTTTCCTCTCAAAATATTCCCACATCATTTGTCACATGTGACAGTTCTCATGGAGGGGAAAGGAGAGGCGTACGTGTGATACCATAGTGATGTAAGAAACAGAAAACATCAATAAACAATTATTTTTTAAAAAAATAAAAGACCCACTATGTGCCGGGCACTGCTAGGCAATGAGATACAAAGATAAAAAAGATATGGTCCCTGAATTCATAAATAAAGGTTTTGATTTGTGCGGGGGGGGGGGGGTAGAGTGAAGATAGAGATTTAAGTCCTGATTCTGATTTTTTGACCCTGGGCAAGTCCCTAACCTCATAGGGCTCCAGGACACTCAATAAGTGATGAAGGAAAGTACCAATCCCCCGATAGAGGGAATTTCATCCCCAGAGAGTTATTTTATGAATGAAATTATACCTAAAATAAATAAATAATGGCTCATTCTAGATTTATATAGTCCTTTACGATTTGCAAAACACTTTATGTATATCATTGTTATTGTGTCCTGCAATGATCCTCCATCCTAAATTAATAAATTGGTATTGTTTGTATAAATCAGTCTTCTGTGAATCTGATTGATGTGAATTGGTTTCCTACAGCCAATTTACCTAAACTGATTAAAACCAAGCTTTTGAATCTGAAAAGCTGAGGACCAAACTCTGTGCCAAGGAGTAGACTCAGCCTTTCAGTCCGTCTCTTTACCACTTATTAACTACAATAGAAAAGAGGGGAAAAAATTTCTCTGAGTGAGAAGTAAATCAGGAAAATACCCTTGTGGAATCTCTTAAGAACCGTGGCTAAAATTGCAGCATCATCATCTCCAGACTCTATACTTTTGCCCAGGCTGTCCTCCATGCCTGGAGCACACTCTTTCTCCTCATTTCTGCCTCCTGGCTTCCATGGCTTCCTTCAAGTCTCTTTCTGAAATCCCACTTCTGAGAAAGAAGTCTTCCCCATTCTCTGTCATCTTAGAGCCTTCCCTCTGAAATTATCTCCAATTAATCCTGCACACATCTTATTTGTACATAGTTATTTGCATGCTGTCTCCCACATTACACCTTGAGCTCCTTCAGAAAAGAAATTGGTTTTTTGCCTTTCTTTGTAGCCAGCACTTAGCCCAGTGCCTGGAACATAGTAGGAGCTTAATAAATGTTGCTGATTGACTGAATATTCCCTTCTCTTACCATGGCAAGTATTCGCAGGATTCTGGTTCCTTAAACTGAAGAAGAACTGAGTGCTATTGTGGGGAAGAAATGGTTTCCAAAGCTCTCTATGCCCCACTCCTGTCTGTTCTAAAGGGATGGACTTGGTGTGTGAGACTGAAAAAAGCTGATCGACATTGTCAAGCTAAGAAGAATTTATTAAGCATTTACTATATGTCAGGAACTGTGCTAAGTACTGTGGATACCATTGCAAGCAAAAAGCAAGACAGGCCTGTCCTCACACAGCATAGATTCTACTGGGAGAGGAAAATGATTCAGAGATAGTTGAAAGGGGGATGGCAGTGGGAAGGTACCTGGGAGAGGGGGCATATTCCCCTTTTTCCTCAAGGACAAGGGGAAAGTACTCAGCTTGATTTCTCTACACTTATCTCCCTCATAGCAGACTAAGTATCTCCTTCAACCTTCAAGCAACATTTTTTTCTTAACTGGTTACCAATTGAAACCAAAGGCTGACCATTTTCACTTCTACACCTTTGGGTTCCAGTAAGGATAGATGCATGCCTCCACACCTACTCCATAAGATCACCCCAAGCTTAATGGCATCAGTTTAGGGAATGATTCCTTGATCCTTCTCCCCAACCAAGATTCAGGCTTTTAAGAGAGATCTGAAGCTAGCCGGGGTCTCTAGCCAATGTTCTTAATTCCCTCCAAAGGCAGGTCACACCAGAGTTTAGATGACTTTGACAATTACAATAGTATTTGATCCATTTCTATGACAAGCCTGAATAACGGACAGCACATGGCTTGCCATCTCATAGACTTTCCAGTAATTTACCCTGAAGCCGATGTCAGGATTCAGTCTTTGTTTCTTTTTCTCTTTCCTGGGCTTTTCATTTTCCTAATTTCCTGCTCTTAGATTTTTCTCAAGAAAGTCCTTGTTTGATTTTTTCTTTACAAAAATGAACTTTTGATCATATTTCTCAGAAGATAATTCTTTGACAATGTCACAGTGACTGAAGAACTGGGAAGACTTATTATCATTGACAAGGCATTTGACCAGGAACAAATGTCCTTCATCTAAAGCAGCTTCGATTTCTAATACATAAAACCCCACCTAGAGTAGGGAAGTATATTTATTTTTCATATACAATTTTGCATTAGATATCAACAAGAAATTCACTCCCTCCATGGGGTGGATAGTCTACAAGGACTGGATTTTCCCTCCATTTCCTGGGGTGGGGCTCCCACCCCCAATACATACACATGCAGTAATAGTCACAAGGAGAAGTTATCATCAGGCTGCTTACAGGGTAAAATCAAGGCCCAGAGTGGCGCGTTTGATGGATCCTAGGTGAATGACGTAGCAGCACTGAAAAGGAATGGAGGAAAAGCCTCGTTAAGGCTCTTCTGAAAAGATGCCATGGCCCCACTCTTGACCCTGCTAGATTGAGGAGAAAGTTCTCTTTAGCCTCTACTAGCTCGCAGTCTGTTGAATTTTTCTCAGGTTAAAGATGCTCTATGAATCTGTATTCCCAAAACTATGGCTCATGAGCCCTCCTCAGAGTGCTTAGCATACTGGATGAAAGTCATCATGACCACATGAGTGTCTTAGCTTGTCGACAATGGTGAACTTAAAAATATTGAAAAAGTTTGAGAGGGAAGTACTTAGTGTGGGACCATGAGACTTCAGACTATG
>CM053627.1:16755263-16784573 GCA_028646595.1 Phalanger gymnotis
GGGGAGTGTGAGTCTCTTTCTTGGCTTGGTGAATTATAGCCTTCAGTTTCCTGAGGTGTGGGGGAGAGGGTCTGGCTGCCCGAAATCTTTTCCCCTGGGGTTGTTTTCCAGCACTGTTGCTCTTCAGCAATGGTCTCAGCACTTTGTTGTTCGAGCTGAGTGTCTGGCACTTCCCCTGGGAGAGCAAGAGTATTTCTGGGCTCCTGGTGTTGACCCCTGCTGGCTCTGCCCCTCTGGCACTCAGGTACTCCAACTACTCGGCCACTGAAGCCCCACTTCTGTCTCCTCTGTTCCAGCATTCTTTCCCCCCCGCCCCGAGGAATTCTCTGGGTGGGGAGGGGAGGGATTAGAGCCTTTTACCTGGCCATTATGTCTCCCAGAAGCTCAAGAAACATTTGAAACCTTTGGGCTGCAAGCCTCAGGAGCTGGTATCTCACAGTTGGTGGCACTGCACTGCCTCTCTTCGCTTCCACAGAGTGCCCCTACTTTTCTTTTAACTGATGTCTTTTGCTTTTGCTTTGCTACTACCTTTGTTTCTTCTCCCTCCTCTCTCCTACCCATAAGCCCTTTCCTCATAACAAAGATTTAAAAAGAAAAAAATTCAGTAAAACCAACCAATAAATGAACATTGTCCAGTAATATCTGTAATATTCCATACCCACAATCCCCTACCTCTCAATAAAGGAAGTGAAGCTCATTTTCTCAAATTTTCTCTAAGACCAAGCTTCCTGTCACTATAATAACACAATATTAATTTTCTGGGGTTTTCTTCTTTGTATATACATTGTTATAGTCATTGTTACATCGTGTCCTGGTTCTTACTTCACTCTTATCAGTTCATGTAATTCTTCCTATATTTCTCTGGGTTCTTCTTAATTGTTTTTTATAGCTCAATAATATTCCATTACAATCACATACCACAATTTGTTCAACCATTCCCCAATGATGGACATATATTTTGGTTCCAGTCCTTCCATAAAAAGTCTTTTTGTTTTTGTTTGTTTTTTACCATTCCATACTGATAGTGTTTAGGTTTTATCTGTGGAAATGATGATGAAGGGCAGAGGGAGAACATTCTTAGTTTCATGGAGGCATTGAGAGGTTATGAAATCACTTGTTTTGTGTCACATAGCCAGTATGTGTTAGGAATGGGAGTCTTTCTGACTCTAAGACCAGCTTTCCATCTACCATGCCACAGACTACATCATGTATTCATTGTGTATTCTAGTTATCTGTGTCTTATTCCCACCACCACCACCCCCATTAGCCACTAGGTTCCATGAGGGCAGAGAAAGTATCTCCCAAAGTACCTAGCATGGTAGTCTGTACACACCCAGCATTTATTGTAATCTGTGAATTGAATTGAACTGAATTGACTGGAAAGTACACTCTTCTCTCCCATCTGGACTCTCTGTCGGAAAGGTAGGTGACTACCTCACTTGGACACCTCCCCATCCTTAGCATCTATGCGTTGCTCAGAGGAGGTACTCAGTAACTGTTGGCTAACTGTTAGAATACTTGGGATGGTTTCATATCATTTTAATCTCCTTTCTAGAGTCCAGGATCCTTGTAGCTCATCCTACCATCCCCGCCATGTAAAGATTTGAGGTCCTATCCTTCCTGTGACCTTGGACAATTCCTCCTCTACAGCAGGACTCTGGGGAATGACAATTGTTCACTCTGGTATCCTTTTCTTCAGCAGCATAAAAAGAAGTGAGTCACCTTGGAGCAAAGGTGGAAATCATTAGCATCACTGCCTGGGAACAGCTGCTGAGTTTCAAAGGTAACCTCAGGTAATGATGCTGCCACATTGCACTCCATAATGCCAGAAGCTAATCCCTGGGAATCTGATGGGACCTCTATGCACATGTAAATCAGGCAATGAGTGCTGGCATCCAGAGCCCATTTGTCACAGGCTGTACTGATCAACAATTCCAAAGATGAAATCTTGACTGCCGAGGATGGTTATGGTCACATCCTGAAATTAGTTTAAAGATTTTCAAGAGTTTAGAATTACATAATTTAGAATCACAAAAGTCCTTAGAGATCGTCTAGTCCTCCCAGCTCATTTTGTTTTTATGCCAAGCTCATGATTTCATTGGTTTGGGGAAATTTTTCCTATCAATGCAGACTAATAACTGTCCTGCCACTGATAGCCCTAGGTAGGTGCACAGGCATGGGAGGAAGGAAAAGACTTTCCCATGGTCACAAAACCAGCACATATCAGAGACATACCTTGAATCTAGGTTTTCCTGATTCCAAGACTCTACCCACTGCACCACGCTGTGTCTTGCCACCTCTAATCCTAACTTTACAAATTAGAAAACTGAAGCCCAGAGGTAAAGCAACTTGCCCAAAGTTGCAAAACTTGTAAGTAAAAAAGCTAGGACTTAAAATTACTCCTCATTACAGATACTGGAAAACTTGCATAAGTTTTCGCCAACCTGTTAAATAAGGCTGCCCAGTTTTCAACTCTTTTAAACGCATTGTCTTCACTATTAGAAGGTAAGCTCCTTGAGGGCAAGTATTGTCTTTCCTTTTACTTCTATTTGCATTCCCAGTTTAGCACAGTGCCTGACACATAGCAAGCACTTAGTAAATGCTTGTTGATCAGTTTCCTTACTACCCACATCCTTCTTCCAGGAACTGCTACTGAGGCTGCAATACCCTGAATCTGCCCTTTATTCTTTTTGCCTAGGGATCTTTGTCAACAGCTAATAGAATGCCTAGAAGGATGAACCTTATTAAATTAAAACACAATTTTTCTTGAGAGAGGAAAATTAACTTAATGTGGGCTATCAAGTACATTAGCATGGATGATCAGGGGAAATTCCTAGCTTGGTATAAACATAAAGTCAAATCAAGACAGCAAGCATTTAATAAGTGCCTACCATGTGCCAGGGGATTATGCTAAGCTTGGGGGATATAAATACAGAGAACTGCTTCTATACAGTAAAATTAGAATCTCTAATAATGATCCTAAAAATATAAGACCTGAGAGACTGACAGAGACAGAGATAGCAAGAGACTGCTGGCAACTCCTCTACTGGCCACAGAAATCACCTTTGACTCAGTGTTCCCAGCAAAGAGAGAAGAGCCATGATCATCTTGTGCTGTCCTGTAAAGGTGAACCAAGACCAAGAGCAAGAAAGCAACAACTCTGACTCTCCTGACCTCCAGGTAGAAAGGAAAGGAAGACACTTGGAGTCCTTTGGGTGCTTAGGTCAACAAGAAGAAATGGCAGCAAGGTCAAAAGAACATGGCCTCTGAAGACAAGTGTCTTAAAGCCCCACCTGTTTCCATTCCACTCAAGTGGCACATTCCTGCTCAGGATCCTGCCCATCAGGAACTAGGTCCGTTCATCTCTGTCTTCTTGAAGCTTGAAGCAACACCCTACCTTCTACCTTCCAAACCTTCCCACTCTGAAGGTGGAAGAAGTGGATTCCCTTTCCTATAGAAGAATGGTGAAAGTGTTTTCGCTTTCCTGTAGAAGAGCAGTAGAAGTGGTTTCTCTTTCTTCCAGAAGGATGGTAGAAGTGGATTCTCTTTCCTGTAGAAGGAAGATGGAAGTGGCTTCCCTTTCCTATAGAAGGAGGGTGGAAGTGGCTTCCCTTTCCTATAGAGCATTCAGTTTTTAATTTGCCCTGCCCTGCTCATGAATACAAATCTTCTTCAATTCAATCACTATTGATGCATTAGGGCCCAGCTAATCTGGATGGAACTGAGTTGGGGAAAGGTGAGATTTTTCTTCTCCCTCCTACTATTATAAACAGCAAGAATAGCAGTTTTCAGACTTTTTGGTCTCTAGGCCCTTTTACACTCTTAAAAATGTTCGAGGACTCCAGAGAACCTTTGTTTGTGTGGGTAACATCTATGAACATTTACCTAACTAGAAATTAAAAGGGATAATTTAAAATAACTATTTTATTCATGGTAAAATAGTTATAAATCCTTTACATATTAATACAAATAATATTTTAGGAAAATGAATATTTTAATGAAAAAATAAGAAAAGTGGAATTGTTTCATTTTTTGCAAATCTCTTTAATATCTGGCATAACAGAAAATCGGCTCTCATATCTGTTTCTACATTCAGTCTGTTATGATATATTGTTTTGTTGAAGTATGAGAAAAATTCCAGCCTCACAGATATGTAGTTGGAAAAGCTAACAGTTCAATTTTAGTAAAGTTAAGAGAAGTAATGTTTTTATTTCTATACCAAGCAATGGTAAAACTATGGCAAATAATAGCAGGGGAAAGAGGACATCCATGCATTACTCCAGTATTTACTGGGAAAACATCTAGCATTTCCTCATTGCATATGAGGCTAGCTCTTAGTTTCAAGTATATAATTTTGTCATTTCAAGAAAAACTTCTATGCTTTGCAGAAATTTTAGCAGAAATGAGTGAAATGTTGTATTTTCTTAAAGTTGGTACCAGATTGTAAATGGCCTTAGATGTCAGATGAAGATTTTTTTTTTCTTCTTAAAGCCAAAAAGGATCCACTGAAGGCTCTTCACTTAAGGGAGTTTCATGGCCAGATGGGTGCCTTACAAGGTTTATTTTGTCAGTTGTATTGAGCATAGATTGGATGGGGGGAAGAGAGTGGAGACCACTTAGGCAGCTCTAACAGTACAATAACAGGGAGATATGGTAAAGTCTACCAAAAGGGTGGTTGCTGTATCAGATGACTGGAATGTTGTGGGAGTAGGGATATAGAATATAAGGTAGAAGGAAAAGTGCTACCATACTTCAGGGGCTAGTACATAGCCTATCTCCTCTGTGAGGACTCCTCCATTATTTCAATCCACAAGGATCTCTCCTGTCTCTCAAGAACTATAGTCATTACTCCTGGTTGGGTTTCCATGAGACTGTGGCTCCTCTCCCCTTATATTGGTGAAAATCAATCAACCTTACCAACCAACTTCAAAAAGTTAACCTAGGGAAAGGCATAAACTTAGCCTCAGTTAAGAAGCCAGATAAATGGCAACTCTGATCACGCTGGTTGAATCCACTTGGACTTTTCAAGTTCAAACAGCACAAGCCTTCTCCAATCCAGCCCATTGCCATTTTTTCTGCCTCTAGATTCTTACAAAGTTTTCTGTCTTTGCCATTTCTACTAAGCACCTAACAGGTAGAGTTTTATTTTGTTGTTTCTATTTGCTATGTATGAATCTTGTCTTGGACCACCACATTGTGCACTTCCTGTAAGCAGTCTAGGTATCTCCCTCGTCCTGTTTCCATCAGATTGCAGGGCTAGGATGGAATAGGGGCTCAGTTGCTGCTGACTTGTTCTAACCGGATTCAGGAGATGGTCTCTTCCTATTGGTCTGATGACTCATGGACTTTGTCACAGGATTAAAGTAGAGCATAATGGGACCTGAAGAATGATCTGGCCTAGCCTTTCATTTTACAGATCAAAAAACTTAGACCAGGTACTGACCCATGGGCAGGCACAAAATTAAACATCAGAGGAAGGACCCCGACTCCCATCCCAGCATTCTGGTCATTGTCTCACTCTGTCTCCCTTAGCAGTAATTAAAAAACACCAGGTTCTCTCTTTTCCAGATCCCCGCAGTCTCTAAACAAGACTCCTTCTGAAGATTGCTGTTGCTCAGTCATTTCGGTCATGTCTGACTCTCCATGACCCCATTTGAGGCTTCTTGGCAAAGATACTGGAGTGGTTTGCCATTTCCTTCTCCAGCTCATTTTACACATGAGGAAAACAGGGTGAAGTGACTGGCCCAGGATCATACAGATAGTAAGTATCTGAGGCCAGATTTGAACTTCTGAAGGTACAAACCCGAAAATGAATATTCCTGCCAACCACCACGGTTTGACAAAGGAGAAGAAAAGAGGCTGTGCACAAAGTCTCGATTTATGGCACTATTCAAGAGAGTGTGAGCTGAAAGAGGAAATGTTCTCACACATAAACACACACATATAACACTGAACATAATTCTAGGAATGTCCTAGCTGTGGTAAACGTTTCCTCTCAGATATATATATATATATATATATATATATATATATGTATATGTACATGTATATGTATGTGTATGTGTATGTGTATGTATGTATGTATATGTGTGTGGATGTATGTATATGCATGTATATATACACATATGCATGTGTAGACACACATACACATACATATGTGCACATATATACATGTACACATACATATACACATATGTGTATGTATGTGTGTGTACGTACATTTTATATATAAATATGTATGTGTGTATATGTACGTCTCTTCCCTTCTCACAGAGCAGGGAAGCTGCAGCCCAGGGAAGATGAAATTTACTTTCCTTCTGGTTAATTCACACATGGGTTGTAGGCACTTCTCTGTGTCTCTGGAGCCATTGCTAGTTCTCTCTTGCCAACTCTTCCCCAAGATTGATGGTGGCTGTCATATTCCTAGGCTGTCTCGGGATGCCACCTGCTGTTGCTGTCAGGAACACCAGATGCTCTAGAATGTGAATCACAAGATTTAGGAGTTGAAAAGATCACCATGTACTACTCCCTCATTTTATGGGTAAGGAAACTGAGGCCCAGCGAAGTGTGTGAGCCTTGTCCATAGAGCTAGACTGTGATCTCCCTGAGGGCAGGGCCTGTGTCTTCCCAGGACTTTATCATAGTATGGCCAAGTGCATGGTTCAATAAACCTATTTTTCTAACAAAGCACCTGACACTGCACAAATCCAGCTTCTCTAGTAACTTTTGTGGAGGTAGCAAGATGGAGTGGAAAATACAGCTGAATTTGGAGTCAGATGACCTGGCTGGAATTTCAGCTCTGCACCTTGCTCACCTGTGTGACCATGAGCAAGTTTCTGAATTTCCCTTCTCTGAGTCTCTGTTTCTTCATCAGTAAAGACTTGGGCTAGATTTCTACGTCTAAATCAAGGTTCCTGTTGATTTCTGAGGATGCTGTGGACCAGGCTACATCACAAGACACAACACATCAGTAATCATTCACCGACATCATTCTAAATAAGTCCCCAAATCTTCTGCCTGGAGACTCTATCTGACATTCATAGTAGATCAAAATGTTCTGTGATCAAAAATCACAAAATGTGAGGGAAATCACTCCATTAAAAGCCATTCATTCCATTTAAGCAATTGGTGTGGCATGGTGGAAAGATCAATGGACAAGCATTGATTAAACACCCCCTGTATGCTAGGCACGGTCAAAGTACATGGAGATAGAAAGACTAAAGCAAAACAGTCCCTGCCCTCAAAAAGCTTACATTCTACTGGGACAGAATACAGCACACACCTAGATAAGTTTATATGAAACACACAAAACAGATACAATGTAACTGTAAAGGGAAAGAAACGAGAAACTGGAGGAACCAATAAATGCCTCTTATACGAACCAGATTCACAGTTGGGAGACTTGGTTTTCAGGCTCAGTTCTAAAACATAGTTACTGTAAAAACTTTCCAGGTCTCTCCTTCTCTCTGACCTATAGTATTATCATCTATAAAATGGGAAGGGATCTTTGTACTACCTACCTCACAGTGTTGCTTCAAGATTTGTATAATTTAATGAATCTGCTCATCAGCTGGGGAATGGCTGAACAAATTACAATGCATGAATACAATGGGGAATACTATTATGCAAAAAAGGGGATGATTTCAAAGAAACCTAGTAAGACTTGTACAAACTGATGCAGAGTGAAGTCAGAAAAACCAGGAGAAAAATCAATATCATAATCATATCATTGTAAAAATCCTACCCATTTCCTGACAAGGAAGTGATTGACTCGATACGCACAAAGAGAGACTCCAATGATCTTTATAAACGGTGGGATAATGGCAATTGGCACAGTATTGTGAGAAGCCACGGTAACCTGGCTCCTCCCTTTATGGACATGGTACCTTGGTTCCTCCACATTTTTGTATATAGCCAATATGAGAATTTGTTTTGCTTGACTGAATATTTATTACAAAGGGTTTTTGTATTGTTTTATTTAGTTTTCGCCCTGGGCAGGGGGAGGAGATGAGAGTGAGAGAAAATAAATGCTTGTTAGTTGAAAAAAATAATTTTAAGAAAGAAAAACCGAATCTGATTACATGGATGTGGGTATTCTCTCTACATGTACACATTACAGCCCATCTAAACCTCATTTTCGCTTCTTGTCCCTGTTCTCCTTTAAATCCTTAACAAATGATCTTTACCATTCTAGAGGTCACCGTCTAGATCTTTAAATATTTTGTGACTATTAGCACAGTGCTCAGAATGCCCATCTGTTACCCTTTCCTCTCATTATATAGTTGGGCTGCCGCCATTTTTGCACTCCCATAACCTCAACGATGTTTTTTATACCACGTCTTCCAGATAAGTTTTCATTAGTAACAGGATGCTGCCCATTGGACACCTCTCCATTGCCTTTTTGGATCACCCCACATTTTGATTCTTTAGGAATCACAACATTCCACAAACATGATGGGTGTTAAAAACGCGCCAGAGCTTTTGCACTTGTTGAAACCACTGCCCAAATCCACAAATACCATCTGGCCTGCTCTCCCCCTTCTAGTCAATTCTGGGCCCTTCTGTAGTGTCTGTCCAACACATGTATCATGATGGCCTAAGCAGTGAGCTTTCAGCAACATAGCATCTGGGCTATGTGAGTTTTTCGCCCACTCAGGAGCTTGTGTGGTAAGACAGAGTAACAGCTCTAAAGTAGGCCTAGAGTAAAATCTCATCCCTGATAATTATTCTTTTGTGTGACCATGGAACAGTCACAATCTTCCTGGGTCTCAATTTGCCCATCTGTGAAAGGAGAGGGTTAGATGAGGCAGCCTCTAAAGTCTTTTGTATTTCCAGATTATGAATCTAGATTTTTTTGGAGGGTGGGGGGAATCATGTTAGGTAGATTGCAAAAGAATGGCTAGGGATCTCATTGACAAGATCATGTAATATTCTGGGGTTTGATTAACTCAGTACAATGTTAACCCCATCAAGGAGCAAGTGGAGAACTTCACCTTCTCATAGGAATCACCTTTTCACTCAAACTCAGAACAGGACATCCTCCATGTGCTTATGTGGGATTTTAAATTTTTTCTTTTTAAAAAATCATTATTAAATTAGCAAATATCGACAAGAATGAACATTTTCACATTTTTCTTTCACAAGCAACTACTCTCATTAAGGCTTTCATCATTTCTCACATGGACTACAGCAGCAGCATCACAATGAATTTCTCTTCAATCTAATCTCCATTTTCTTTTTTTGTTACCAAACCTGTGATTTCCTTGGCATAGGGAGTTCACTGGTAAGAAACTTTCTCTACAGATGCAGATGGCACTTTTTTTCTTTCTTTTTTTGCGAGGCAGTTGGGGTTAAGTCACTTGCCCAAGGTCAACCAGCTAGTGTCAGGTATCTGAATCCTCCTGACTCCAGGGGCTCATGTTCTATCCACTGCACCACCAAGCTGCCTCCAGGTGGCACCTTCTGTGTACCTTCCAGTCCTATAGAGTTGCTTGGAGACTCTGAGATGTGATGGGACTTGCCTGTGGTCACACTCCCACTATGTGTCAGAAGCAGACCATGAATCCAAGTATTCCTGACTTCCAGGCCATGCTCAGTAGAGCTGCCAGACCAATATTCCTAAAACATAGGTATAAGCTTGTCATTCCCCATCTCAAAGATATCCAATGGTTCCTTATTGTCTCTAGGATGAAATACACTTTCCTGAGCTAGGCACTCAATGCTCTCCTCAATCTGACTCTCACCTACCTTTCCAGTCTTATTTCTTGTTGCTTTCCCTCCCCAATCACGTGCTTAGTCCTTGTTCCCTGACTCCAACATTCCATTTCCTTCCTTGGTGCCGTTGTAGAGCACGTGGCTGGTATGTGATCTAACCTCTTAGAACCCCCAGCTTTCTTTAAGGTCGGCTCACATGCCAACTCCTTTGGACACCTTTCGTTACTCCCTCTCTCTCTCCCCTCTACTCATCAGTGCTGTCTTCCTTTTGTTCTGCATGGTAGTGGGTTCTGTGCCTCTTTCTGATCACTGTTTCCATACTCTTGCCTCTGATTTTGCTAGACTTTCTCTTCCCCCACCCAGCAGTACCCCGCTATTTTTTATGTTACATTGGGGATGATAGTCTTCAGCATCCTATGAGCCGAGCCAGTCAGCTGGAAGGCCAGTCCTCTGCTGCCCTCTGCTGGTCCTTGAAGAACCTGCAGATTCCAAGTCACCCAGGCTGAGCCAGTTGGTCACAGCTGTTCTACAGCTTTGCCTTGCCTTGGGTCCCAGAAATTTGTGATCAGGATTTGCAAATTCTTCCTCTTTTTGTTAGCTTCACTACTACCTAGAGAGTTCAGTGACACTGTGTCACTGAATAGGGCTTGTTGCGTGAGTTATGTACATAGTCTCTGATGCTATTGGCTCAACCCAACAACTAAGAGTCACAGAATCTCAGATAGAAAGTTGCTCGCTACCTTAGAGATCATTTGGTCCAACTTATACCAGAATGAAAATCCTCAGTATATTTCATATTTATGGAAAGTAAACTTTCCTGACAATAAGAGCCATCCAAAGTAGGATCGCTGCCTTGGAAAGTAGGGAATTCCCCATCCTAGAGGTATTGCAGCAGAGGCTGCAGGACTGTTTGTCGGGTATGGTGTAGAGGCAATTCTTATTCAGGCAGGAGTTACAGCAGCTGGCCTCTGAGGCCTTTCCAACTTAAAGGTTCTGGGATCTACGACAAATTGTTATCCCGCCTCTGATTACAAAGAAAAGGGAATTCACTGCCTCCAAAAGTGGCTTGTGCCCTCTTTGGGCAGAGCTGAGTTTGAGAAGGTCATCCATATATCAAACTGAAATCTTCTTCCTTCTTGTCCCTCCATTGCCCCAAGTTCCACCAAACAAAACCTATCTCACCCTTCTTCCACATGACAACCATTCAAATGTTTGAAAATGATGTGATGCCTCCCCCAACTTCTCTCTCCTCCAGGCTTAACATCCCCAGTGCCTTCATTATCCTTATATGATACATTCCTGGGGTTCCTCACTATCCCAGGTCCCTCCTCTACATGTTATCCAGACTCTCAAAGACTTTCCTAAAAAGCCAGCCCCCAGAACTGAAAGCAAGACTTTCCAGATGCATTGTCACATGAACATTGACCTTGTGGTACACTAAAACTCTCAGATCTTTTTTCACACGAGCTGATCCCTAGCCATGTCTCCTCTATCTTGTACAATTTGTTTTTTAAACCAAGGTTTTACATATATTTCTATTAGTCTTAGTAGATTTGGAATACCATACTATCCTAGCAAGGGTCTGTTTGGAGTCCTCATCCCCCCTGTTATCCCACCTAGAAATTATGGCTTCTACCTTTGTTTCATCTGCACATTTGACAATGTGCAGAATGGGGTGGGGGAGGCAGGGCTATAACTGGCCCCGGTTCTTGGAGCATGCACAGTGTTATCTGCCTGGAGGTTACATGATGAGAGTTAATGGAAGGACTCTGGCCCAATATTCTGAGCATTCACATGTATTTATGAACGTTTTCTGATCACTTATTGCTTAGGGACAAAAGGCCTTTTTAATTGGCTGCTGAGCTGCAACTGGGTGTTCATACAAAAACGGTAAACAAGCAAAATCATTCTCTTTCCCAGGCAACTTTTATGTGCAGAAAAAGCAATGCTGAAAGCCTCCAGGTTGGGGGAGAGGAGATAAACATGGAGTGTTTTGTTTCTTCTGTCTCTGTTGTATTCCTTCTTCCTAGATCATCTTGGGAGCTTTGAAAGTTCAAAGAGCCACCAGAGGTCTACTGTAACAGTCTTCTGGAGCTGCCTGTGGTAGTCGAGCCTCATGGGGAGTATTAGAGATAAAAATTAATATCACGTCTGATTTCTACCATATCGATTTTATGATGTAATTAGTATTTATACTGCATTGATTTTTTAAATTATTAGCATCTGCCTTAAAATTGCTGTCTGTCCCAGTCTGAATTGGCTTAGAGGTGTGGTTGAAAGGGAATAGCTTTCAACTAGTCCCTGGGGACATTCGCTTGCTAACCAGTTTAACCTGGGACCCCTGTTCTGTTTACCTCTAAATAAAGAACCCGATTAGGCTGGGCCCCACCCCAAAGGGTAGATAACCTATCCTTGTCTCTCCTTCTTAAATTCAGGCTTGGTTTGGTCTCCCCAAGGGGACAGCTAACCTCGGTGATCCTGACTGGGGTGGTTCTGATTTTCTAGCCAAGATCACTCAAGGCATTTGAGGCCCATAAAGCAATCAGCCTTCCTTAATTGTAGGGGAGCATGATCAGCCACACCTAAAGTCCAACCTATTTCCCAAGGGACATTTCTCCCATCCTTCTCTCTACTTCTCAAAATTAGGAGTGGTTTGGCTCCCCAAGGATATGGCTAACCCAGGTGATGCTGATTGGGGTGGTTCTGATTTTCTAAGCCAAGATCACTATAGGGATTTGAGGCCCATAAAGCAATGAACCTTCCTTAATTGTCAGAGAGGAATGAGATCAGCCACACCTAAAGATCAACTCACTTTGCCACAGCTGCAACTAATCATAAGGCTCATCAACTACCCCAAACCCCTCTTCTTTCCAGTGTCAATAAAAATGGCCTTTTCCATCCCATGGGGTCCCTGGCTTTGCTAAAGAGGCTAGAGTGACCCGCTTTACTAAGAGCTATACACAATACTGTTAATAAACTGTTATCCTGGCTAGGAAACTTGCCTCAGTGGTCATTTTACTTGCAATAGGAGCCAGCCCTGAGAAAAGACCTGCTTGACCCAGACCAGCAGTAACTCAATCAGGCAGGAGAGGCAACAAGTCCTCGAAGCCAGAGAGGGACTGTCCGTAGAATATGTCTCTTCCAGAAGTGATCTTGTTGAGGCAAATGGTCTAAGAGCAACTATGCTGAGATTGAGTCCACTCTGTCAGGGATTTGCATGGAGAGAGATTTGCCCCAGCCAAAGGCAATGCTTTTCTGCTTCACTCTTGTTACATCTTCTCAGTAAACATCTCTGTCAAAACTAACTTATATTAATTCATTATCAGTGTTATCAAGGGGAAATCAGCTCATCAAAATGATATTGGGGTGCTAGTCACTGGTAATATAATTGAGGGGGAGACTATCTGGCACAGGTAATTAATATCGGTAGGAAACATACCAGAGGAGGGCTTGTAGACTATAGCATTAGTAGACATCTCAATTCCTAAGGTTCTCCTTGAATTCAGTCCACCTCTGGAGATCCGACCTAATGGTTCAAGTGTGGGTTGGAAAAGTGATCCTTAGAACCTGTGTCTACAGACGTTACTTATGACTTCATCCAAATCACTGGGCGGATCCCTTGAACATTCAGAGACCACACTTGAAGATGGCATTGATCCACGAATGATACAGCTTTGGTTCTCATTTTTCAACCCAGTTTGAACTCAACAGGGGTCTCTTCTAGCTGACATCTCTCCATCCTGTCCCAAAAGAGAGCAGGACAGATTTTGTCAAATACTTTGTTGCAATTAGATATTCCCCTCAACCTACCAATTCAAAAACAAAAACAAAAACACCCTATCAAGAAAGAAAATTACATTACTCTGGCATGACTTCATCTTGAAGAATCTATGTCATGGTCAGTTTTCTGTTATAAATTTATACAAACCATCCCTTTAATAATAGTTCAAGAATTTTTTTCAGGAACCATGGTCAAGCTCTCAAGACTATAGTTACCCAACTCCTCCTTCCCTCTCTTCTTCTCTCTCTTCTCTCTTTCCCTCATCTTTCTTTTTCTTCCTTCCCCTGCCTTCTCTCTCTCTAACATTTGGCATTTTTTCAGCCCTGTGGTTCCTCTCCTATAATCTTAAATGCACTTTAGGTATAGTTCATCTAGATCTCCGTACTTGGACTCTTCAAGGATAGTATCTTTCTTATTCTCATGATAGATATTTACTCAATGCATAACAGGCACCTTTCATGTGGAATTCACTATTCTGGGCACTGAGGATACAAACAACAAAATAAAATATTTCCTGCTCACAGAGAAGTTATTGTTATTTGGAGAAGGAGGTACAAAATGTACATCGATAAGTAAACTTCAAAGAGATATAGAGGGACAAGTATGCATTGGTACTGTAAAAGCAAAAAAAAATCAATTTAAATTTATTTTTAAAAAGAAAGATTTTTTTAAAAGTTGTAGTCTGATGCTTGAACATTAAGAATGCAAAACCACATGGAGAAATTATTTTGTAAGCATTCTTCATTACTTGTTCTTCCTTCTGTTTTCAATTCATGCCTTTTTTCAAGCTAAGTTAATGAGCTCCTTGTGCAGCAACATCATTCTCCCTTTTCCATGAATACTTATGATAGGATTTATCATTCCTTCGTTAGCTCTTCATAAGTTCCCATCATCCCTATTTCAGCATCCAATTTCTCCTAATTAATTGGAACTGGATAGATCTGATAGAACATAGTATAAGCTATTCCTCTCTTAGCTTCCTCACCCTTTTGAAAAATGACAACCATGACAACCTTCAAAGAGTAGTCCAAAATTTATCAGAGGGAGCCATTCCTTCTTTCTGGCTCTCTCCTCTACAAAATAACCTAATAAACTTCTTTCTAAAACTATTTCAGATTTTGTGATTTGTCCTTGCAAACAACAATATGGTGTCAGAAGCGAAATTCCATGATGGTCACCCAAATAAACTGAAAGGCTCTTTGAGACCATGGAAGTTGAGTAAGTCTCTGTGATTCTAGAATTGCATATGGACAGGATTAGCCAACACAGGGTCACATCAAACATAATAAGAACATGATTTTGGCAATATTACCTAGGAAATCTCTGCAAGTGACTTGAAACCAGAGAAGCAGATCTACTAGAAGGAGTCCCTTCAAGAACTTCCATGAGAATGAAGCCTATTCCAGAATTTCCAAGGGAAGATACTTCCAGGGATCAGAAGTGATATCAGGTGCTTAAGATGAAATGTAGTGATTAAATGAATATTGGGAGTGGTTGCAAGGAGACTTGATGTTCCTTAATATTGATCATCATTATTGCATTACTTTGGCTTTATTGTTTCATGGTGCTTATGTTTGCATGCAAGAGAGGTATACACAGATTTCTTTTATATATTGTTCAGGGATGCAACTTTTTGGTCAACTGAAAGCCTGTCTCCTTTTTTTTTTTTTAATTAACCTCACTTTACCAAAACTTGACTTATTGAATAATAATGTTAACCGTTTGACATTCTTCAGACAAAAGATAAAGGAAATTTTGAACTTCCTCAAGTGATTTAGTTATTTGTTAGCTACTCTAACTACTTGTATAAAGGAAGAATTCCCTGGCATTGAGTTTTCTTAGTTACTTTGTGATATGCAAATCCCCCCCCCAAAAAAACAGACCATTGTGAACCTTTTAAATCTAGTTTAATCTGTAACTTGACTTAGTTTATCTATAGTGTGTTTAACAAGGTTTGTCACTTTAAGTGATATATGAGATTATGACTCTGCTGAGCTAAGCTTGTTTACTTTTATGCCATTGAAGGAAATATGAGATTATGATTTTTTGTGATGCTCATGGCCACAGTACACTTGTTTACTAGTGCAAGTTTAAGTTGCCTGACTTACAGGCCCTGAGACTTATTCAAATTCATCCCTCTGACTATGAGACATTGGGGAAAATCTGTCACCAATCTAACCCTATCCCTCCTTAAATGAATTATATTAAGCTTCTAACAAGATGGATAATGAGGAAGATGCATCCATTGATTTCAAGTTATTTTAATGACTTCTCTATGAAATCATAACCCAGCTTTTCTGCTTCTGTAAATTATGCTTTTGCTATTATGAGAATGCTGGACTTCAGAAAGCCCAAAAGGAGGAAAATTGTGGGGGGGGAGGAATATTTATTATATTGTTTGGAAAAATTATTATACTGTTCAAATCCAACTTTAAGTGATTTCCATCCAGAATATCACCTGAACCCAGTAACTCTCTAGGGATGGCCACAAGGCATTCTTGTTTTAGGTTACCACATCCAGGACTTGTTTAGGCTCCACCCCGGCTTGTGTTTTAGGTTCCCTTCATGTGATTTGTGTGACTCATGTTCATTATCTTTGTCAAATGATTTGTGTGTGATTGTGGAAAATTTCAGGGCAGCAAGGTGGCTCTATGGATAGAGCTCCAAGAATGGAGTCAAGAAGATTCATCTTCCTGAGTTCAAATCTGGCCTCAGACACTTATTAGCTGTGTAACCCCAAGCAAGTCACTTCACTCTGTCTACTTCAGTTTCCTCTTCTGTAAAATGAACTGGAGAAGGAAATGACAAATCAATCTAGCATCTCTGCCAAGAAAACGCCAAAAGGGGTCATGAAGAGTTGGACTCCACTGAAATGGCTAAACAACAATAAGTAAATAACTTTAGAAAAATCCTACATGAAAAAAGCTTCCAGAACCTGGAGGGAGGGAGCTGTCCCTTCTTTCCGGCTCTCTAATCTAACAAATGATCTCATAAATTTCTAAAAAATAATAATAATAATTTATCCGTTTTTGGCAGAGACAAGAATTCCAGCAAATGTCTGGTTGCTGTAACACCACTAGCCCTCCACAAATACAATATTAGGCTTCTAGGTCAGGTTTCTGATCTGTTTCCTAACCCCCGTTTCCTCCTTCCATCCAAGGGATCTCTGTACACAAGTATAAAAACATGGCTTCCATTTTTCCTTCCATTATTCCTCCCTCAAATTCCTCCCTGCTTCCTAGATTTTCCTACCTAAAATTATCGGCTTACAAAACGACACTTCTCCACAGCTTCTTGTCTCTGTTTAGCTTCTTTTGAATAAGGGCATAGCCATCTAGAGTGATAGTTCAGGCAAGAATCCCATCTCACCACGTCTGAGGTGTACATGGAATCAAATTTGCTTCCTTACATTAGGATACCTCATTACTTTGTTTTTGTTTGGTTTTGTTTTGACTTTGTTCATTTGTATATAGCCAGCTGAGGCTAGGGATATCAATTCTAGGATTTTTCTCAGAAATAAACCCCTGTGAATTAATTACTGGTATTATTTTTCCTCTGTTGCACTAGCTCCTCTCTGTGGTTTCTGGCTTGGTGGCTTTATCTTTTTCCTCCTTCTATTTATAATTTAAAGACTTTTCAATCAAATTCACAAGACTTTAGAAAAAAATATTCTTTTCCTCATTAGGTGCATTCTATCCCTAGGCAAGCATCAATCATTTTTATATTTTGTACTATAATTCAGAAATCAAAATTGAATCCCAGAAATAGTCTCAGCCAGCTATTCATCTTCCAAATGTGCCTTTCTCTTCTGAAATCCTTACCTCCCATCAGCATAAATAATTAAAATACCACCTGCACCCATGAAACCTTCATTCCTTATCCAAGATTTCACCATCCTTATCTGTGGAATCATCTGTCCTCTCATGGATCATTAAAAGGGGGTCATAGTGGCCTACGGACATGGGATATTCCAAGAAAATCTCCATCTTATGCCTGAGAGTTTTCCCAGGGAGATGGTAGATCTCTGCTCATGTCAGGTTGATAAATGTTTCAGGGATACTCAGAGGGAGTCAGCAATGTACTAGTTTGTCTCTTCTTCCTCTGATCATTACTAGATTGCCACTCTCTTCTTGGCACCTACGGATGTGTATCACCATAACAGAGAGAAGTCCAAGAAGAATCTTATGCCTGAGACAGAGCTATAAGTGTTCAGCAGTCATTCTTCCCTATGTTATGACATCTGCTTTCTTAAAACTCCTATGAACCCTGTCTCTTTGGGCGCTTCCTATAGTCCGATCTTTTTCTGCTTTCTTGCCTTCACAATGAAATAATGTGTTGAGAAAGATCTTCTCCTCCCCCTGGCATAGCAGGGTACTGTGAAGCATCAACAAACAGAGTAAGAGGTGAACCAGACACTGACATGAGGTGCTGGTCCAGGCAAAGGCTTCTTACATAGGAGGATTGTTCAGAGAGAATGATTTGGAAAATGTTAAGTGGTTGTCCCAAACCTCCTCTAGCCTCATTACCCATTACCATTTTCTGCATTCTCTTCAGTCTAGACAAACTGAGCTTCTCACTGAATTTTGTATAAGACAGTCCATTCCCCTTCTCTCTTTCTTTCCACTGGCTGCCCCCAGACCTGAAATGCCTTCATCCCTTACTTCTATCTCTTACAAGCCTTCATTTGCCTCAAAAGACAGCTTGAATACAAGCTTCTATCTGAAACCTTTCCTGAGCTCCCCCTCTCCCAGCCACTAGTTCTTCTCCACTTAAAAAAATTACATTTATTTATTTTCTATATATTTTTCACATACCTACTTACGTACATGTTCCTTCCCCTGATACAACATAAGCCCCTTGAGGGCTGAGTCTGTTTCATTTTTGTCTTTGTATCAGCAGTGCCTAACACTTGCCTGGCACATAATAGGTATTTAATAAGTGCTCACTGATGGATTATTTCAACTATGCTGCAGATAATTATTACAGGTCTAACCACCAGAGGGAAGCTGATGAATGAGGTCAGGCCCAGTAGCATCACTGTAGTTACTCCATATGCACAGTTGCCCTGGCTCCCCAGCTCCCTTCTGGAAGGTTGGTTTTTAACATGTGGATGGGAACTGCCCTAAATTTTCCACTGAAACAAGATGGGGGTTGTTTTTGTTTTCTTATGGGATTTTGGGGGGGATTACTCTCACAATCCATTTCTTTCTGAGTCTATGATTTATTTAGTTATTTTTATAAAAAGAACAGAAATAAGTCTAGGGTCTACATTTGGTCTTGGGTAATTTATATAGCTTACGAAATACAGCCCCAGCCCCAGTCTGTATGTATGTGTGTGGCTCCAGCTCTGCTAAGCAAATGATTATCTATCTTTGAAAGTGGAAATCCTTTCTCTCTCTTTTAAAGATGTGCACACAAAATAATACTCATTTCCAGGTGAAATAAATATTTGTCACCATCAAGATTCACACATGCAAATAGAAAAAATCCATTGATTACCACTTGAAAGAGATCCTATAAGGAAAACTCATAGGAATGTTATAGTCAAATTCCAAAACCCCCAGATCAAGGATAAAATATTAAGAACAACAAGGAAAAAACAATTTAAACATGATGGTGCCACAATAGACTCACACAAGTCCTAGCAGTGGAGACACTAAACAACCACAGGTCTTGGAACATCACACATCAAAAAGCAAAAGAACTGGGGTTCTGGCAGAAAATACCACACCTACAAAGTACAATCATGAATGAAAAAAAACGGACATTTGATCAACTGTCCGACTTTCAGGACTTGGTTTAAAAAAGAAACATGAACTTAACAGGAGATTTGAAATGGAAGAGCCAAGAGAAACATAAGCTACATATCAAAGATCACAATGAATTTGATGAGGACAGACTGTTTACCTTTTATGTATGTAAAATGTAAAACGTATGTCTAAGACTGTCATTATTAATTGGATAGTTCGTAAGGAAGACTGGGGTAGACCTGAGTATAATATGACTTTCAAAAGTGAAGCCATTTAGGAACAGCTAAAAAGGGAAATTATTTTATACAAATTAGGTGCAAGAGGAAGAATCAACACAGAGGAGTTAGATAGGGGAGGAGGGCTGGTAGTTCTGGTAACCTGCTTTCATTGGGAATGGGTTTAAGAGGGAACAATACATATATATCTAGAAGAGTATAAAAGTCTTCTAAATTCAGAATAAAATGGTAAGGGGACAGGGAGCTGGGAGAGGATAAGGAAGGCATCTCTAGAGGGAAGGGTGAGGGAACAGGTTAAAGAAATGTATAGACGGGTATTTAGATCAATGGGAATAAGAGGATAAGGATCCTTGTAAAGATAAGGGAGCGGTTTCTAGAGGGAGGGTGAGGGAATAGGTTATAGGGGATTATAGAAGGGTGTTTGGATTTATGGGAATGGGAGGATAGGGGAGGGATCCTGGGTGAGGGGAGTAGGCTAAGTAAAGGAGGGCAAGGTAGTGGGTAGAAGTAAAGTAGAGGAATCAGGAGAGATAGGAAATAAGAGATACACACAAACATAAATAACAAAGATCAGGAGTAGAATTTGTTAGGGAACGTATATGTCTGTATATGTACATATGTATGTGTGTATATGTATGTGTGTATGTATATATCTATATAAAATATATCTGCACTTAATTGTGGGGGTGGGGGAAAGTGGAGGAAGGGAAAAAAAACAAAGTAAAAAGTGCACAGCAGAGAACAAAAGATAACTTATAAGGAAGCAAAGAAAGGATGGACAATTCTCAATACAACATGTAGTATTTATCATACTTTCTTATCTGGCTTATCATACTTATCTTATCAGGCTTTCTTGAAATGAAAATTTATTGCTACATATTTTGAATCCTCTCTTATGTTCTGCTATGCACATGACATGCTTTATTTTTCTTTTCTTTGTATTTAAGTTTGTGTATTTTTTTCCTTTCTCTATTCTGTACTTATGTTCTGGTGTTTGAGTCTAAAATAAGAAAAAAATCATGAAAAAAGATTTACATATGCATTTAAGACAATAAAGATAATAAAAATAAAACAGTTAGAGAAATCAAAACCACTTTTCTCTGATAGCTGGAGCTTGTATAGCCTCTGTCAGGTAGGAAGGAAGGGAAATAGGAATTGAAAGGGTTCTGTACTGACAGCAGGAGAATCAACTTCTTACTAGAGAGAGAATGGAGGAGCTGGTCACCATCTCATTATTTTTGTTCATGCTTTGGTCAGTGACCTAACGCTTCCTTGGTCTTAATACGGGAGAAGAAAAATATTTTAAAATATATTAATTTCAACAATTATCTTGGACACACACACACTTATTGCAAGTTTTGTTCCAACAGCCCTCTTGATTTCTCTTTCCTCTCTATCCACTTATAGCCTCGATAAGCTCTGAACCATCTTATTGCAACTTCTGCTCTTACAGATGAGTCTCGAGTCCCAAAACAAGTCACCATCACATCTTCCTTGATCATGTTTAGGGGCTCTCCTGCAGTTTGATCAACATAAGTGCTCTTGGCTCTCAAAACTGATGACTTCTGCAGCAGTCCTTTGGAATGGTAGTCCATGACCCCCTCAATTTTCTTTTCATTAAGCCCAATCAAGCTCAAAGTCAAGGGTAAGGACCCAGCACTTGGGGCAGCTAAGTGGCATAGTGAATAGAGAACCAGCCCTGGAGTCATGAGGACCTGAGTTCATATCTGCCCTCAGACACCTGACACTTACTAGCTGTGTGACCCTAGGCAAGTCACTTAACCTCCATTGCCTCACAATAAATAAATTAAATTTTCTAAAAAAGAACCTAGCACTTGAGGAATACTGGGTAAACTGTCTGGCAAAAGATGGTTCCCCCCACCACCCCACTCCACCCCAATATTCCCAAGGGCAATAGAGGATGCTAGGTGGCACAGTGGATAGAGCACCAGCCAGGCCTGAGGGAAGAAAGACCTGAATTCAAATCCAGCTTCGGACACTTAGAAGGTGTGTGACCTTGTGCAAGTCACTTTACCCTGTTTGCCTCAGTTTCCTCATCTGTTGGAGAAGGAACTGGAAAACTACTCAGTATCTTTGCTAAGAAAACTCCAGAAGGGGTCACAAACAGTTGGATATGACTGAACGACAACAAATTATGCAAGTACTAACATTAACATCAATGTTTACAAAATGCTTTCCTCAAAAGCTGTGAGATAGGCACAGCACATACATTTCTACTCTCATTTCACAAATGGGGAAACTGAGGCTGAGAGGCATCCTGAGTCAGGCAGACAGCAATGTCTGGAGGTAGGATTTGAACACAGGCTACCTTACTCCAAATCCAGTGCTTTTCTTTATACTGCTCTGCCATTCAGAAGAAGTCTATTACAAGGTCACGTTGCTACTTTTCCACACAAATGCCTAAGCATCTCGAACATTTGTCACGCCCTGGGACAAGCTTTTCTTTGACAATCAAGGTAAAACTAAGGGTCCGAGCTTTCAATCCCATGTCTACCCACCCTCCTCAAAGGACTCAGTGAGGCTTTTATCATCTTCCCCAAACCTTGCAACCTACTTCGACATGTTTTACCAACTGGAAACTTTCTCTCCATAAATGTCAATGAGTTGGCAATGAATTATTTTGCTTTCGAAACCAAATCACACTTGTAGCTTTATCTGGAAAGCACCAGACTAAGGGAAGAGCCAGTTTAAACTTAAGATCCGCTAACTCACAGATGGTGATAACTGCTCCACTTCACAGTGGGGCCACAAGTGCCTAACAAAGTACTCTGTTTCCCTCCAAACAATGCAATCTGTGTAATGCACTCAGAATAGTCCTTTGGAGTTGGAGAAAGGGGGGCAAAAGCGTTTTATACAGCACCTACTATGTGTCTGGCACTTTTTAAAACAAATCTTGATCCTCATAACAACTCTGCAAGATAGATTCTATTATTATCTTCATTTTACAATTGAAGAAAATGAGGCAAACATAGATTAAGAGACTTGTCCAGGGTCACATATTTGCTAAGTGTCTGAGCCCAGACTTGGATTCAGGATTTCCTGACTCCAGAGTTAACACTTTATCCACTCACTTTCACTTTCGCAGACATACCCTGGGCTCTGAACCCATCTTTTCCCACCTCGCGAATTATATTATTATATATTATATCTACCTCCCTTCAGTTGGGCTTCCAACAACCAGCATTTATTATGCACCTACTATGTGTCAAGAACTGTGTGCTGAGCTCTTCAAAAGGTCCTCATAAACTAATGTGTTAATTAACGACTGATGACAGCTTACCAGACTTCCTTTTCCAAGGAAGGGGGGGAGGAAGGGGGGAGAAAGACAATGTCAGTATTAAAAACATTGGGGCGTTTCACTGTGACGTTTGTCTCTGGTGTGACTTAATACTGCCTCCTCTAAACACGCAGGAACATGCAGCTGGTCGCACAGGTTAAAATTCAATCCTAAAGCTTGGAGGAATTCGGAGTGTGTAATGTCTTTTCTGACCACCAGGAGGAGCTAAGAGACTGGGTTAGTCCCCTCAATACGGCGACTGCCAGTTTTCATATTTATCTTTTGGCAGGCAAAGTAGTACTTATCCCACAGTTACTATTTCCTTTCCTGGTCTTAATATAAGGGATGAAAAATATTTTAAAATATATTAATTTCGACAATTATCTTGGACCCGCCCCCCACTTATTGGAACAGTTTTGTTTCTCTAGATGAGCTTTCCAATGGCTCTCGACTTCTCTGCTCTGTGCCAACTTCGAGCCCTTCTCTGAGCCCTCAGAGCCACTTTATGCCAACTTTCACCCTTACAGATGAGTTTTGGGTCCCAAAGTAAGACTATGGCTCCCTTTCAGAGTCTTCCCTGAGGTGTTGGGTTGATTCTCCAGTGCCACCAGATTGAGCCCTAATCTCCAAGGTTGTACATTGACAATCATTTTAGTCAGTCAGCTCAAAGCAGCTCATAGAAAGATGATTTTTACTGAGGTGGTAAAATAAAAGCAGTTGCCCCAAAAGTCTGTGACATACTTTCCCCCAGTACATATAGAATCCCAGAGAAAATTGGTTTGTGGCACGTATGCATGTATGTTGAGTATTATGGATGTGTTACACTGTAAACATGCATAGATGTGTCTGTATACGTATTTGTATGTGCCTGTGTGTTGCACTTTATGCATGTGTGTGTTCATAGATGTGTGTACATGTGTGTATATGCCTGTATGTTGAGTTTTATGTGTGTTGCATACAAATTGCACACGTGTGTTTCTGTGATGTTGTATATACATATATGTGGTATATATAGTTGCATTATGTGTATTTGTGCATGTATGCATTTTGCCCCAAGTAAGACTGGTAAACTACAGTTTGGTTCTTTGGTGAATGAAAAATTCATATTGGTGTTTTGAGTAAGTGACGTTTCTTTGCCTTTCTAAAGAAAGCAGCTTCATTCATATCATCCACAGAAGCCCATTCAGGTAGGGCTGTGAAATCAGATGACAAGTAATTTCTGAGATAAACAATTCCAATAATCCTTAGTAGAACACAAACAAAGGTTCGCTTCATTTCACTAAAAGAAATGTATACATGGAAAGTAAAAAGAGAGACTAACAAAGGAACGAGAGAGACCATTTCCGTTATTTATCTATCCTTATAGATACACATTTATACATATGTATGTGTGTGTGTGTATATGTATGTGTATATATATGTGTGTGTGTGTGTGTGTGTGTGTGTGTATATAGTGACAAATGATTATTTCCGTCTGTAATGGTAATGTCAATTTGAAGATCTTTCCCACCCATTAATAGGCCCATGTGACCTGTTTATGTCACAGGAAGCCTAAGTCACATGTGGTGGGAGGAGCTTCCTGAATGAGTGGAACTGGAAGTGTGGAGCAGTAAATGCTCAGAGCGAGTTAGAACCATGGAAGGAGAAAGACATAGGCAAGAAGTGAGCTAGGATTTGTGAGTGTTTGTGGGAAGGCCCCAGAAGGGGGGAAAGATAATGGGATGGCAAGGCTCCATGCTGTGATATTATGTCTTAAGTTCTTTGCTGTTATGATAAACTGGCTTGCTGTTTTGGGTATTTGGTTGCTGCTTGGACAGGTTGGACTTACTGGTTTGGGGATTTGGGTCTTCAGGGTCTGAATAAATGTTTTATTTCTACCTTCTATATGGAGAGTCTCATAGTTTGCAATACAGAACTACAGAGGCACATTCATGATTATCATCGATGTTGTTACTTTTGCCGTGCTGATACACTCTCTTATATTCATAACCAATTGTTGCTCTAGGACTAAGGTTTTTCCCCTTTTCTATTTCCTCATTCAGAAATCAGGCCTTGTAAATTATTCGGGAAGCTTTTAAGCACTGGGCTGGTAATGAGATGGAAAACTTAAGTCTGATCAAAAGGTAAAGAAATTCTATTTTAGGGGAATTGGTGGATTTCCGCCCATTGTGTTTTAGTCAAATAAGGTCTGGATAGAAGCAGATTCCCCCTTTTGTCTAAATTACCCTAGATCCAGTGGTATGGGTACAGATAAGTCTCTTTGACCAGTACTGAGTGATCAGTCATGTCCCCCAGACCCTCATTAGAATAAGACCACCTCTCATTATAATAATCATTCTCTCATTACTTGTTAACCAATCAGAGTTGATTTCCATCCTTAGGAACACTCACTCTTCCAAAGGCATATAAACATTGAGTGGGTTCCAAGAGGGGTCTTTGGTTTAGGAGAGACAGCCAAATGCCCCTTTTATTAATAATTTGCTAATCATAATTAATGATTGTTAATTACCCAGAAACAAATGTCTCTCGAAATTTTTATGTCACTATATATATGTGTATACATTTATATATTCATATATATTCAAATTGCCTTTTCTAAGAAAATGGAGAGTGTAGGGGCAATATTAACAACTTGGTAGAGCTGATGAAAACACATGTGCCTGGCTGAGGGGCTGGTGCTTTGCTGAGATGAAAAGAGATGGTTCTACAGTGTTGGGGGTGGGGGAGAGTTGAAGTGGCAGTGATGTAAAATGAATCCCCCAAAACCTCAGATTTTTTTTCTTAATTTGTGGTAGTCAAAGAAGTCCAGAAGGGAGCCAATAATGTGTTGAACACATTTCTTATATTTAATTTTTTAAGTAGCCAAGACAGAGTGATTGTGTTGGAGAGCTCACACCTGTTTACTGCAGAATAGAAAATATGAAAGGGAAGGGAGAGAAAATGTTAGGGAGGAGAGAAAATATATCTCCTAATTTGAAGCAGTTTGAAATGGTAGCCACAAATACCAGCTTTACAACCAACTTGGCTGTGCAAATCTTAACATGTGTCTACTGTTACTATAACAGGGCAGCTAGGTGGTACAGCAGATAGAGTGCCAGGCCTGGAGCCAAGAAGACTCATCTTCCTGAGTTCAAATCCAGCCTCAGACACTTTGTAGCTGTGTGACCCTGGGCAAGTCATCTCACCTTGTTTGCCTCAGTTTCCTCATCTATAAAACAAGCTGGAGAAGGAAATGGCAAACCCCTCCAGTATTTCTGCCACGAAAACGCCAAATGGGGTCATAGAGAGTTGGACACAACTGAACAACAGCAACAACGTAACCAAATCAAGTCTGTGTGTTCAGATTACGAAGGCATCGTTTGCTGGGTGATACTTTAAAAGGCACAATGTGTCTGAAGAGACAGGGCTCTGGAGCAGGAAGGGGAAGGTGCTCATTCCTAGCTCTCCTTGGGGCAAGAGCAAAACTGGGAAGTTGGCAAAGTTTGGCTTTGGTCTCCCTACTGCCCCTTTTCAAATTCCTTTGTTCGAGTTGAGTGTTGTGCCCTCCCCTCCTCCCCCCAACCCCAATGTCCTGGAAAGGTGGTTTGGTACAGCAGGGAAAAGCCCAGCATGGGTTTGGAGTCAGAAGACCTGGATTCAAATCCTGCGTCTGTCAGTGACTTACACTGGCAACTGACTTTGTAATTAACCTTGGGGCGAGTCATTTAAACCCTCTTGGCCTCAGTTTCCTCATCTTTATGATGACATATTGTATGTATACATTCAATATATAATTGGACTTGATGGCCTCTGAAGCCCCTCTACGTTAATGAGCTTGAGATCTGTTCTGTCCCAATGGATTCAACGACCTCATTCTGTAGCAGCAACATAGTTGTTCAGTTGTTTCAGTCTCTTCTGACTCTTTGTGACCCCATTTGGGGTTTTCTTGGCAAAGATACTGGAATTCTTTGCCACTGACTTCTTCACTTCATTTTACAGATGAGGAAACAGACAAACAGGGTTAAGTGACTTGCCCAGGGTCACATAGCTAGTAAGTGTCTGAGGGCAGATGTGAACTCAGGAAGATGAGTCTTCCTGAATCCAGGCCCAGCGCTTTGTGCACTATGTGTCCACCCAGAGGCCCAGCATCAATGCTGTCATTGAAAAGACAGTTTGGAGGCAAGACACCTGAGCCTGAATTCCAGCTTCAAGACTTACTGGGGTGTCATGAGCAGGCCGCTTAGTCTCTCAGAACCAGTGTCTTCTTCCATAAAATGGCAATACTAATGTCTGTGTTGCCTTCTTCACAGAGCTGTAGTGATAGAAATGCATTGCAAACCATAGAAATGTGAGTTTTTAGTATGGCCTCATTTCTCAGACTCAGGCCTCTCTCTCTGGAGTCAGGGGATCTGGGTTCAGATTTCTTCACTTTCCATTTGTCCATCTTCTTGGTTTGAACTCCTCTAAACATGAAGCTCCACCCAGGAGAAGCTGACCACCTGAAATCTCATCATGGCATTGTTGTCTGTACCTTGTTTTCAAAGAGATTTCTTGACTTGGATTTAAGTGGGGCAGAGTTGGACAAAGTCATAAGCCTCACCTTTCCCTTCCAGAGTCTTCAAAGTCCAGTGGCAAGGCAAAAGTCAAGAAGCCTGGCTATGGCACAGGGTGTGTCTTCAATGTCTGACCAAACTCTAACCACCTGCTGCAGCTGCCTTCGTGGCTGTTAGAACAAACTGTTCTCACCTGCCTGTTCTGCTGAGAGAAGTATTTGCATCCTTGGGATAGACACCCCCCTAACCCATCAATTGGTCCGAGGCCTATCAGTTACCCTCAATGTAGTTTAAGCCCATCTGCCAAGATGGTTTTACCCAGGGAGCTGCTGTGCGTGCTACAACTTCCTAGAACCACAGGTAAGAGCTGGGTGAATCAGATGGACACCAAAGGTGGATGAGCAGCCCTCATAGCAGAGGCTGAACACCCTGCGCCCCATGATGCTGTTAAGTCAGCCTTGGATTCCCAATCCCCTTATCCTCCTCTCCCTTCTGACTGGAGGGCAGGAAAGAGGAGCACTAAACTCCTCCCAAAGCTCTCCTTTATGCAGGGTGGAATCTGGACTCTCCAGCTCACTCTTCATTTTCCATAGGCAGCTCTGCTTGGCTTGGACTTCTGTGGCCCTTCTCCCCATTTCTAGCCTCCTTTGTTTGTTGTCTTTCCCCCATTAGACTGTAAGATCCTTGAGGGCAGGGAGCTGTCTTTCTTTTTCTTATTTGTATCGACAGTGCCTGGCACATAGCATGTACTTAAATGTTTATTAAGTTGAAGTGAATTTTTAAAAGCTGCTTCTGGCTCTTACTGAGACCTTGAGCAAGTCACTTCCTCCTGTTTGCCTCAGTTTCCTCATCTGTAAAATAAGCTGGAGAAGGAACGGCAATCCACTCCAATATCTTTGCCAAGAGAATCCTAAATGGGGTCACAAAGAGTCAGATACGACTGAACAACAAATGTTTTAGTGCCTTCTATGTGCCAGGCGCTGTGATAAGCACTGTGGATACAATTAATTTTAAAAGGGATTTTAAGAGCAAAATATGAAAATAATTGGATTTCCAGCCAGTAAATCCAAGTTTGAATTCCCAGCCTGTCCCCCTTCTAGGAAGCCACTGTTCCAAAGTAAGTCAGTTCATGGCAATCATTTTTGAATTACAGAGTCATCTATTTAGGGTCCTGAGAGGCCATCTAGTCTAGCCCACTCCTTTTACAGATAAGGAGACTGAGGCAGCGGTCACCAAAGTGACTTGTCCAGCTAGTCCTCATCTGAGGAGGGACTTGAACCCAGGGTTGGGTTCTGCTACCCTACCCACTGCCCCACACTGCTCAAGCCAACTAGCAGAGTCACTTCATTTGTTCACATCTGTCTTTTCATTTTCCCCAAAGTTGTTTAGGCACTCACTGGCTGGTTCTGGCTCCGACCTCCTATGATGGTAACTCTGTCCTCAGCTCTAACTGGTCCCCTCTTTCCATCCTTAGGGGAGACAGAATTGAATCCACCCTGTGACTGCTGGGGTGCTAGAGTCTCCTGACCGCTCAGCTGTCCTGGGTGGCCCCAGGGCTCCACGCCACCTTTGGTAGGACGTCCTTTGGCCGATGGCCTTTGGTGGAATCTACCCGAGGCTCAGTGACCTGGAGCCGGCAGGGGCTGGCAGGGGCACCCTGGCTTCAAATGCAAAGGATGGAGTTGCTCCTGCCCTCTGGGTGCTTCCATTTAAATAATAATAATAATAACTGTTAATGTAAAAATCGTTTTAGTACAGAAAGAGAAAACAAAAACCACACTGTTCCTCGAGCGGGTGGCTCCCTGGCCTCAGAACCGGTGAGGGGCAGTCTGTACCTTACGCGTAAGACTGTCAGAAGGAAGTTTGGAAGGTAACCGACGTGCCATAGAGAGGATGGTCCTCCACCGCCTACACCTGCCGCGCAAGCAAGCGCGTTCACAGGAAGTGTGCCGGATGCAGCCGGAAGTCAATGCACAGCCGGCCATAGACGGGGCGGAAC